>JASEVX010000004.1:127760384-127919171 GCA_031761405.1 Serripes groenlandicus | reverse complement strand
AAGCTGCGTCAGTATTATGATTTGCCTCAAAGCGTATCAATAATTTTCTTAAAAATCTTACGAATGCGATTTGCAATGCGTCTGCATAAGGACAATGCATGAAACGATATTAACAGCAAGTCGAGACATTATATAAACGTGTGGAAGAGGCGTAATACCCATACAAAGCTTTATGAATGAAAGTATGAGAAATGAGTGAATTGTGCTTTTGTAACACTATTTCATAAGCTGCGTCAGTATTATGATTTGCCTCAAAGCGTATCAATAATTTTCTTAAAAATCTTACGAATGCGATTTGCAATGCGTCTGCATAAGGACAATGCATGAAACGATATTAACAGCAAGTCGAGACATTATATAAACGTGTGGAAGAGGCGTAATACCCATACAAAGCTTTATGAATGAAAGTATGAGAAATGAGTGAATTGTGCTTTTGTAACACTATTTCATAAGCTGCGTCAGTATGAGAAAAAGGCATAAAACGAAACATTGCTCTATGAATGAAAGAAAATTAAACATGAATGTGCCCTCAAATCACATAACATGAAAATTAAGAAGTAATATGGCTTCTCCACAGCACATGACTATTGAAAACAAATCGCACATTACCACAATTGACCACATTGTGACAAAATAAAGAGGAATTTATCCAAAGATTTCAAATGTTGTGTCTGCAAGTGGTAAATGTATTAAACGACTTCCAAGACAAATGTGTGTTTAAACAAAATTATTAGGGAAATATTAGAAACCTGCAGCAGACGATTTTGAAAACATCCGAAAGGGACTTTCTCCTTTCCCAAAAACAATTTAAAAGTAAACATAAATTAGGCTATGTATTATATTGTAAATTAAGAAAATACTTATAAATGCAAATACTAAAGAAAATGCAAGAAGTATAACTGAAAGTCGTTATTAAGAATAGAAAATAACTTTTTTGGGAAAGGAGAAAATACTCATTGTGCATAATAACTCCTTATCCAACAATGTTTTATGAAATTTGCAGCATTTGAAAACATTCAAAATCCATAACTGAAAGTAAATATTTTGGATCCGTATTGATTTAAATAAAATCAAATATAACTAGAGATTGCTTTTCTTGAAAAAGCGCTTGTCTCCCCATTTGTGTGGTCGTAGGGGAGGAAAAGAAATGATGGAGATGAATTTTTTAGTTTTGGACTGGAGATGAAGCAACAGTGACAATCCTCAGTTATTGAGCGGAAACCATTTATCAGCTGCTGGTTACCATGACCTTGGTCTTTGACCTAGTGACCTCAAAATCAATAGGGGTCATTTGAGATGAAGCAACAGTGACAATCTTCAGTTAATGAGCGGAAACCATTTTTCAGCCAAAGGTCACCGCGACCTTGACCTTTGACCTACTGACATCAAAACCAATAGGGGTCATCTACAGGTTAGGACCAAGCTGCACACCAAGTATGAAGTTCCATGGTATAAGCGTTCTTGAGTTATTGAGTAAAACACATTTTTTCAGCTGAAGGTTACCGTGACCTTCGACATTTGACCTTGTGACCTCAAAATCAAACAAATTCAATAAAGGTCATTTACTGGTTAGGGCCAACCTGCACACCAGGTATGAAGTTCCTCAACATAAGCATTCTTTAGTTATTGAGAGGAAACCATTTTTCAGCTGAAGGTTACCATGACCTTGATCTTTAAGCTAGTGACCTCAAAATCAATAGGGGTCATCTACTGGTGGTGACCAACCTGCACACCAAGTATTAACTTCCATGGCCAAGCGTTCTTCAGTTATTGAGCGGAAACAAATAATGTTTCAGCTCATTGTCACTGTGACCTTTCAGCTCAAGGTCACTGTGACCTTGACTTTGACCTCAAAATTAATAGGGTCTTCTACTGCGCATGGCCAACCTGCATAACAAGTATGGAGTTCCTCGGCCCAAGCGTTTTTCAGTTATTGAGTGGAAACCATTTTTTACCTCACAAGGTCACCATGACCTTGACCTTTGACCTTCTGACATCAAAATTAATAGGAGTCATCTACTGGTCATGACCAACCTGCATACCAAGTATGAAGATCCTATGCCCAAGCGTTCTTCAGTTATTGAGCGGAAACAAGTGTGACGGATGTGACCTTGACCAATGTGACCTTAACCTTTGACCTAGTGACCTTAAAATTAATAGGGGTCATTTGCTGGTGGTGACCAACCTGCACATCAAGTATGAAGTTCCTGGGCCCAAGCAAAAACTATTTATCAGCTCATTGTCACTGTGACCTTTCAAGGTCATGGTCACTTTGACCTTGAATTTAGACGTACTGACCTCAAAATCAATAGGGGTCTTCTACTAGGCATGGCCAACCTGCATACCAAGTATGGAATTCCTCAGCCAAAGCGTTTGACCTTCTGTTATCAAAATCAATAGGGGTCAGCTACTGGTCATGACCAACCTGCATACCAAGTATGAAGTTCCTACGCCCAAGCGTTCTTCAGTTATAGAGAGGAAACAAGTGTGACAGACGGAAGGACGGTAGGACGGAAGGACGGAAGGACGGACGGAACGGGCAAAAACAATATGTCACCCTCATGTAATGGGGGAGACATAATTAGTCATTCAATGGTTTGGTGGTGTCCCCTAATTTCCTTTTTTAATTTAGTTCGAAAATATATTTATAATGACCATTTATAAACCTCTGGTCTTATGCATTTTGAATTGTTCACAAGAGCGTGGCACGTAGAAAAATACATAATAATGTTTACTGCTGAAATAGTTGTATTTTTCTGAAAATAAAATTAATTTTAAAAGCCGCACATACATTTATATTGAATTTATCGCACTATAATGATTGGCGAATGTATAATTTTAATAGGGCATATTTGATTAGGGTCATGGAAAACCCGCATAGGACGGAAGAATAACCTTCCAAAATCTGATTTTCTGTTTTTATAAAGAACTTATTGGTCACTGATTTCAGAACCAAAATAATTTCTCTACCATTCTTACACTTTTTGTTTAGTTTATGTTTGCACAAGTTCAACATTGAGCTTACATGAAATTGTTGCATCACTACAACCTTTCATGAAACTTGTTATACGATGACTATGACAAATAATAACACTGGCTTTAATTATCTAGTTAACAATTGTAATAATTTAATGTTTAATACACTTTAAAAACATAATATTCAAAATGCAGAACTGTTGAAATATACTAAATTTAAGACAGGCAACACAGTCCATGAGAAATAAGCGAAGATCACGACAAGGCTGCATTTGAGTGCGTCTGGTCAGGATATTTTATGTTAGGAGTACATATGAACTATGCCAAGGAAAACTGTGATCATTGCATTTGCGACCTATGTAGATATAGACCAGCCTGCGAATATTCACAGAGTAATTTGGATCTGCTCTGATCGTTTAACATTGATGTCTTAAATGAAAGGGTATAATTGCTAAAGTAAACACTTTGTATATATGTGACAATATGGGTTTAGACCGGTCTTCCTGGAGTACAACTCATTTTAATATAATCATTATGAAAGCCTTTCCTAAAGTCTGAAACTTTAAAACATACTAATTAACATGCAGAACTGTTGAAGTATACTAACTTTGAGATAAGCCACACAGTGCATAAGAAATTTGCGATCAGCGAATATCAAGATTAGGCTGCATTTGGGTGCAGGCTGACCAGGATCTTATCTGTAAGGAGTACTATAAAATGTACCCAGGAAAACTGCACTCATCGCATTTGCGACCTTGTAGATATAGATCAGCCTGCACCTATTCACAAATTCAGTAATTAGGATCTGGTCTGATCGTGAAACACTTCAGGATTTGACTAGGAAGCTTATGATAAACAGTGATGACTCGAATGCTAAAGTAAACACTTTGTTAAAGTGTGACAATTTGGGTTAAATCCCGATTTATTTTGAAAGCCTCTTGCCAATGGTTTAAGTATATTGGTTAAAATCTTTGAAACAATTTGTTTGTGGCACAAAACTTAAATTCACATCACATTTAGAGCACATAACATAGGTAATTCTATCACATCATAGTCGCTTACACCTCTGTCGCGTATCTCCAAACGGTGGAAGACGATCAAAACCGCCATGCCGAACGACAGAAGTACTCTTTTTCTTTTGCTGTTTATACAACAAAATAGCTGAAAACGTTGGTCTTCCAATTCTTATAGGTGGCCTCACAAATGTATCAGCCACATAATTCAAGAAGGTGTATAACTTCATTGGTTTCACAACCAGTGCCAAACAGCGCTTTTTGTAACACGACCAAGCATTCACAACTGCCATTGCTACTGTATGCCGAAAGATATACATATATCAACGCCGTGACTTTTGGCTCATACAACGAGACCAGGGAGTATAGCAGGTCAACAACTCCCATACGTTTGTTGTATGTTTCTTTTCAGATGTAAGATCACAACCATGCAGCATATTGGATCTAATAGTTCCAGCGTAGTATATGCCCTTCTCTTTCAAAGCCTTTACAAGTGCTACAGAAGAAAAATACTTGTCTGCAAATAGTTTGTAATTTTGTTTTTCTGGAAGAGATGATGCCATTTTCAGAACTATATAACCACCTTCACCACCGCAAAATGTTGATCTGTTACCCTGATACACATCAAACTCATACTGGATACCAGACGGAACCTTCACGAGCCCACACTGTGAATTCCCAAGGATTTTGTTTTCCGCGTATGTACTGTTTAATGGAAGACTTCTTCTTGAATAGGACCATTAGTTCGTCAACATAATTGTTTTCTTCCGGAGGCATCAACAACATGTTTTCCCGTAACTGTTTCAGCCAAGGTCTGAGTTTCCAGAGTTTATCATTAGCAAGTTCAATGTTCTTCTGACAAGTTCAGAAATAGATTGCGTAACATAATATCAGCAACTGGCGCATACCTTGTATATGTCTCCCAATATGCACGAAGACTGTAAAATCGAACGATCCCCATAACAAATCTCGTTATATGCTGTTTTTAGTTCAATGCCTTCCTTTTGCATGTTGTCGTGATTTGTCTCTTGGGCAACTGCTTCCGACATTTCATCAGTAATGAAGTTTTTGAAAAAGATGATAAGGCGAGATGTTCGTATCAGACAAACTTTCCATAATGTTAGTGTATGTTGTGTTGGGGCGTATGCAATGGCCATATTTACACTCAGGTTTTGCAGGTTCATGTCTTTTAGATGTTTGTTGAGTAACATTAATGATAGGGATGTTATCCTCATCATCATAACTAGAACTAGGGGATGTTCTCGACCTTTACTGAGCTAAAGGCACGTCGTCGTCACTTGATTTACTGTCTAAGGTGGTGAAATCTCCATCAGAATCAGATGAATCATCCCCATAACAAAATTGGGAAATTATTTGTTCCGTTCAAAAAAGTTATTTCTTAACTGTTCCCGCAATATTTTAAAAACATTATTACCTTTTTATGAAAACATAACTATTCAGTTGAATATAGCTTAATTCTATACAAATGTAACTTAAAACAGTGATAATCTAAATGTTTATGGTACCCTTCAACACAATTCTCCTTTCTCCAAAAGCCAAATGTTGCGCTGATGCAACAGCTTTATTTTAAAGAATTTCAATTCCTTATGTTCGACTTCGACCTAATAAGAACAATCCAGTAAGTAAATTAAAAATTATGAATATATATCTTTAAAAGGTTAGTAAGAAACAAAAGTAACTTACCTCTGTAACTGCTATAGGCCTAGTCTCAATATATCACCATAACATGGATGCGAACAGTCAAAATATAAAATCAAATACCTAGTACAGAAACCTGGACTACTATAGCCCTAAAGCTTATCAAAATCCCGATAAAAATGGCGGCTACATAATCAAGGGAGGTAACTGTTTAATTATCTTACTGGTGGTATAAAAAGTATATTATGTTATTTTGAAAATGCTGATCTGATAGAAATGGAACATTTTAAAGGATAAGGATGTACATTGTGTTTTTTTAAGTCCAGTGTTGCACCAATGCAACTTTAGGCTCTAGAGGGTTAAATATATGGCTTTGGAATGTTTTATATTATAAGCAATGAGAAGGTTATTTTAAAAAAACAATTGTTAAATACCCCTTTGTACCACAAACCTAAACCTGGACAAAAAGCAAATCATATGAAAATAAGATAAGCGTATTCCTTCACTCATGCCTTCTGACCAGAAAGGTAACCAAGAAATAACAAGACAGACGAAAATAGGTTTACAACTAAAAATGAGAAGATGGCTCTAGGTTCGTCCTGTAATACGCGAAGGCATCACAAACAATAGCATTATATCATTGACTTGAACACCAGAAGGCAGACCAATATTAGGGAGATCTAAAGAGACTTACAGAAGGACAAATGGAAGAGATGTAATTTGATACGCATGCAAGACATTAACAGGAATAGCAAACGGTGTTCTGGACATAAACAGCTGAAAGATGTGTATTCAATGTACTTCCTGGAAGGAAAACGGAATTAAGTCAAGCCTTAACTGATACGTTACTATTTTTGTTTTTTAATCTTGACTATTTCATTGCGGGAACATGTAGTGACAGAACTTTGAAAACCCTGTCAGTTCTTTTTTTTATATCCTCGTTATACTTTGAATTGTTATTTTGAAAAAAAGAAAGATCTGTTAAATAAGGGTATTTTAAAAGTGCTTTTAAAACCATCCTTTATCAACAACAAGGATTGTGAGCGGATGATAATTGAATAATACCAAGTGAATTTACGTCATAAACTCATTATGAACTGAATTAGTTCTGCCCGAATGACAAGTTGTTATATTATTGTGAGAAAGTATTTCGTTATTCATCAATTGAGAGGGGCATTCCGAGCGAATTACATTTCCAGTACTGATTGAGACAACAATTATGAAGGAAATATGCTTTCCACTAATAAGGAATAGTAGCACTGGGAAATAGGATTTGTTCCAACCACGTGACAATTGTCAATTTGTCTGTATCTTGTAAATCGTGTTTATAGTTAGTTTTGTTTTATTTAGGGTTTATGTCGCTTTTAGAACTAGTTCAGTTTCATCACGGAACTAATAAATAATTGATAAAATAGAAACATACCTTTATGTATACTGGTTACAATGCTAGCCGTTGCTTTATACATTTGTTGAACAAAATCAGCTTCAGTAGAAGTGACTTTCATCAAAACAGCTGAAATGAAACATTTAAAGTTCATTCTATTAATTAGTCACGTAGTAGTAAGCCTTTTTAGGTGATGTATTGTTGTATTTATTCCTTATTAGTGCACGTTGGAAATATAGTATGAATTCAATCTATAAGCATGATTGTATTCCAAAATGTTAACTCTAAGATAGTGAGCGGTAACACGTGTTTTCGAATATATGAGCACAACATTTGTCTTTTCGTTATTGTATTCATACTTTTAGATTATCGTGGAGACCATTAGTAATATAGGCATCAATGCGAAAATTGTATACACTACCGAACGTTGGATGTGTGACGTTGGCTTGACATTATCCATTAAACATTTGATTATATTTGAAAGAAAAGTCGAATATCTACTTAGATATTAGACATTTGATTAGACATTAAAAACATGCAATATCTAAAAGTAAAATTAAACGTTGAAAATAAACATTGAAAAGATCGATAGTCTAATTAAACATTATTCATTTGGTAATACATTAAAACATTTGAATATATATAAAAGACAAATAACAAGTTAGACTTTAGACATTAAAAAACCCGATTGTCTTATTGCATAGTTAGACATTAGATATCTAGAAGCCCAAATGAGAAGTTGAACATTGTCAGTTTAGATCCTAAATTCGACGTAACACTGCACGAAAATTGGGATATAATTGGGATTTTTTTTAGAGTAAATTTCCCTAAATTCCGAAAAACTTACTAAGTAAATTTCGGAATTTAAGGAAATTTACCTCTAAATTAAATCCCAATTTTCGTGTAGTGTAAGTCATTGTATTTGAAATAATAAATGAATCTCTAATTGCATAGTTAGACATTAGACATTAGACATTTTGCAAATTAAAAGATTTAGAACACAAATTTGACGAAGGTCATTGAACATGTAATAACGGTAATACAAAAAAGCCCGAGAGGGGTAGGCCGACCGAACGGCGTTAAAAATGTAAACATTGGACATTAAATTAGACATTCGGAAATAACGAATGTCTAATTACGTAGTTAGACATTACACATTCGCAAAAAAGAAGATTTAGAACCAAACTACGACGTAGATTAATGTACATGCAAACAAAAAGAATGTAATTGGCTAGTTAGACATTAGATATTTAATTAGACATTTGGAAATTATTATATCTAGAACCCAAATTAGACGTTAAACATTGTTCAATAAAAACGAATGTATAATTGCCTAGTTTCGCATTAGACATTTAATAAGACATTCGCAAATTAGAAAAAATATAGAACCCAAATTCGCCGTTCAACATTGTACATGCATACAACGAATGTCTAATTATCTAGTTAGACATTCGTAATCAAGAATATCTAGATCCCAAATTAGTCATTGAATGTTTTCACTCATTGGTTATATAAACATTAAATATTGGATTAAACATTCGCTATTACGATATATAGAACGCAAATTCGTCATAGGTCATCGTACATATATACAAGCATGTCTAATTCCCTAGCTAGATATTAGACGTTTAATAAAACATTTGTAAATTACAAAGTTTGGATCCCTGATTCGAAGTAAGCCGTTGTACATTAAAGACAAGAATGCCTAATTGCCTAGTTAGACATTAAACACTCAATAAGACGTCCGCAAATTACATGATTTAGATCCCTTATTCGACGTTAGGCACTGTAAATGCAAAATACGAATGTCTATTTGCCTAGTTAGACATTAAACATTCAATTAGTCTTTTGCAAATTAGAAATTTTAGAACAAAATTCGACGTCTGTCATTGTACATGCAAAACAAAGATTGTCTAGTAGCCTAGTCAGACATTTATTGCCTAATTATATACAAGACATTCGAATATATAGAGCCCAAATTAGACGCTTTGCATTGACCATTAAAATCCGAATGTATAATTGCCGATTGAAACAATAACCATTCGACTGTAGCTTGAATCAACCATTCGACTGTAGCTTGAATCAATGACATTGATTAAGAGCTGTGGGTCTCATCTATATGTTGAAGAAATGTCGATAAGCAGCACGTCTATAAGGATTTTATGTGTAAAAGAAATATCCATGGGTCTTGCATTACCGACGCGGCATTCAAAGATACAATCACAGAGTGCTAGAGACATTTCAGCGCTGGAAAGCCGTTGATCGAGTTTAAATAAAATATAGACTGAAAAGTCAACCTCAAAAAAGGAGTAAACATTAAAAAACAACCTTTCAATTGGGTCCAGTTTCAACTCGATTTTGGGACGGTTGTTGACAAACATCAGTTCCAGAGTCAACAAACTACATAATTAATAAACGGTTTTTCGGAGTTACAACGTTCCTTATAACACAGGCAGTTCCGCCGAAACAAGTAGTGCTAAGAGGAGTAATTTTCACGATAAAACAGATGATGTGATCAAATCATTGAAAGTACTGTTGGGTCAAAGCACTGAAGTTGTGTTGGTAGTCTTAAATAAGGTAAGACAGGCGGTTGTATGTGTATGTAAATAATATAGGTTTCTCAAATTTAAATGCCTTCCAATACAAATGAGGTAAGTCACTTTGAAAAGCAATTATATTTGTGTATGCCCATGGGCTTTTGAATTGACTATGTCAACAACATTCATACACTATTCCATTATACTCTCTACTAAGTTTGCGATGCTCGTGTGAGGGGTTTGGTTGATAATCACACAAGGGAAGTAGCCAGCATGTTATTGTAGATTTAAGTGTGCAAATCAGCAGGATGTAACATAATTGATGGTCATTAAAGGAAGAAAAAGACAATTTACGTAGTGTTCTTTGACAAAACTAGTAAACACGACGGTCATTATGATCCTATTCCGTTCACCTGTCTAACAAAACTTATAAAGTTGTCCATATAACAATATGTAAAATGAATGAAAGTTACTCCTTTTACCAGATTTAAGAAAACTTAAAAATACGTGCCGACCATCCTCGTTAGTACTCATTCTTTATATATTAAGAAAAGTGGAACTAGGACCAGATTGAGATATTTTGTGTGGCGTTCTCAGCTAATGTTCTTTTAAAATCGATCTTCAGCTTTCGAGCCCGAAGCACTCTTTGATTGTACATTGTAAGGCCATGTTGGTAAGGAACGTCTCCGCGTACCAGGAACGCGGAAATTTCGTTAGCATATTAAATCCTTATTAACAGAGCTACTTACCGAACTTTTCTCAGCATTTAGACGAGACAAAGAGCTCTGAATCTCGGACATAGTTTCCAATTACAATTAAAAGTTAATTGTTTAAATTTGCATTTAGACATTCCCATTTATGAATGTTGAAAGTCAAATGTTGACTTGAGATATTAGAGTTTGCGAATGTTTAATCGAATGTTGAATGTTACAGTAGGCATCTTAACATTCGGATTTTTGAGTTAGTCTATTAAAACTCGATCTACGTCTTTTCAGCGCTAACAAAGCCAGTAACACTCTGTGATATTTTTGGCATATTTCGAATTCACGTCTATTGTCTAACTTGTCATGTAGACATTAATTCTTTTATTTGGTCCAAAGTCCAATTCGGACTCCATATATATATATATATATATATACTTATTTGCGATGTCTAATGTATAATAAGGCAATGAGACATTGGTAATTGAAATGAGCAATGACCTACGTCAAATTTTGGTTTCTAAATCTTTTTAATTTTCGAATGTATAATTCAGTGTCTAATGTCTAACTATACAATTAGACATTCGGTTTTTGAACGTACAATGTTCGACGTCTAATTTTGGCTCCAAATCTTCTTATTTGCGAAGGTATAATTAAATGTTCAATGTCTTACTAGGCAATACGACATTCGTTATTTGCATGTATTATAACCTACGTTGAATTTGGGTTATAATTCTTGTGATTTCCGAATGTCTCATTGTTTAATGTCTAACTAGGCAACTAGACATTCGTGCTTGCATGTACAATGAACAACGTCAATTTGGGTTCTAGATCTTGTAATTTGCGAATGTCTTATGTCTAACTAACCAATTAGGTACTCCTTTTTAACGTACAATGTTCATAGTCTAAATTGGGCTTCAGATCTTCTTATTTACGAATGTCTAGTGTCTAAATAGGCAATTACAGATTCGTTATTTTGCATGTAAAATGACATGAGACGAATTTGGGTTCTAGGCAATAAGACATTTTTGCATGTACAATGTTCAACGTCTAATTTGGGCTCTAGATCTTCTCATTTCCGAATGTTTAAGTGAAAGCTTTATGTCTAGGCAATTAAACATTCATGTTTTGCATGTACAATGACCTATGATGAATTTGGATTCTAGATCTTGTAATTTCAGAATGTCTAATCGAGTGTTTAATGCCAAACTAACCAATTAGACATTCGTTTTTTCCATGTAAAATGTTCAACATCTAATTAGGGCACGAGATATTCTAATTTTGCCATGTCTAATCGAATTTATTATGTCTAACTAACCAATTAGACATTCGATTTTTGCATCTACAATGTTCAACGTCGAATTTGGGTATTAAATCTTCAAATTTGCCAATGTCTAACTGAATGTCGTATGTCTTACTAGGCAATAAGGCGTCCATGATTTGGAACGTCTACTCTCTAGTTTATTTTTAGTTATTAAAATTTGAAAATTCCTAATTGAATTTCTAATTTCTAATTAGACATTCAATGTTTTGAATATCTATTGTCTAACGCCATTTTTTCCTTCTAGATATCAAAACTTGCTCATGTCTTATCGAATGTTTAATGTCTAATTATACTTGTTTTAATGCTTTTGTGTAACGTCTAATGTCTAACTTCATGCACTTCCGAACATTTTATCACGTGTGAAATAGAATCTAAATAACCTAAATGTTGTATGCCAATCAATTCCGAACACTAGTTTTTATTCGGAATAAGCATTATTGTTATTTCGACCAGAAAGAAAAAGATGTTGTCTTTGAAAAAGGCCACTTTTTATGAGAACTGCATGTAAATGATAGATGACCCCTATATATTTATAAATGAAATGTAATGTTGCACACTCCGTAGGCATCATTGATGAGGGATGTAACATCTGAGCACTTGTGCTAGTGATAGCTAAAGCCATGGTTAAACGAGCGTTATCTTTTTGTTGAAGAACAGAATACATCCCATGTACATGATCAACAATCAATTAATTCACAAGGAAGCTCGTCGCATACCATTTGGTCTTCAACGTCAACACAACCCGGATGAAACGTACTGAAACAGTAAGTCCATTCAAGATGATTTACATATTCTCTCTCACATGTCTACCGTTTCCCTGCAGCTACCGTTGTTCCATATCGTCTACCAGACGCCGTATAGGTGTTCATACTGACAGGGAGTATACCTGGCTTCGAATGTGCTGTCAGGCCTGCCAAAGCTACGTCTGACACTGCAGGTACAGTCAGACTCACCGTCGCTATGTCTGACACTGCAGCTACAGTTAGGCTTGGCGGGGCTACGTCTGACACTAAAGGTACGGTCAGGCTCGCCGGTGCTATGTCTGCTGCAATAGATGCGTCAGACCGGCATAGGTTATGTCTTGCGCCATGTCTGTATCATTGATGTCTTTTTGACATGGATCGTAGCTGTCGTCACAAAAGAAATCCAAGCTAATTAAATTCGTCCCGATAGGTTTGGCTAAAACAAATGTGATCGCTACGTCCAGAATCGATACTATTCGAGAAAGGTTGTCTTGGATCAAACCTGACATAATCCATAACTTGTCTAAGGTCCGGTGTCAAGAGACTTGTTTTTAGGAAACCTTCAACAGCAACGTCTACGATAGCGCTTGCCGTCCATACTTGAAAGCTGATTTGATTTGTAATTAAGTCGCATACATGCTGAGACTGCATGTATACTGACTGGCACCACGAAAATATGAGCGATGTAATGGAGTCTAAGGGTTGGATGATGAAGAAGGAGTGCTCTGACAAACAGTAGTGAATAAAGAAGTTGGCATAATTTTCAGATCCAGGGCTAATCCGTCGGAGTATTCATTATAAATTAATAAGTAATTACACTACTAGCCTATGTTTCTAAATTACTTTTGTGCAGATTCATTAAACTATGATATTGTAATGTTTTAATCTAATGTCTTATAACTAAAATAACAATTAAAATTGAATTCATCAACATTACCAAAATTGGCTTTGTTAAAGTCACATGTGATTTCAGCTAGTGTAATTGCAGGCTTCCCACCACCTTTAGCTGATTCGATATTGTAATGTTTTAATCTAATGTCTTATAACTAAAATAACAATACAAATTGAATTCATCAACATTACCAAAATTGGCTTTGTTAAAGTCACATGTGGTTTCAGCTAGTGTAATTGCAGGCTTCCCACCACCTTTAGCTGATTCGATAATTGCTGTATGAATATCCTGGCTTGGGCAAATGTCTGAAAAGGCAATGAGAAATTAACAGTGATGCATGCCGTTAAACATATTACAAAGTTGTTTTAGAGTAATTGTCTCAGAATTATAGCGTTGCTCGACGTATGTTGATAACAACAAGGGCTATCAATCAATGTGTTGAATCCCGAATCGGACATCTATATTTCTGATAGTTGATAAAAGTCACTTGCGACAACCATCCTTCTTCTTCCAACATTGGGTAAACAGTAAACGTGAGAAGGTAGCCATATACTGGGAAGGATGCTGTTAGGTGCTGGAAAGTCAATACCACAACATTATGTTTCATCAATATTTTATCTGTTGAAAGTTAAATAACTTGTCTATATAATTACATTTGCAGATTTTAAAATTAACAGGTCAATTTCTTCTTATAAATATAGAAAGTGTCTGTCCTAAACAGTTCCAATAAGCAAATTGAACTCTTCAGAACGGAACTGTTGGCACATTTATTTAGGCTAACAACATCATTTTTCATTTACTGAAAGGGATCAAACTCTCGCTGGGTAGTGCTGCACTGTAAAATGTCACATTAATGTGCCACTTACTTCTCTCACAATTATCATGTTAAAAACTGAGTACACATAAGATGCAGTTTATATTACTGCACTCTATCTTTTAAGAATTACTAACGGCGTATCCACAGACAGAGTGAACACTTGTTATTAATAAGTGGAACATTATAGTGCCAATTTAGACTGAGCACCAGATAATCGAGAGATCACCCCCATTTTAATAAATACAATCTACCTGTGTATGGTTGACGTCTTAAAAGCACTATCAACAGCAATATGCCGGGAAGTTACTAATATCCCCTAAATTTGAGCGTACATGTTTATGTATCTATATGAGCATATAAAACGATTATACAAAGGTATCTTCTCTGGAAAAACTCAACACTATACAGTTTGTGCGTTATAAGGCTGATTGTTCGTCTAATTTCGATAAATACATCCGCGGGACAGGCCAAGTAGTCTAAACAAACTGATTGTGCGTAGAAATGGGTGTATACCTTCCACAGTAAACAAAAGCTATAACACAACTGTGTATATATTTTATCTGTTTTCCGAGTACATACACAATTGCAACAGCACATTCATAAATGACTTCGCATAACATAGATTGACGTCACGCTTGCCCATGAATACGAGCCGAATTACATTGTGTACACACGACATACGGAAGCTAAAATGTTTTGACTTTTATTTCATATTCTCGAATTTTACTTCTTAATTTGTATATCTGGTATGACAAAATACCTTTACATGGCAATATTAACTCGAACATATACATAATGTAAGTATTGCGGATTGTCTGTCGCATCAGTACACACGACAGGTCAACATGTATGTCAACCGCTTGTTTTTCAATTACATAGTTGTGTTGGATCTGAAAGTCGTTGTTTTAAGTTAGTTCAGGCTATGTAAGTTCAAGTAGCACTAACATTTTAAATACTGAAGACTAAAGTCAAGACAATCGTTGATGTTATGGCGTCGTTAAAATTGGAAATTTTCATTTTTGGAAAAGGATACAGTCACTGTTGTAGGTAGAAATGTCGAAGACACTAGTTTTAAGAATGATCATAAACTCTTGCTGTACCTTAATGATAAAGCTATATTACAATAAAAACATGTTCTTGATTTCTAGATGTAACGCATAATGATATATTCTGTTGGAACTGCTGAATGAGCGTGTATTCCATTTATAGACCAGGCTGTTCGTAAACCCTTTCTCGTGGTAGAAAACAGACTGACGATAGAACTTCAACAATTGTCGTTTATCGTGGATGCGTTTTAGTGCAAAACTACTTGTGGAAAAAAGATATGCTTCTCATTATAGGACAGAACTCCATTTAATTTGTATTTGAACAAGGTTATTTATAAACTGATCATGAGTGAATAAACAGGTACATTGTATATGTATGCTACATTTCGAACGAAGAAAGACAGTTCTTGAAGTAAGACTGAACGTGCAGATTCCGTGTGATTTTTAAAACGACATTCTTTTTGCGTTGTATTTGCATTGTAAAAATATGTTGAAATGTTATAAAAAACAATCATTACTTAATTATTGTGTTTGTTCAATGCTTTGACGGCTGTTCTACCAACATATTTATATTTTAACAAGTTGTTCCGGCGATAACGTTATTTCTGATAATAAGTAGACATGTAACCACAATGTTTATTACACCAGTGTTATATATCCGATAATCTGCTAATTGCAAGATAAAATGAGATTTCTAGAGCGTTGTCACAGTGAGCTATTGTGATGGCCTGATGTCCGTTGTCGAGACGTCCGGCGTCAAGAATGTCTTTAAATGACATCTCCTCCTAACTCGCTGTTTAGCTTTTGATCAAACTTAGTATGTATATTCCATGTGAGATCTTATTTCAAAGTTACATATAATTAAGTATATGTAAAACTGTGGTTCTTTTGTCTGAAACAGCAATGCCTAGTGCTTAGATATTTGGTGTGTAGCATTGTCTTGAAGTTATCTTCAAATTATGCCCTTCGGGTTAAAATTTACTTTACTCCGTGTGTCACTCGTTTTACAAAGAGATAGATCGGGAAAACTTGAAAATTTTCTAAACCAGAAAGGCCTGTAGCTTGGGATATGTGGTGAGTAGCATTGACTTGTGGTCTTCTACACATATTATTCAAATGCTGACTTAGCGTTAAAAGTTGGCCCTGCCGCGGGGTCACATGTTTGACATAGATTTAACAGGGGAAAACGTTGGCAATGTTTTGGTCTGAAACAGAAAGGGAGAAAGCTGAATCATATTGATTGTAGCTTTGTCTAGTGATCCTCCACAAAGATATTTCAAAATAGGCCACTGGGGTCAAAATTAGCGCCGCCCCTGGGGTCATCTGTTTTACATAAAGATATATAGGAAGAAATCTAAGATATTTGGTGTGTAGCATTGTCTTGTGGTCTTGGTTCACTACCAAAATTGTTCAAATTATGGTTTGGGTCGATATTTATCCCAACCTTGGGATATATATAGGAAAGAACATTTGAAAATGATGTTGTCTGAAACAGAAAAGCCTCGAGCTTAGATATTTCGTGTTTAACATTGTCTCATGGTCCTCTATCAAGATTGGTCCAATTATGCCCCTGGGTTCAAAATTGGTCCCGTACCTTAGGCGACCCGTTTAACTTAAAGATGAATAGGGCGAAACGTGTTCAAGCTTCATCATCAATTGGTGGATAATTTTATAATATTCTTGAACAAAATGGGCCCTCTTGGTGGAGCGTAATAATAGCCATCTTTGCATCCCAGCAGGAGGTCAGAGTCCCCACATGACAGCTTAAAATTTACTAGCGAGAATTTGACTTGAACATGATGCAAGAATATAAAATCCCTTCCCAGTATACATCATCATCTTCATTATTGTAATACTCTGCACACCTACATTTCTCACTTTCTCACTCCGGTCCTAACTGATCTGATTGTGTTGCAGTGCCGTACACACCAAATTCATTTATTCTCCACCAAAATTATAGCTATAAATATTTTAGGTGAGCGAACCAGTGGCCCTCTTGTTCTAAGATTTAACCCTTCATGACCCAGTATAGAGTTCGATCAAGATTTAATGAAGCTTATTACTCTGATTGAACCTTCAGGAATATCGAATGTAAAATGTGGCCTCTATCTAGTGTTCATATTGTAATTGTGATACATGTAGTTTACTGTTCTGTTAAATTATGTAAGTTAAATGAATGGAATATACCGTATTGGTGTTAATAAATCAATTTTGCTATTTGGCGTTTTCCTTATGGTGGCTATCATGTCCATATTATTCAAATGCTGACTTAGCGTTTAAAGTTGGCCCTGCCGCGGGGTCACATGTTTGACATAGATTTAACAGGGGAAAACGTTGACAATGTTTTGGTCTGAAACAGAAAGGGAGAAAGCTGAATCATATTGATTGTAGCTTTGTCTAGTGATCCTCCACAAAGATATTTCAAAATAGGCCACTGGGGTCAAAATTAGCGCCGCCCCTGGGGTCATCTGTTTTACATAAAGATATATAGGAAGAAATCTAAGATATTTGGTGTGTAGCATTGTCTTGTGGTCTTGGTTCACTATCAAAATTGTTCAAATTATGGTTTGGGTCGATATTTATCCCAACCTTGGGATATATATAGGAAAGAACATTTGAAAATGATGTTGTCTGAAACAGAAAAGCCTCGAGCTTAGATATTTCGTGTTTAACATTGTCTCATGGTCCTCTATCAAGATTGGTCCAATTATGCCCCTGGGTTCAAAATTGGTCCCGTACCTTAGGCGACCCGTTTAACTTAAAGATGAATAGGGCGAAACGTGTTCAAGCTTCATCATCAATTGGTGGATAATTTTATAATATTCTTGAACAAAATGGGCCCTCTTGGTGGAGCGTAATAATAGCCATCTTTGCATCCCAGCAGGAGGTCAGAGTCCCCACATGACAGCTTAAAATTTACTAGCGAGAATTTGACTTGAACATGATGCAAGAATATAAAATCCCTTCCCAGTATACATCATCATCTTCATTATTGTAATACTCTGCACACCTACATTTCTCACTTTCTCACTCCGGTCCTAACTGATCTGATTGTGTTGCAGTGCCGTACACACCAAATTCATTTATTCTCCACCAAAATTATAGCTATAAATATTTTAGGTGAGCGAACCAGTGGCCCTCTTGTTCTAAGATTTAACCCTT
Source organism: Serripes groenlandicus (assembly GCA_031761405.1). Classification (NCBI taxonomy): domain Eukaryota; kingdom Metazoa; phylum Mollusca; class Bivalvia; order Cardiida; family Cardiidae; genus Serripes; species Serripes groenlandicus. The sequence goes on along the minus strand of JASEVX010000004.1, from coordinate 127,900,917 downwards.
CATGACCCAGTATAGAGTTCGATCAAGATTTAATGAAGCTTATTACTCTGATTGAACCTTCAGGAATATCGAATGTAAAATGTGGCCTCTATCTAGTGTTCATATTGTAATTGTGATACATGTAGTTTACTGTTCTGTTAAATTATGTAAGTTAAATGAATGGAATATACCGTATTGGTGTTAATAAATCAATTTTGCTATTTGGCGTTTTCCTTATGGTGGTTATCATGTCCATATAGTGTTAATTAGCACCCAATTATGCCTAAGATATGACTCCGTCTGTCCTTTTCAGGTGATAACCATTAACATGGTCTTAACATGAAATAAAGTCCATGTCTCCTACATCATATTGACACAAAAAGGTCATGCGAGAAATCGTTCTTTGTAATTATGGAACCTAAATGTAAACAAACCATTTAACAAGTACAGTAAGAATAGACAATCAATCCATAGTCGCCCCTTAAGAAACAAAACAATTTCAAAAACAACCTGACCGAAAACTTGACAAAAGTATGCAGGTCAAAGATCAAGGTTACAGTGATCTGATGTGTATATGACGTATACCATCGTTCCATGATACATGTTCACAGCACATTTAGTAATTATATGTGTAATTCTTAATGAAATATGGCACATTAAAGCTTTTTATTTAAATTGGGTCAAAGTAAAAGATCATAGCAATCTAGATTTGAACCACGACGAATACCCTCTCCCGAAGATGCAACTTCATACCAGTGTGTTAACTCTAGTTAGGAAATCATAAGATATATGACACATATTTTTTAAATGGGATCAAAGATTCATGTCTGGGTCACTTTAACCCATTTAAGTACATGACCGACCATTGTATCTAGATGCACGTGCATACGTAGTTTGATTACTGTACGTGAAATGGTATAGCATAACTGGTCCATACAAAGTTGCGCGGAAGAACGGATAGATGGACGAGGTGAAAACATATAGTCATCACCCCATCCCCTTGGATACCGACGGACTACAAACCTATACAGTTTTTATGTGAAGAAATAAATACCTACATGTAAACGTTTTCTTAAATATAAAACATATGTACCCTACGATTTTGAAAACATCAAGCCAAAAATATTGAAAATATTTATAAATGAAAGTATAATTATTGTATTGAATAGCGTTGTTCCATCTCGCAAAAGAGAATTTTGTTTATTGTGAGCAATTTCCATTTTCAAAAGGGTTTTCAAAAGTCTTCTGCTGTAAACGTGTTACGAGTTGAAGGTCTAAAGAAAGTATTTCCAATATCAAATAAATGAAATAATACATACTTGATAAACATGAGCACGTTTCTTTTTTGTTGCCATCCTCGGAATCACATTGGTAATCCACCGGGGACTTGCCTGAAGGACCCGTGCCGTAGAACTGAATACATTCATACTCTGAAAGGTAATTTCAATCCTTTAGACTATACTCCTGAGTTTTAATTATGATAGTAGTGTTTTCTGTTTGTTAAGAAATAGCAGTGTGCATTAGTTAATTACACATTCACGATATTGGTTTCTATAAATTGGAAGGTATTTTCAAGTTTTTATATTTTGTTCTTATTTCTCTGTGTATTGAATAAGCACTTTTTGTAAGTTAACTGACAATCCTATCAATTTCACGCGCAGAATAGCGTGAAATATTTTTCTTCGCGTAGCGTATTCAAAAGGGTTATTTGTAAGCGTTTGGTTGCATGGTCAGCACGAGATATTGGGGAGTTGTTTGTATATATTGTTGTGAATTTGCGGGATAAGTTCATTCCACCGGACGACAGAAAGCAGTTCACATCTTGTTTTTACCAGAAATTAATCCACGTGGCAGCCCCGGACATGGACACAAACGAGCTTCTTACTCGGATGGAACAATTACCGAACTTCCAACTGGAGTCATTAGAGCAGCGTATTTCAAGATCTAGTTTCCGTTGTTGGAAAAGCGGTCATTGGCAGACCGAATGATGTGGTGTTGGATACGCCAAGCATTGACACAATTCCAAAGATAAGTAGTAATGTTGATTATGATTAGTGTAAGAATAAGAGTTATTTCCATTTGATGGATTGTAACGGTGATGTTAATTGCAATGTCGCAAACGTCTTTGTTGACGCCAATGGCTCTGTTGTAGATGCAATTCGTCATGGGTAAAGTGGTTCGTTGAGAACCAGATATTTGTATAACTGCATATCAGGTAGGGCAGGTTGGGATGCTCCGGTTAAACTAGATGTACTTGCATTGAAAGAGTTGTTTTTAAAGGAAATATGAAATTGCTGAACGCATGTTTTCCCTATTTGATGGGTTGGAATGATGAGGTTAATTGCAATCTTGCGAACGTCTTTGTTGACGCCAGTTGATTTGGTATTGATTGCTTGATAGAGAGTGTCACTGTTGTAGATGCAATGCGTCATGTGTAAATTGGTACGTTTGAGAACCAGATATTTGTTATTACTGCATATCGGTTAGACAAGTTGAGATGCCTCGGCGAAAATGGATGTTTTTGCATAGGTAGAGTAGTATTTGAAAGAAATACGAAATGGCTGAACGCATGTTTTTCATTTGATATATTTCAATAAGGAGGTTAATTGCAATGTTACGAACGTCTTTGTTGAATCCAGTGGATCTGGAATATATTGTTTTAGAGAGTCACTGTTGTAGATGCAATCCGTTATGTATAACGTGGTGCGTTTGAGAACCAATAATATGTTATTACTGCATATAGTGCAGGGCAAGCTGGGATTCCCCGGTGAAACTGGATGTACTTGCATAGGACGAGTTGTTTTTGAAAAAAATATGAAATTGCTGAACGCATGTTTTTTTCCCATTTAATATTTTAATATAGAGGTTAATTGAAATGTTGCAAACGTCGTTGATGATGCCAGTGGTTCTGGTATTGATTGCTAAGAGAGTGACACTGTTGTAGATGCATTGTGTCATGGGTAAAGTGGTGTGTTTGAGAACCAGATGTTTGTATAACTGCAGATTGGGTAGGGCAAGTTGGTATGCCCCGGTTAAACTGTATGTTCTTGCATCAGCGTTATTGTTTTTGAAGGAAATATGAAATAGCTCAACGCATGTTTTCCTTTTCATGGATTGTTAAGATGAAGTTAATTGAAATATTACAAATGTTGGTACCAGACAGATACATTTGGTGAAAATCTCTAAAGTTAAGTCTAACAATGTTAAAGACATAACAATATTTTAATCCCGAAATGGATATCGAGAAATGAAATCAAACAAGCAAATTTTCTGAGTCGTTGTTACAATTGCGATGACTGGTCTATAGCAGTCGAAATAGTCAGAGATTTTAATACTAATGTAATGATTACAATGCAAACTGATTCAGTTAATTCCAATTTTGCAAACGTATTTGATGACGCAAGAGAATCTGGTTATGGTTCGTTCATAGAGTATCACTAACAGTGAAGTCGTAGATATTTGGTCCGTGCCCGAGTTAAGATTGAGCTCTACACGGCGAGAGCTGGAAGCAGTTCGCAGTCTGTTTTCTCACATTGATAAGCTGCAGGAAAAGACTGTTTTAGTCGAGTATAATAATAAAAATGTTTGAAATATTATAAATGTTGGTAGCAGAAAGATACATTTACTGAATCTCTAAAGTTAAGTCGAACAATGTTAAAGACATAGTATTATTTTTATCCCGAAATGGATATCGAAAAATGAAAACAGATAAGTCGTAGATATTTGGTCTGAGCCCGAGTCAAGATCGAGCTCTATATGGCAAGAGCTGGAAGCAGTTCGCAGATCGTGTTTTCTCATATTGAAAAGCTGCAGGGAAAGAATGTTATAGTCTAGTCTAATAATAAAATAGTTTCAATAGTATGCATGTTTGTAGCGGAGAGATATATTGGGAAAAAAAAAGTTTGGTCGAACAATTATTTCAGTCTCGAAATTGATATCGAGAAATGAAAACAGACAAGCAGAATTTCTGAGTCGTAAAATTTCGTTGCACTCTAATAGTTCCAAAATGGAAATCTGTTACCAAAGGTATTCACTGCTGCAGACTTAGATAGTCATTACGTTAGTTACTATTTGACGGTAGATATTTCTTCTTCGGATTTATGGCTATTCGAATATGTTTTTAGTGATGTCTTTTTTTAAGTTTGGAGCGCGTCCATTAAATCTAAGCTGGATAAACGGATATAGATCAATTTAGTTTCGAGGGGTTTGTGTGGCACATGACTAATATATTGGTTTCTTCAAAAATGGAAAATACGTCTTGAAAATATTTCCGTTATTTCAAGAAATGGGAATAGTTCATTCGTGAAAGAGTGTGGTATACCCACTGCGGTGGTATTGAACATTACTGACTTCATTAGGAGAAAGTGCACATATACTTCGAGTTCATCTACAGTGGAAATGGAAACGGCATGGCAGATGAAAAAGCTATCATAGCAAGGATGGTTACGTAGTCGTCCTTTAGAAGCCAGATTAAGAGTTCCTTATCAAGTATTTTTGTTAATATTACGTGCCACTTGCCCTTTCTTTTTATGTTCTGGCCTCGCCGTCTGGTATTTGCATATGGGTGTTTGTATTTTACTTTATACGTAGAGAGACGAATATCAATTTCACGCGTTTCGTAGAACAGCGTGGAATAGTTTTTTTCGCGTAGCGTATTCAAAAAGGTTATTCGTAAGCGCTTGGGTGCATGGGTAGCACGAGATATTGGTGAGTTATTTGTATATATTGTTGTGAATTGGCGGGATAAGTTCACTCTACCGGACGACAGCAAGCAGTTCACATCTTGTTATAACTACAAGTTCCATAGAATGAGGTCTTACATTCAAATCTGTCAATGACAAATTGAAACAGGTTTCCAGAGTTTTTCCATACAATGGTTTTTATCTATGGTCGTTCCTGGGCGAGATGGATTTCCAAAAATATTGTCTTACTTCGTTATTCAGATGTTTTATTCATTATACAAACATGTTTATTCAACAAGTATTACAGGATGTCACAGTAACTGCTTCTTGTTCATTAAAGAGACTCGCCGTCTGGTATTTGCATATGGGTGTTTGTATTTAAATTTATACGTAAGAGAGAAGAAATTTACTTGTAGTCCGTTGCTATAAAATGGAATGCATACGTCTTTAGATATGTTGAATAAAGTTCTTTGTTTGAATAAACAATATGCATGATTGATTTTAAATTCATGAGAATAAGTTTGACTGTTACCTGTTTTTGCTGCTGTTGTTGTTGTTTGAATGACGTTTTACGCCGCTTTCAACACTTATTCAAATTACATAACATCGTTCCTTGCTTGGGTTAGTTACAAGTACTACAAGTACTACATGTTACTAAATTTTCAAATTTTTCTAGACAATGCTCTGATACAAATCAAAGATGCCAAACGTCCTGTTTTATCGAAGCGGCAATTGTTTCCATTTCCCTTGATCAGGTTTTGTCACAAAATCAAAGATGCTAAAGGTTCCCAGTTCAACTCAGAATGTTATAATACAGATTCTAAGACGCAAAAGCTTCTAAAATACTGAATCGAATGCGGCAACTAATTCCCTTCACAATGGTCTAATACAGATTCGAAGACACCAACTGTGTATTTGATAGAGTCGAACACGGAACATGTTCCCATTTCCCTTGACAAGGTTTTGATATTGAATCGAAGACGCTTAACGTTGTTTCTATACAGAATCGAACGCGGCAAATGTTCCAATTTCAATGAATAGGTTTTTTATAAAGAATCGAAGACGCAGAACGTTCCAGTTTCCGTAGACAAGTCGGATACATAATCGAAGGTGCTAAATGTTCCCATTAACCGTGACAATGTTCTGATACAGAATCAAAGATGTAAAAGGTTCTTGGCCCGTGACAAGGTTTTAATACAGAATCGAAGACGGCAAATGTTTTTCCTTTTCCCTCACAATGTTCAGGTACAGAATTAAGACGCAAAAAGTTACAATTTATCTTGACAAGGCTTAGGTTATCATTCCCAAGACTCATTTTGAAACAGAATTGAAGACGCTAAACGTTTCATTTACCCTGACAAGGACCTGATACAGGACCGAAGACTAAAAAGGTGGTCCACATTTCCCTGACTAGCCTTTGATGCCGAATCGAAGACGCAAAACGTTCCAATTTACCTTGACCTCGAAAACAAATTACCAAAATGTCATTAGATTTTGACCAATAATTCATTAATAATTGAAGCACATTTGACGGTTCCCCCAAATATCGCAAAGTGAAATCGACTGACACGTCAGTATCTCGTATGCCCCCCTCGCGTAAGAGGCAGACCAACATAAGGACGACGTGCTCGCAGACCAACCTCGCGCAATCGATTCCTTACAGTTTTTGGGTGAATGTGGCGATACTGATTGCCTACCGTATTACTAGCGGTTTCAGTGGCAGTAACGTGGCGATTACGCTGGTGGGAAAGACGAATTAGCCCTGTGATTTGAACTCTCATAAACAAAGCACGGAAAGGGACAACTATACTTTCCCGACTTTGATTAAATATATTTTCAATTAAATTGTAAAACATCTTTTTCTTGTTTTTTGAAAGTTTTGTCAATATTATTTAAGACGGACATTATGTACTAGATTAGCCAACTGACTATCATTTGAAAAAGTGTTTCTTATTTGAACCTTTCCCACTTGCATACGTATTTGCAGCCGACGACTTTTGAAAACATTGATGCAGAAAAAGAAATTGCTCATAACAAGCAATTTCTCCTTTTGCAACAATGTTTTGAACTATATTTAATGATTACACTTTGAATAAATGTGATTTTCTGTATCTTTGCTCAGATTCTTTTTTAAATTCGTCTGCTGCAGAGTTTTTATATTGTGTGGTGGGTTGTGATTTTTTAAAGGGCAAGCAGGATTGGGAACTGCGTGTTGCACTTATCCTAATGAAACACTCGCCTGCATGTTTTAGCTTAACTTCATTAATAGAAACGACACATGTTCTATACGCAACTTTGTCGAAAGAAAAGATGGACTGAGAGAAAGAGAAAGAAAAGGCTAAGCAATGCATTCTAGCATTATGAATAAGGACATGAACGAATATGTATGGACTAGCGCCTAGAATTTCGTACTAGACCGATCCTTTATTCCACTCGCTTATGCTAGCGGGCGCGTGGATGTATACATCTCTGCCGAAAGTGAAGAAAGGGTTACAATTTACAAAGGATAATTGCGCGGTGAAGTGCTATATTGGCGTAGTGATATCTAAATAATTGTGTACTCTTAAATATGATATTTACACATTAAGAGACTTTGTAATTATATTTCGATACCTAGAATAAGTGAATTTATTTTACTTATTTTACTTTTGCTTATGTTTGCATTTGTAATTCAGTCTGATTTGTTTGCTCTAATTCTGTATGTGTTCTGGGGCATTTACATCACGTGACTTCAAAATTCAACATGTAACACTTGTCTCGTTTGCGCATGCGCGCAACTCAACCAAAAAGTGTTTGGGTGGAAATGTAAATGGACATCTACCTGCTCGCACATACACAAAACAATTACATCTCATGTTATATAACCGGGTTTCAATTTTGTTAAATGAAAGAAAATGTCTCACCAGGCTTGTAGTAATCATAAACTTGGATTCTAGAGGGCTGTCTACTCTTACTATCACCTTCAAAGTGATCCTCCAGTCGGAATTTGAATTCCTGTTTTTCACTGGTAATCTGAAATATTAAAAGCACCTATTGTATTGGCCTGATGAATTGACTTTAGAATCTTGTATAAAATTTATGGGAGAAAACCTCAAGTACCATCAAAATGACGTTAACCCCCTTCTATATGAAAACATCTAAAAACTAAATGAAACATGTGATCAATCTCTATAAATGAAAATAATACTGAAAATATTTGAATATATTGTGACAAAGGGATACATTTAGCACAATCAGCTTGTTATACTATATCTGATTGCTTTATCAAATCATTGTCATCAAAGCTTGACTGCTGCATATGCTTGTTTCTCCTTTTGAAACTGTATTTTCTGCAGATGTTTAACATTGCGTCGGTGTGTAAAAAGGGGTTCAATATTTTCTCTATTATTGGAGCTTAACTCACGAAATTCAAGACAAATCTTTCGATTAAAAATGCAGTTATAAGACAAGAGTTAAAATAATCAAAAACTTATTAGATATTAGATATTATGTATTGTGTAATGTGTGATCATTTTCCAGTGATTAAGTGCCTCAACGGTTCCTCATCTGGGATATACATGTACCGTCCGCCTATATGTCAGTATGTGAAAGTGTGTTGTACATACAGGTCATAAAGTTAATATCTATATGAACTACGCGCTCGGAAAATGAACAATAGCGCAAGCGAAAGTGGTGTTTATTCAAAACAGCCTGCACACCAGTTAAAACAGAAATATATAAGACTCAGGTTCGGATTGAATTAAATGTGGACCTCGTTCTACGTCTACATTTGAGGCGAATATTTTCAATGGATGATGTCCTTGCAGAACTTCTTAATGACAACGAGCAAAACATCCACCATGACCAAATGTTGAAGGTGCAGGATTCAAGACTTGGCGCCCTGGATTTGGTCCCCGTATGTAGCAGTAACGGTCGGGTACACATAAGTACGTTTTCCTAAAATTGTATTGAAAAGTAACCGCTGAAACACGATTACATGTTTGTTCGTCTCGATAAAATAAAAAGACTTGCAAATGGCCAAATATCGACATAAAAACATGAATCATTACCTCATTCAGATATAAGATAAAAAATCCCTTCTCTTGCTGAGGCATCTCAAAGATGTCAATTAATCCATTTTCCTTCATCTGTGAAAAACATAAAGTGTCAAAAACATGAGCATTAAAACATACATGTTGTTACCAACAATTAATTTGTCCAGAAGTTGAGAGCATGTTACTTTCAAGATTATCATCAAGGGCAAACTAGTTTGAACAACAGGAACACGAAGGCCCTAAATTGTTATCCTTAGAATCATACGGTCTTATTGTGTTCAAGGAAAATGAGCCTTGCCCCTTGGTGGCCATGATTTCCAACAAGCTAGGTTGAATTGAACAATATTGGAAGAGGGTAACCCGAGAATCCATTGTTGTTTTTTAAAGTTTAAACTTGATACGCATATGAAGAAAACAAGCAACGTCAACATGCGGGATGTTTTCCAACATATAAGCATTTTAACCCTCTTGGTAGAGGCTCACCAAAGGAACATTTATGCCAAATAATTGTTAAAACAGGGCAGCACTTTTTGAAAAGGAGGTTCTTAAATGTTTTACTATATACACAATAGGAAAATGAACCCCGCAACCTTATTGCCATGTTTTATAACAGTTCGAAATTGTCCGAACAATTACAGTTGGTAGAGGGTCACCAAAGGAATATTTGTGTCAAAGTATTTTAAATCAGACAAGAACTTTTGGACAAGAAGATTTTTAAAGTTTCCAAATAAGAAATATATTGTAAGCTCTTGTGAAATATTCATGCAATATAGCGTACCTATTTGAACACTTCTGAAAGCGAATCACCCAAGAATCATTCTGTCAATTTAAATCACAATTTAAACATTTCTTTAAAGAGGATTTGTTATTTACAGATAAGTTATGGTGGAAGGACAGCGTGGCCATTGGCATGAGGATATATATGCAATATACTGTACTTCGAACGTATTTGAAAGAGGATCAACAAAGGAACATTCCTGTCAATTTAAATCAAAATTTAAACATTTGTTTTACGAGGATGTTTCATTTAAAGAAAGAGCGCATAGCGAAAGGAGAGCGAGACGACGGACAATAGGACATACATGACAATAGCTACCATACGCACGATGTGTTTAGGTGACCTAAAAGATAAGTAGCGAGTCAATTTTGAAAATACAAGGCCCACAATCTAGATATTAAATAGTAATTTAATAACAATGAAATATACCAATACCTTCATATATGACATTCAAATTTGGTAAGGGGTTAGCTATTGATATTTATTTGAGTGATAAAAGGTGAACAGCATTTACCAAAGCTTGAAATTCCAGACACCTTGGCTTCTTCGTAACAAATAATTTTGGAAAAAAGCACCATGATGGTCGTATATGGCTCAATTGTTTTTTATAAAACTTCAATACATGTCAAATACTTAGGTTGAAAGACTTGCGTTATATAGTAATTATGAAGTTATGGTTTGATACAGTGTTGTTCTGCTGACTGACATTAACTATATATATATATATATATATATATATATATATAAACGAGTACAATATATTTCCGATGTAAAAGATGTGTCCCAGCAGTTGAGGCAATTTGGACACCAGGGACATAATTTTAACAATAATGATAGGGTTTCAAGTGTTGATGCTACATGCCAAATAACAAAGCTATACAACTTGCAGTAATTAAACATTGCCTTTACTGTATACATACAGTATGTATATGAAAATAAGCCCCCATGGCGACAATGGTTTTAAACATTTGAAAACATTTATCTGTCTTTGCTGAGAGTTAATAAGTGTAAGTTTGTGCCAAATTATGTTCAAATCAGTCCAATACCTTTAGAAAAAGAGATTTCATAAGTATTCACTTGATCTATATAAGGAAAATAAGCCGTGTTGCTTGGCGGTTTGGTTTTTCAATTGATCTAAAGAATTTTAACACTCTTTGAAGAGGATAACCCAGTAGAGAATGCAGACGGCAGCTGGATGGTGAGTGATCACAACAGATCACCTAGCATTTAGTGCTAAGGTTAGCTAAAGTAAAATTCACTTAAACCTGGACTTTATTCTACGACTTTGAGATTAAGCAAGCTATAAAAATTAATTTATTGATAAACAAGTAAGTATAAGAACGTAATATCTGACCAGCTGGCTTTGTTCTTTATTACATTTCGTATTACAATAAAGCTGCAGCAGACATCTTTTCAGATATCTCGGCAAACCAATGGACTTCTCTATTAAGTATTATTAAGTCGTTCTTTGCAGATCGGTCAAATTGTGTTTGCATGTGTGAACATATTACAAACTTGAAATTATTGTGACCTTGAATTTCGACCATCATAATTGTCATGAAAGGCGTAACAGCTACTAGAATTTATGAATAAAGATTGGATTAAGAAGAATTATATTCTTACCTTTTCAAGATCTGATTGCACCACCTGCATTCCCGTTTCTAACCCAACATCTATAATTGACATACCATGGCGCTTGTCATTCAAAGAACTGAAACAAACAAACTGTGTCTCTAGGAAATCATAGTTGAGGAACATGAGTACGTTATGTTCGTTTTTCCGCTTTCAACATTATTTCAATAAGATCAGAAGATCAGAACATTTATCTTGTTGTGCTTTTTACGCGGTTTTCAACATGATTTCAGTTCATAAGTAAACAAGCCACCATGACCCGAGACAGCTGGTTCAAAACCCCCGACGCTAACCAATCGGCCAAGGCGAATTCCTTCATGGTTTCTGGATGCTCAAGCAGTAAACGGTTAAAAAATATACATTGTTTAGCATAACATAACGGCAGCAAGCGGTTATTGGACCAGGTACACTTGGTTTAAAATATTTCAACTCTATCCTCTAAGAATACTTTTTACGTTTTGACTCAATGTATTGAATTTCTCTATAAAACAGTTGTTTTCATAAATTTGCCGAAATGGCTTCAAATTTCGTCTGCAGCACATTTTATATATGTAACAAATGGTTCATGAGTTCGTGTACATCAAAATCAATGATATATGACACTGTGCTTATACAATGTTAGATGTAGGACTAGGATATTTCAAATTAAATGTACATGTACTTAAATATAATCCATAAAACCAAGGTGATACTAGTGTATTCTGATTTCATCTTTACGGTCGAGGAAATAGTTGTTAAAATTGTAAAAGAACATTTGAGTACCAACACAAAATGGTTAGGATGCGTAATAATGGCGCTATCATTTGGAAAATTCTTAAATGAGCGGTGCTCTACTGAAATGAATATTGGTGTATTTATTACACATGTGGTGAACGACTTAACCCATGCTAAATGAGCAAAATATATCGAAGTGTCTTTAAAGCGACTGAAATCCAGATGGCACAAAAAAAGAAAAGAAAATCGAATTCGCCCTAAATGTTATTCTTTATGATATCCAAGTAAAACCAGGGTAGAAAATGTATCGTTTTTTATCAATAAAGTAAACTTGAGTCGTTTTCAATCGTCCCGATGAAGGGGTTTCCTATTTAAAAAAAACTTACCCCGTTACTGACAGGGTAGAATTTGCGATGGAAAAAGTATCGAAAACAAGAAAATCTCACCGATTGTAAGGGTATGTAATATGTCAATTATCATATTTTAATGCCCCAAATACAAAAATAACACTTATTTTCTTAAAATTGGATTTTTTTTTTCCGACAGTTGTGTATCAGTCGCTTTAAGCCTCGTATGGCTAACAATTGAAAGCCAGGTCAGACTGTGTGGATACGAATGCTTACATGTAAGGGATATTTTTCGCAGAGTCCAAAATCTGCTTATCAGGATAAATATGCTATACTGATCTGACACTAAAAGTAACACAGTATTGCTTCTTTTTGTCAGGGTTAGCATTTGTTTCCGACGCCCAGTCTCCTCGATGAAAGCGATGTTGTGAATGCAAATGCTTAAGGGGTCGTTTTCGTAGAGTCCCGCTTATTATAATCATGATAAACATGTTGTACTGACCTGACACTAAAGGTAACACAGTGTTGCTTCTTTTTATCAGGTTTATCGTCCCCAGCATTACGTTTATCACGCAAAATAACCTCATGAATGATATCTTCGTCTAAAGCGATGTTGCCATCGTGCTCTTCATTATCATCCTCACATACACCGCATACATCACATGTCCTGGAAGAAGACAATAGACAATTCAAAGTAAGTTAGAGTTAACTTCAAATGTGATAAGTTCAAACAGTTTGGTTAATGTGTCTATCAAACAGCCGCATTTCTTGAAGGAGACAATAAATAAACGACATCTGTTTACTCGAGAAAAATCACCGATTTCTCTTATAAGTAAACATCTAAGGTCAATGTTGTATTGTTACAATGAATTCAGGTATCAAATACAAAATCCCTATCTATGAAGGTTCTTAAGTCATGACCAGGGAACAAGTGTTAGCCGAGTGTGGTGACTTCAACAGCCATTCGATTTCCAATAAATAAAGAACAAAGGTACGTTTATTGGCATTAGCATCGTCATCCATAACCATGTCTTAATTGCAGATGCATTCTGATGCATATAAAGTAAAACACACTTGAACGCATTGTGTCAAAAGAAGAAATTACATAATATATCTATAGGTGCTACCTATTTACTCAAAATAACTTAATATTAAACAGCATACTTTGGCAATTGCAGTTGATTTTTAACAGTATTTTAACTAGACGATGATAATGTGTTTGTCATGTTTTAATTTGAATGATCACAAAATGTTTTGAATTTGTATTGATGTCGACTTTTATTACGAAAATATAATAGTTAAGCAAATGAGTTCAGAATTTTTAGAAGTTAATGACAATGAACGAGATTTAAACATGAGTGACAAGATGACCCTTAATCGATCACCTGTATGATGGTATATAAGTGAATGTGTAACTGATAACATCGGGGGGGGGGGGGGGGGATCGTCGTAGGGTAATTTTTTCATTTTATCCCTTTCCTTATGTCACCTGGCGACACCTTTTTTAAACCGGTCCATAAGGCTGGGGCTGTAACACATATTGTAGGGGGTCACATTTCTGATAAATCCTTTACCTAATACAGACGATTATTTCAACCCTTTTCTGATGACACCTGGTGACTACCCTTTTCATACAATTAATATGGCTTGAACGATTTTGTAGAGTGGGTCAACCAAAGAACAATTCAACCAAATTATCTTGGAACTCGAAGAAGCTGATTCACAGGAGGACTATTTTTAAACTTTTGCAATTTCTACCCTATTTTGATACTACATCAAACCAATTTATAAGAAGAATATAAATTGTTGAACAATCTTGGATGAGAGTCACCAAATTAACATTCATGTCAAGTTTTGTTAATATCGCATCGGCTGTTTAAGAGTAGATTTGACCGTTTGACGTACACAGGACAGTGAGTGATCACAATGAAACACGTTAAGCCTTCGGCGTAAAATTCATCTTTAAACAAGACGGCCATGATGGTCCTAGATTGATCACCTAAAGTATACAATGTGGTTTCTAATGCAAAACACATCAATACAATTTTCTGAAAAATAATAAATCCTTCATTTGGCCTAGTGACCTATTATTTCTTACCAGAAATGAGTTTTAACAATTTCTTCCATAAATTTACCCTAGTGACCTAGTTCTTGACCTGGCATATTCGACCTTGGCCTAGATAGCATTAAGAGAAACATTCTGACAAGATTTGAAGCTGCTGAAGCAAAATTCGGCTTCTACAGTGTTGACTCGATTTTCCATCAATTTGTACTAGTGACCTAGTATTTGAAAAGACATGACAACTATTCAAATTTGGGACTACATATAAGGACAAACACTCTGAAAAAGTTTCAACATGCTCAAGTTAAAAATGCAGCCTCCTGAAATGTTAACAAGATTTCTCTTCAATTTCTCCTAGTGATCTAGTTTCTGACCCAATATGACCCATATTCCAACAGTCTCAAACTGCTGAAATAAAAAAAGCAGTCTCCAAATTGTTGAAAAGATAGGTGACCTACGTTTAGAGTCAATATGACCCATATTTGAACTTGACATAGATATCATTTTGACAAACATTCTGACAAGATTTCTGAAGCTGCTGAAGCAAACAAAAATGAATGCGTCCTCTTAGGGTGTTAAGAAGATTTTACTTAAATTTGGCCTTCTAACCTACTTTTTTACCATACATGTTATGACCCATACTCAAACTTGAACTACACTATATATATCATCAAGACAAACATTCTGAGTTTCAATATTTTCAAGTTAAAAATGCAGCCTCCAGAATGTTAATAAGATTTTCCTTCAATTTTACCTGGTGACCTAGTTTTATTCAATATGACCCATATTTGAACTTGACGTAGATATTATTAGGACAAACTTTCTTAAAAATGTTCAGACTGCTGAAGACAAAAGTGCAGCCTCTAGAGTTTTAACAAGAGTTTCCATCTCAAGCTGCTGAAGCAAACTTTGCGGCCTCTAAAGAGTTAACAATATTTTCTTTCAATTTAGCCAAGTGGTCAATATTTTAACTTGGCCTACAAATAATCAAGACAAACATTCTAATAACGTTTCAACATGCTCAAGTAAAAAATGCGGTCTCCAGATTGTTAACAAGATATACCTTCACTTTGACTTAGTGACATAGTGTTTGACCTCATATGGCCCAGTTTCGAACTCGTCCAAGATTTAATGGAGATAAATGTTTTGATAAACTTTCATGAATATTGGATGCAATATACAGCCTGTAGCACGCAATTGTTGATGATGCACGACGGACGGACGGACGGCGGACAAAATGCGATCACAATAGCTTACCTTGAGCTAAAAATCTTTTATTTCTTATTGAGCAATTTATTCTTTTCTTTCAGTGCATTTTACCCTATCTCAAAATTCCAATTGTCTACAATGTTCATATATTTCCCACATACAACAAGTCTGCAGCAACGACTTTGAAAATATCTAAATAAAAATACGGATAATCACAATTAATTTGATAGAGATGAAACATTGTGGCAAAAAAACGAAATTGCCAATTTTGAGCAATTTCTCTATTTGCAACAATGTTTTCAAAATGTGTCTGCTGCAGAAGCGTCAGAAAGCATATACATGTAGAAAATAGTAAACCCTTTACCACTTACATTCTACTTCTGATATAGCGTCTGTATGTGGGAAAGGGTTAACTAAGAAAGAATCTAAAAATAAGTTACGCGTACGAAAATTAACTATTAGATAACAGGTTAAATCAAAATACTCAAAACTTGTAATGCTTGGCTGTGGAAAAGTATCAGACAACTTCTTGAATAATTGTAGGAAAGGAGAAATTTATCATATATAAAAACATTCTTCCATCCTTAATTTTTTTTCTATGGAAAGAGATTATATTAGGGGATGCATTTCAATTTGTTCTCGAAAATTGTTGGAAAAGGAGATCATGCTGATAATGATGAATTTTTTCCTTTCCAAAAATATTTTCTTTTCAGGAACAACATCAAACTATCATTTGTCTTGATATCAAATGTTTTGCCCTAAAGCTCTATGTACAAGCATGTTTTAATGGTTAACCCTGTCCCACATGATGACTTATAATAATGGATTTATAACTTTAAATAACATTGTTGCAAAATCAGAAAGTCCTGACAAGTAAATTTTCTTTCTGTCATAATGTTTTCTATTTTATACAATTATAACATGACCATTGATGTATGTTGTACAGGTTTTTGCCGAGATGTATACAAATAATTCTGCTGTAGTCTGATTTATGTGAGAAAATGCTAAACTATACTACAATA
Organism: Serripes groenlandicus; assembly: GCA_031761405.1. NCBI lineage: Eukaryota > Metazoa > Mollusca > Bivalvia > Cardiida > Cardiidae > Serripes > Serripes groenlandicus. Next base: position 127,884,458 of record JASEVX010000004.1, on the reverse strand, counting down.
TTTTTAAGAATTTGCCTATTTTTCAGCTTCTTTGCTTCATGTGTGAAATTATAACAGCTATGTTTGGATTTATTTCATATGATTTGTAATATGAGTCAAAGCAAAATACTTTCAGTGTAATCAGAATGATCTTATCTAAAGTGTCCTCTTCAATCATTGATTTTCTGAATATTGCAATCCACACTAGAATTGTGTTCATTCTTAACAATGACTACATTGTATATGCCAAGATCTGTTTTCAGAGAGCAGCAACTTTTTTAGTCACACATTTGCCAGCTGCACATGAATTTGATCAGCAGCTGTCAGATCCATCAAGTTTCTATTGTCTCTGCTTATGAAAGTTGTTTCTTTCCCTTCATGGACTCTATAATGTTAGCACAAACATCATCGGCTATAGTAAAACCTCTCATAGCCATGATTTTATCACCCAGCTAAATCTAATTTAGAAATTTCGGAATTCCTAGTAATGTGTATATAAGTGGTCAGTAAAGGAGGCCCAATGTAGCCTGTGTAGGTCAGGTTTTACTCAGAATCGCATTCCATTTTTACCAATACAACTCAGTAGAGAAATGAGTCTGTAATTACTAACACAAGACGAGTCACCTTTCTTGTAAAAGGGCATAACATGTGCATATTTCCAGTTTCATGGAAACGATTCCTCACGAATAGACTTATTAAATAAAATACATCAAGGATTCGGGATTGATCTCTTAGTTCGTTTTAAAATTATAAATTTTAAACAGTCTGGACCTACAGCTTTATTAACACCCAAAGAAGCAATCGTGTCTTCAACATAGCCATGTGTGATAGTAATATTGTCAATTGATGTAGTTGTCAGTTTATTCGATGCTGGTAGTGTTGACTCTCTTTTATCTACGTTGGAGATAGAACAGAAGAAATAATTTAAACAATCTCCTTGTCCGAGAAGCTTACATTTTCGGAGCCGTCCAATATTGTTAGGTATTTCCTGAACGAGAGGTGGCAATGTTTGCTCCAAGTTCGTGAAAAAACGTTCTTTTGCATGCTTTTTAAAAGTTGTTAGCCTCGTTTCTTAAATGTTTGTATTTTGCCCAATCATTTTGCTTAGTACGTTTCGTTGCTATTTTCTTTTGTCACTCTCTGTGTCTCGAAAACGTACTTACTTGAGAGTCATACCAGGGTTTGTCATTATGTCTGATTGTTACAAGTTTGGACGGAATACATCGAGTCATGAGTGAAATAATTGTCTCAGTAAATCGTGAGCATGAGCAATTAATGTCAGTTTTATCAAATACATCCCAGTTTTGTTAGGATACCATTCGATTTAACTTTACATAGTCACCTTTATTGTAATTCCAACATTTTCGCTTTGAACATGTTTGTTGAAATTCCTGAAAACCTTATTATTAAGTGCGTAGTCTTATGATCTCTAATTCTGCTGTGGATGTATATTATGTCAGAGTCTATAATTATAATATTGTCAGATACGAGAAGAGGGTCAAGTAAAATAGTAGTATCTTGTTTTCAATAAGTCACGGTTTAAATGTTCGTCAATGATAATGTTTGAATTTGATTCGAAAGCACGTTCAATAGAAATGTTAAGATAGTCCCAAAACCAAATTAAGGTTAATGGATAATACTTCGTATGTTTAAATGAAGAATTCGGGACTGGGATTTGTCTCAACATCTCCCGACATCACAAATAATAACAAAATGACCAAAGCACAGTATGCAGCAGTATATCTGAGATAGCAATACACGATGGTAAATATATACTCTAAAAACAATGACAATTCTTTAAGAAGTTAACAGTTTCAAGTCAGTCTCCCGAATACTCCGCTTGTGCAATTGTGTAACAACCCGATTGACACACACCATGAATTCATATCGTTACCCATTTGGATATTGTCTCACACTCAAAGCAGATTGAAGTGACAATCGTTTTGTTCTCGTACAGATGGAGTAAACGCCACGCCCATAACGATTTTAGAGGATAATATATACAGATTCATACTGAAACAAACGTATGAACTGATCCAATGGGACAGATGATGAATAAGCCGGTTTTTAATTGTATGTCATGTTCTTACTTAAGAAGAAGTAAAAAGTCCTCTAACACTTTGTTGAATTGGAATTTACATAAATTGAAAGTAGTGGGTAAAATTATTCACAACATGCACACAATCAGGTAAGCTTGATACCGCTGAAACCTCGAAATGGACTCCTTCAAAGTATATCACAGAACGGATCAAATAACACATCATGGATGTCCTGTCTTGTCACTAATCAAAACGTAAAGCAAAGCCGATCCAGATGAGATATCTCGTTAGGAGCCGTTTCATCTGGACCTACACTTATTTCAAAAGCCTCAATTGCAGCATCCAGCAGTGAAAGGACTCAGGTTTTATTAAATACAGGACATGTACATACACTCCGGTAAGCATGAAAAACAAACATGAAAAACAAATACAAATCAGGTAAGCATGAAAAGCAATCCCAAATGGTGCAGATTCACCCCTGCATCCCTGAAATCCCGAAAATGATCTCCATGGAAAGAAATGCCAATCCTGATGAGCCATCCTATTACGAGCCGTCTCATCTGGACCTACACTGAGTTTGAAAGCCTCCACCAATGCACCCAGCAGTGCAAGGATCAAAGGGCTAGACATGCAGGACATGTACAAAAGATAAGGTAAGCATGAAAGACAAGCATGTAAACCAACCAAAATCAGGTAAGCATGAAAAACAATCCAAAATGGTGCATATTACCCCTTACACTCCTGAACCCCCGAAATTGACTCTTCCACGGCCTACATCAAAATGGAAAGAAATGTCAATCCTAATGAGACATCTCGCCACGAGCCGTCTCATCTGGACCTCCACCGACGTATCCAGCAGTGCAAGGACCAAGTGCTTAAAATGCAGGACATGGACATAATTCAGGTAAGCATGAAAACAATCGTGAAAAACAAACCAGAACAGGTAGGCATTAAAAAAAATCGGGTACGTATAGAAAACAAACCAAAATCAGGTAAACAAACCGAGGGAAAACAAAATTAGTTTTCTTAAAACAACAGTAATACAGTGATACAGAACGGGATATTGATCAGATCTCATTTGTTCCTTATAAAGAAAGCGTATACAGGCGCAGCGCGTCAACCTGACAATGCCCTGGCTGCTTAAAAATACAGGTGTATGTGTATTTAACCCCTTGCCCTATACGTAGTATCTTTGGACTACTAATAGACATGTCGTTTAATCATTTGCTTCATCTAAATTGTTTGTGTAATCCTAAGTTTAGAATTGAGACTGGTCGCCATTGTAAAATTTATCTAGACCAACAACGATCTCCAATGCCTTACGATCGATTGGGTTTCGCAGAATGCTTGCTTATTACGTTTCACTGATACATAGTAATTAAACCACAAACAATAATTAAGAGACAACATCCGAAAATTGTCCTATTGCTCATAGTTTAACCCTTTCCCATACGAAAAAGACTGTTGCAAATGAAATTAATTTATTTTTTAAAACTAGCTGTCAATGAAAGTTTTATTTCTAAAAAGAGTTGAAAACGCTGTGGCTTAAAGGGCTTAATATGCGGAATTGCTTCTTTTGCCATAATGTTTTCAAAGGTCGTCTTCTTCAGAGGCGCCAGAAAGTGTCTGCATGTGAAAAATAGTTTTATTCACCTTCATACAAGTATATACACACGTGTTTACCAACTTGTTTACACACTCGTTTACCCACTTGTTTGCCGCTTGTTTACCCATTTGTTAACCCACTTGTTTTACCCTCTTGTTTTACACACTTTTTACCCTCTTTTTTAAACATTTGTTTTACCTTTCTGTTTATACACTTGTTTTACACACTTGTTTACACACTTACTTACATATTTGTGTACCCACTTGTATTAACACTTGTTTACCCACTTCTATAAACACTTGCTTACCCATTTGTTTTCCCACTTGTTTTACTCATTTGTTTATTCACTGGTTTTACCATTTGTTTTTCCACTTGTTGTTCACACTTGTTTACTTACTTGCTTACACAACAGTTTACAAATAAGTGTACACACTTGTATACCCACTTGTTTTACACACATAGTTTACCACTTGTTTACCAACTGGTTTAATCACTTGTTAACCCACTTGCTTACACACTTGTTAACCTAGTTCCCCCTAATTATGCACTAGTTTACCGACTCGTTTTTTCCAAATGTTTACCCGTTTGTTTACCTATTTGTTTACCCACGTGTTTACCTACCTGTTAAATTCTTCATGTACTTCAAATTCGTCGAAACCTTTTACATCTCCAATGATGATGTCACTGACATTAAAATCACATTTTTCATCGTTTAGTTGCTGACGATTATATCTGTAATCGAGTATAAGCTTGCCAGATCCCTCTCCCTTAACAGTCACAGTCATTAAATGTTCTCCTCTTCTAACAGGTATCTAAACGGAAAAAAAAACTTTTTTAAGGTAAACTTTTTATAAAAGTTGTGACAATAAATATGTTGAGATAAATGTAGTAGTTTTAAAAAGATTAGTTAAAGCGATAAAAAAAAAGCAGTATCTAAGCGGAAAAAAAATACTTTTTCAGTTAAACTTTTTAACAGAGTTGTGACAATAAATATGTTGAGATAAATGTAGTAGTTTTAAAAAGATTAGCTACCGCGATAAAAAAAAAAGCATTTTCTCGCACTTTCGTATTATGTTTTATTTGCTGTATAATATATTTAACATTTTGTTAATTAACCCATTCTCACATTCAACAGATCTGCAGCAGACGACTCTCAAAAGATCAATGTATTATTGTATAATTATTGAATCGAGATGGAAAAATTGTGGCAAAATGAGACAATGTTCATTATGAGAAGTATTTCCGTTCGACAAAATGTTTTCAAAAGTCGTTTGAAGTGGGTAAGGTTAAAAGATTTACGATGAAGACGAGATTGTCTCAGATTTCTCATTAACACGATACTCAGAATACAAAAGTAAAAGGAGCCGTCTTTTGAAAACATTGAAGTATTCTTCTCAGAAATCGAGAGTGCATTCTTTTAATAAGGTCTAGGTTTACAAATGTTCCAATTTCAGAAGATATGATTGGTAGTATGGCAAAGAGCTCGTGAGTCAATTAAGTGGACAACTAAGTTTAAATATAAACTTAAATATTGTTCTTTTGACCTGCTGTGCCTAATACTTACATCTTTTATTGTTTCCAACAGATATCTGTTTTCATTGTTAAGCTGTTGCGATCGGCCAATCCACCCAGTAGCTAACAATGTAATGTCGAGTTTAACGTTAGCAGAAAATGTCTTTATGGTGTATTCGGACAATGCTTGTAATCCAATTATTGTGTCCTGAAAATCATAAGACATATTGACTGATTAACATTACCAGATTTTGCTAATTCTTCGAATAGACTTTGTGAATGATATTGTGTAATTTTAACCTTTACCCAAGTACACAAAATTTGAAGTAACGTCTGTGCAAAATATTGAAACTCTTTTATATAAAAGCGTTATTATTGTATACAGTTTAAAATAGTGTGGCAAATTGAGAACATGCTCCTTTAAAGCAGTTTCTCCTTTTGCCACAATGTTTTCAAATGTCGTCTGCTTTAGTTTCGTAAGAATGCCTCTGAGGCTTGTAGCGGGGTTATAACGTTAGTAAAGCAAACCACAACTCGCACTAGAGTAACACAATGATATAATAAAGTTTCGGTAAGAAACTTCTTACGGTCAGGGTCAAAGGTCACACATACTATGGTGTTATTTTTGCTTGTTACAAAACGAATTCTATGGGAAGTTTGGCTATAATCAGACGTCCGATTTCAGACTGTATATCAAATGTTTACATCATTGAACATGTATCGAAGATTTTGTTCAGAGAACAATTCCATAAAAATGACGTCAGTGCCACTAAGCGCATTCAAATTTTCAATCTTTTCATTAACCACGTTAAAAATGGCCCGTATCGACTCGATTAAATTGTTTGATCTAGTAGATCCGATATGCGTACGTTGGTAACAAAATACAGTAGGAAACACCCGTCATTTAGAAACTGTTCAATGGATGTTTGTGTTAAACTGTCCATAACTGTTGAAAGTCAACGACCGTCAGGTACGGTGGTGCTCTCGTGATTCAGACCAATGCTTCTTATTGCTTAAAATGAAACTAGGATTCCGTTTCGTACCCAATGTTTAACGCACTCATAGTCAAATGTGAAGTTGTGAACAGTATGTTTCGTCTTTTGTTCATCTGCTTCTCTGATAAGTAGAACCACTGATGATATTCTCTGTTCATATATGTTGTGATCTTGCGTCGCCTTGAGGCAGACATTATAGTGATGGTTTAGATTGTGTTATTGTTACTCTTTATGGATAAAGAAAACATTTCTTTATATTTAGTTAATACCAATTTTTATTAATTTAACCAATGGATCAGCTTATTAATTATAAGTGATCAATTGTTGGGTCCATCAGGGTGAATGTGTAGAACCTAATAAACCTGGGCAGATCTGTAGAAAAGACAATTCCCTATCCCAGTTGCACATTTGTATTGGTTTGAACCAATGAACAGTCATTATCCTGACAAGTAGTACATTTTATGGTTACTTTAATTCAGCTTTTTACTTGCCTAGTCCAGGTTTCTTCACTGGGAATGCAATTCTTTATTTTGACTGTTCGCATCATTAGTTACAGTGCCATATGTAACGGCGATATATTGGGACTAGGTCCTTGTCCTGACACTGTACGGTTACACTTTGGCTTTATGGCATTGCTACCTCTACTACTTGTTATGTCTCTCAACTGTGTCATTGTTAAATGTTTTATGCCGCTTTCAATTATTCTCTAGTTATATGACGGCTTGGACTGGTTAAGTTACCAGTACTACTGGTCTATTTATCCTGACACCAGCCAGTCAGTTGTAATGCTAACCCCGCAACCATGAGCATCAAGAAGGGCAGCCATTACTACCATTTTTTAAGGTTTTGGCTTGACCCGACCGGGGATCGGACTTGCAACCTCCCACACCCCAGTCCAAATAATTTGGACTTTCGGTTTATTGTGCATACGCAGGATATTAACCAAATGAGCATATATGCAACTTCTTTCTATGTGGGAATACCCGCACCAAAGGCAGACGTTCTACGAAAAACACCGCCGAGGTCGTCCACTGTGTTTTAGGCACACTGGTTAAAAATGTAGGCACACTGGTTAAAAATGTTCATTTACTAAACTCTGTTACTACCTTCAATTACGACAAGATTTTATGGATTCATATAGGTTACAGTTTAAACATATACAAATTATTATTTAAGTACATGTACGCTACACAGTCAATGAAATCAAAGATTTTGCAAGCTCGAATGTACATGCTGGTTTTTAATGAGATGTAAACAAGTATTTTCTTTCTATTTGTGCAGCTAAACTTGTTCTTTCAGATTGAAATTGCAGGGGTTCGGGGGCGCAGCCCCTGATGATGATAGAAAGTTAGATGCGTTTGGCAACATGAAATAAACTATTTTAACTTTTATTCAAAAGGGCTGATGTTGACCAATGTACAGTGGCAAATTATCTTCATTCTGTATAGGTTTATTTTATAATTTAGATGTTAAATCTATGGCAAAGATATATATAGATGCAAGTCACCTGAATGCATGTTTTTTTGCAAGCTGGAATGTGTGTAAGTTTCTAAGTGTGCAACTTAACTTGGGTTTTTAGATTGAAATTGCAGCAGTTTGGGGGCGCAGCCCCTGATAAGATTTTAAATTCATCTGGCAATATGCGATAAACTAATCTAACATTCATTCAAAAGGGCAGATAATGACCCATGTGTGGCAAATTATCTTCATTCTTTATGTGTTTATTCAGATGTTAAATATATAGCAAAGATGATCTATAGATGCACGTCTCCTGAAACATCATGTCTTTTTGAGAGCTGGAAAGGGACATGGTTGCATAAGTCTAAACAGTAATAAGAATATTATAGTGTTGTAAGATAACAATTCAATGTAATGTTTAGAAAAACATCATTTGTTAGGTTTATTAAATTACAATTAAACTATCACAAGCTCTGATTTATTAGGAATTCCCTTTTTTTGTAAAGAACTTGAGGCATTTACCACTTGTGACTTTCTTTGAGGACAATCTTGATCGTAAATTAAATGTGTTCAGCTACATTTTGAGACCTTATAGTTTTAACTGGTAAAACACCTGGTCTAGCCAGGAGTTCTAAGTTAAATCTCAGTGGGGACAAAATGACACTGTAGCTAAATACATACAATTTAATCAATATCAGCTCAGATTTTGTGATAATCCTGAATTGTTCAAGGGATATTGATTAGTTCAAAGCAATGCTGAAATGTGGTATCAGAAAATAGTAAACTGACAAATCTAAACGTTTTTCCTCTGCAACAGCTTGTCTGATTTCAAGTTCAGTTGGCAGAAATGGTTTTTTTTTATGCAAAATGTTGATGCATTTATCTAAAGACATAAACATATTTTATATGTTAATTAATGCATTTATTATGGCTATCAGGGTATTCCCTCAAACTTCATAGTCATAATATGATATATACTCTTAGGAAAATGTTTAATATTCACTGGTAAAAGTAGTCTTTGACATAAGTAAGTTGACTCAGCTTGAACTCTCTACCCCTGGATTGACAACTATATCCATTATCAATTGAGCAAATAGTAAATGCGTAAGTGCATAAAAGCTTAGGAGGGGATTAAATCTGTTCAGACCGAATGCACTTCCCAAAACTTTCAGAGGCTTTGCCTTAATTCATATTAATAAAACGGCTCAATATCCTAATTGCACTCTTTGCGCTAACTAACTTTCATGATGTTTCCAAAAACTGTTTTTGGGTAAAAAAAATCCACCTTTCGCTACAATTGACCTAGAGCTGTGATCTTGAACTTTAAGCGAGCATGCTATTGCGATGTCATGCATACTAGTACTCTAAGTTTACCGCTATGCAAGCACAAATATTAAGTTCAACCTTAGCACCAGATCTGACCGGATATGACCAGATTTGAAATATGTTTTGGAAAATATTGGTAAGTTTAATCACATACTATTAACGAGCCATTTTCAAAATTCTCAGTAATTCTTGTCCGTTGAATATGCAGGGAATTAATTCCAAAACATATCTTTATGACAAATAAACTTTCTGTCTGAAAGATGAGCCAATGAAATAGGTCTATTTATATGTTGTAACCAATTTATGTGGCCTTTTTAGGTGTAAATTTCAACCATTTTGCCTGTCCCTTGTACATATTTCTTATGTTTGAACTCAAAATTCAGTAATTTCTTGCATGCCCATAATTAATTTTTCAGTATTCCATAAATAGGTGACCATTATATTTACTGTATAAATGAATTTTAGACGCACAGTAATTTTTTAATTCCTAAATTTTAAGATATTTATATGTGTCCCTAAGGTCTTTGTCAAAACCGTAACAAGTACCAATGTTTTGAAAATAATTGTGGGTCCCTTTTGCTACTGAAAAAATCTGAAGAAGCATTATTTTAGTATGTTATTTCCCTGCAGTAATCTTTTTTAGGGTATTAACTGTAACAGCTTTAACTACAGGTAAATTTGAATACGTCCTTAATGTATTCAGACATAGATTTTTTTTCTGGTCAATTTGCAAGCATAATGCGGAAGCAATAATTATTTTATCACATCTTTACTTCAAATAATTCCTTACCGTAACAGTCATTACTGTAACACTACAAAATATAATGGTAAAGACTGGTTTTGTTACGGTACAGAAATTCTGATCCTTAAATCTGATTTTTCTAAACACTTTCATAAACATTAAGACTATTTAAATTATTTCCAATGCAATACAGATTTTACTATGGATGTATAATTTATTAAACAGATAATGGTAAATATGTAATTATTGAAGTTATTGTTATGGTAAAGACAGTCTGTTACGGTAAAGAAACATATCAGATAATCTGATACCTTTCCTGTGTGTAAATTACTTTTGATGCACCTTCAGGAGATAACTTAAGAAATATTTTTTGGAAAAGTAGCTTCTGTTAACCCTTTCCCTCATAAAGACGCCTTTTCTCTCATAAAGACGCCTTTTCTCAGCAGCAAACAGCTTTTTGAAAACAAAGTGACAAAAGAAGAAATTGCTCCTGTTGCCACAATGTTTTCTACTTTTAGTCATAGGTTATCAATTATAGAAAATTTCCATTTTCTGACAAAATATGTTTAAAGTCGTCTGCTGCAGATGTGTCGTATGAGGTGGAGGGTTAAGTCATATCTTCTTTTCCAATGTTTTATGCTTTTTTTAAAACAATATCGACTTTTGATGCATCTGCAGAAGATGACTTAAATTCTTTGGAGAAAATGGTTTCTTTATCATTTCTTCTTTTCAAAAACTTATTCTGCTCTTTTTGAAATTGTTATTGCATTCTTTGAAATTGCCTTTCTTGACTTTTGATGCATCTGCTGGTGATGACTCTTGAAATATCTTTGGAAAAAATGCTTTGAAAATTGCATATCAGAAGAAAAAGCACAAGTCACCTGGTAGAGTTAGTAAGATGTAGACAAAACTTTGAAGACAGAACACAAGTCACAGTAAAGAGTAAGTAACATGAAGATAGAGTACAAGTCACAGTATCGAGTAACTAACATGAAGACTGAGCACAAGTCACAGTATCGAGTAAGTAACATAAAGACAGAGGACAAGTCTAAGGATAGAATAATTAACATTAAGACAAGTCAAATGATAGGGTAAGTAACATTGGGACAGAGCACAAGTCAAAGGATAGAATAAATAGCATGGAGACTGAACACAAGGCAAATAATACATTAATTAACATGGAGAAAGAGCGCAAGTCAAAGAATTGAAATCAGTTACATTGAGACAGAGCACAAATAAAAGTACAGAGTAAGTAATATGTCCATACTGTGAGAACAAATATTTTGTATCTGTTAAATAACAAAAACACAGCTTTAAACATTGACAATGTGTATTCTTTACCTGAGTTGTTCGGAATGATCCGGCAGCGCTACGTTGATGGGACAACCACCTAACAACTGGGCCTACCGTTTGGACGCCGTTTGGAAACTGCATCAGGGCTAACATGGCGTATGATGTGGTTTCTACAGACTCCTTATTTGCTGGATAACCTCCGGGACTTCCCCAGTGCATGAAGTCTAAAAATATAAATGCTTTGATGTAGGATTTGATTTAACTATATTTCAGGTGTACCATGTAAATAGCATACTGATCCTTGACCTTTGGATGATCTTGCATTAAACACGAGGACCGTGGTGGTCCTATATCGCAAACCTGATTAACTTAAACGTCAATAGTATTCACTTTTACCCATTTAATCTTTCCATACAATGAGAATAAGCCCCGTCTCATTGTATTCATATTTCAACAGAGTGGAATAATTCGGGTAGAATGTCACACAAGGGACATTCGTGCCAAGTTAGCTTATAACTCAAGCATATTCTATGTTATAAGACATTTTTTAAGGTTTTACCATTATTATACAATTAATGAAAACAAGCCAAGCACCTATATAAAACAAGGAAGATTTGTGCAAAATTACTTCCAAATTGCCTCCGCCTCCTTGGGATGTTGTAATTCAGCATATAAGGCTTATTCGAACACTCTTAAAGGAGGGTCATCCAATAAATAGTTGTGACAAATCATTTTAAAACCGGGTAAGTACCTTCGGACTGCGGACTTGTGGGCAACCAGAGATTTTCATGGATTTCATTTATTTTAGTAATTCTGGTAATAGTCTAAACAGTAGGGCGTTTACTCATCGAATGACCATAACTGCGTGTACAATACACAAAACCTGCCTCGCACGAGCTTACTGTTCCCGCCAAAAGGAGTTGTCATTTCGCATTGATTTAAATATGTTATACATTTGTTCTTGACTCTTAAAGGGCGACAGTCGACGGACGATGTCCAACGTACATCCAATGTTCCTTAATGCTTGGTATTTACAATGTACACTTTATTCTCGGCCTAATACACTTACTCATCTGTTTGTCCTTATGTCCTATATCAAGCAGTGCAGCTTGAAGGGTATATTTTTTAGTGCTGTTGGTCAATGCAAGGGCATAGGTAGATATCGCAAGTAAATATGGGTTTTCTCTGTAAAGGAAACCTGGTATATTTTCCAAATATGCCATCGCTTTCTTTTTTGTCCTGTCATGGTTCTGAAAAAAAACAACAATAATAAAACAAGGTCACACAAAACATTGCAGCAAAAAAAAATCTTTTTAACAAATTTATTGTCGCAATTTATGTGATATTTTTAACAGTCTAGTCACAGATTATGTCATATTTTCCACTTATCTAATGACAGAAAATGTAATATTTTCCACATAAAGAGATGCAGTAAATTTCGTGTTTAACATTGTAATTGTCGAAACTATTGTTTGACACAAACTATATGATCTTTCACGCCTATTTGAAAGCAACTCTAACTGACATAGATATAATGATAGTTCACCTTTATGATCGCAGATCAAATTATCTTTTAAACCTTCATATTCACAGATCAAATAAACTTTTACAACTTTATGGTCAAATATATAATAATATTTTACAACTAATGGCGACAGTAAATTTGTTTTTTACATCACAAATGGACGCAAACTATATGCTATTTTACACCTTAATTATTGCAGAACATATTAACTTTTACACAATTATTGTCGCAGAATATATGATTTTTTGACACCTTAATGGCCTCATAGTATATGATCGTTTACACACTAATAAACGCATTTTACGTGATCCTTTAAGGCTAAATGGCTGCAGATTATATGCTCCTTTAAATCTAAATGGATGCAGATACACCTTGGTGGATGTAGAATATATTATACACCTTAATGGTCGCAAATTATATTTTATTCTTCATGGCAGATTATATGATTTTCCACATTAATTGATGCAGTAAATATGACATACCCAAGGTTTTTTAATAATTAGATAAGATATAAAATATTGGTAAGACTATCTGCACTCAAAAGCAATGTATTTGCAATATCCGTTAATACGTTTATATTGTTAGAATTAGTTACACACGTTCATTATCTTAAACATGAATTGAACATGTATATAAACAAGAGGGCCATGATGGCCCTGGATCGCTTACCTTAATTATACAATGTACTGCAATGCAAAACACATCAAGACAATTATTCTGAATGCAACCTCCACAGTGTTAACAAGATTTTCTTTCATTTGGCCTAGTGATCTATATTTTTTTACCTGATATGACCCATATTCCAACATGGACTAGATATCATCAAGACAACATTCTGACACATTTTCAACTTGCTCAAAGTAAAAATGCGGCCTCCGGAGTTTGAACAATATTTTCCTTTATTGACCCTGTTTCTTACTCATTATGACCCATATTCGAACTGAACCTAGATATAATTCAGACAAACATTCTGACCAAATTTCATCCAAAGTTTTACACGATTTTCCTTCAATTTGACCAAGTGACCTAGTTTTTAGATAAACATTCTCATTAAATGTCAAGCTGCTGTAGCACAAAATGCCACTTCTACAGAGTAAACAAGATGTTCCTTCAATTTGGCCTAGTGACCTAGTTTCTAACCCAATATGACCCATATTCAAACTTGACCTAAATATCTTTAAGACAAACATTCTGACAAAGTTTCAAACTGCTGAAGCAAAAAGTGCGGCCTCTGGAGTGTTAACAAGATTTTCCTTCAATTTGACCTAGTGACCTACTTTTTGACCCGACATGACCCATGTTCGAACTTGATCTACATATCATCAAGACAAACATTGTGGCCTCCAGAATGTTAACAAGATTTCCCTTCAATTTGACCTAGTGACCTCGTTTTGGACCTCATATGGCCCAGTTTCGAACTTGTCCAAGATTTAATCGAGATGAATGTTCTGATACACTTTCATGAAGATTGGATGCATAATGTAGCCTGTAGAGTTTTAACAAGCTGAAATGTTGACGACGCACGACGGACGGACGCCCGACAAAATGTGATCACAATAGCTCACCTTGCACTTCGTGCATAGGTGAGCTAATAAAAAAATCTAATATACAATGGAACACTTGTAAATGGATCAGGTATAGGAACGAATATATTCATCTGAACTAATACATTAGAATAACATTAAGATAAACATAATATCATATTCAAGAGTGAAATAAACTACTAATATGCAAATAGGTTTATCACATTAATAAAGCGGGAAAAAAAGACTTTCAACTTATGCCGAGTTCATACTTGTAACACAAACCAGGGGTTCTTCTCAAAACAACTTTTCCATTTCAGGTAGGATTGTACATACTAATGTAATTATTTAATCTGGAACTCTTTCTTCAGGATTCAGTGCTTTCTCCTCACCTGCGTAGTGAAATACGGTGTCTTGACTTGGTTCGAGTTTGGAAACATTTTATCATCCAAAGAAACAGACTCATTAGGAAAGGATAACACGATTACAATTTGCCGCATTAAAGCAACTTGTTGGGCAACATTGTGATAGTCCAAAAGCCCGCTTTCTATACAGCGCATAGCACCGGTGTTGTCAACAATCACTTGCGTGTGTAATGCATGGTAGTTTCTATGTCATGAGTAGTTTTGCTGCTGTGTTTCAATCTGTGACCTATATACTTTGTGTGAAGTTCCTTCAATAACCGATAACATGCAGTAAGTCGGGTAAGAACGTAACCAGTTCTTAAATTACAAGGTTTGGTCAAATATATTGTTCCCTATAAATTTGTTTCTCCTGTTATTTCATAAAACTGATACTGATCTGGTGCAAGCATTTGCAAGACATATCTTCCTTTCTACACATTAACAACGTTGGAATAAACAGGCGAAAGCGAATATAAATATCAGGAGGTGGAGGTAAATAAATCATTATCTTTAGCAATGTTAATATATGATCGAATGTGTTTAAATCATCAGGTAGAGGCTGATTCAGTACCGGAAGGGCTGTTTAAAAGCCCATATATGTTTACAGAAATAGAACATTAGTACAACATTAGGTTTTGACTATGGAACGGTTTTAATAATGTTTACATATTAATTCTAAGCAAATGTGTGTACATACTAGTCAACTCAAAACTTAAATTTGATATCTGTATGACAGCAGAAGCATTGCTTAAAGTATTAAAGTACATTCTTCCAGTCTATATTCCGTTTACTTTTTGATCCATCGTATATTGCTGATGACAAATGCAAATATTTAGTAAAATGTATAACAGTTATCTCTGCAGACTTACTGCCTATTCTGTTAATTTATAATATTCAAGGAATGTATTGGAACTATGTTATTTATTCTAATTCTTAAATGAAAAAAATTCAATGTTATGGTTTTCACCCTAACATCTATTCATCACCTTAACTTTACGCGATATATAGTATGAAAAGAGAAGTTTATAAATAAACTTGTTTGGTAATGATTCAATTAACACAATACCGGTTTTTTTATCAGCACGGTCCCGCAATGCGTCCAGTACAACTATATCGCCGTGGTGAGGCCACCAACGCGTTATCTCACTGATTTGTCAGATCCACCTGCAGTCGATGCTCGTGAGAAGACTAGACGCAGGTGTCAAAAGCGACGTTAAAGTGACAGTATAAAGGAAAATCATTTGTTGTACAAACGTTCTATAAAAAAGAAAGAGTCAAAGCATTTTAAGACATCTTCCTCCGTATAGTTCACCCCCTGTTCCTTTATACCTATTCCTTATTCAAATATGAAGTTGGTTACTTATTCCTTGTTCCTTATTCAAATGTTTAGTTGGTTACTTGGTCCTTGCTCATTATTCATTATTTATGCAGATTTGAACTTAAGTACTGCGTATGTTGATGTTGTCAACAACAGATGTGATATTGTTGGTGTTGAAAATGCTGACAGAGACCTATTGGTACATATTAAATCGCATGTTACTAATTTAAAAAAATGCTACTTATTCGGCCGTTTTCAAGAAAAGAAGCCTTTGCTATCTAAACCATCATTCAAACTGCATATATTGGTGTTGCAAATCGGAATGTTAGTGCTGTTGTTGTTGTAGATGCGCACAGAGACCCATTGGTACATTTTAAATCACCTGTTACTTATTCGGCCGTGTTCCTAAAAAGAAGCCTTTGCTCTCCAAATTATCATTCCCACTTTACATGTTAATGTTGATAGCAGCATATGGGATGCTGTTGATGTTGTAGATACTGACAGAGACCTATTGGAACATATTAGATCACCTGTTTCTTATTCAAAAACCTGCTACTTATTCATTATTTATTCGGCAGTTTTCAAGAATAGAAGCCATTGCCGTCCTAAATATCATTCCAACTGCATATGTTTATGTTGCCAACATCAATCTCGAGGTTGTTGATGTTGTTAAAAATGTTGAAAGTGAGCTTATGGTACATATTAAATTACCTGTTACTTATTCTGCCGTTCCCTGTTCCTTGTTCCTTATTCCTCATTCAAATGTGAAGTGTGTTACTTGCTCCTTGTTCCTTATTCAAATGTAAAGTTCGTTATATGTTCCTTGTTCATTATTCGTTACTTATTCAGGTTCGATGTAAGGTACTGCATATGTTGATGTTGCCGACAACAATGTTGATGATGTTGTTGTTGTTGTAGATGATGAGAGAGACTTATTGGTACATTTAAGATCACCTGTTACTTGAATATATGGTAACTTATTCGGCCTTTTTAGCTCACCTGAGCTTTGCACAAGGTGTGTTATTGTGATCGCATTCTGTCCGGCGTCCGTCGTGCGTCAACTTCTTCTCCTCAGTAACCAGTGGGTCAATTGGGATGAAACTTCACAGAAAGCATCCTCTCAATCACTTTACCAGATTTCCTTCAAATTTGTGAGATCCATGAAGAATTCTGGTTTCCATGGTAACGAAATGAAAACAAACTTCAAAATACTTCTTCTCCCAAACTGGAAGGCAGATTTTCAAATAATTTTGTAGAAATGTTCCTTAGATGACCGTCAAGCCATTTTGATTTGTCGAAAAACATGGCCGCCAGGGGGGCGAGGCTATTTTGCCTTATGTTGCTATAGTGAAAACTCAAAAAATCTTCTCCTCCGAAAGTGTCAAGCCGATTTTCAAATAATTTTGTAGAAATGTTCCTTGGTGACCCTCTATCAGATTTCTTCATGCCATGTTTGGTCGAAAAACATGGCCGCCAGGGGGCGGAGCTATTTTACCTTATATGGCTACAGTGAAAACTTAAAAAATCTTCTTCTCCGAAAATGTCAGGTCGATTTTCAAATAATTTTGTAGAAATGTTCCTTAGGTGACCCACTTTCAGATTCCTTCAAGCCATGTTGATTGGTTGAAAAACATGGCAGCCAGTGGGCAGGGCTACTTTGCATTATATGGCTAAAGTGAAAACTTCTCCTCCAAAAGTGTCAGGCCGATTTTCAAATAACTTTGTAGAAATGTTCCTAGGGTGACCCTCTATCAGATTCCTTCAAGCCTAGTTGATTGGTCGGAAACTTTGGCCGCCAGAAGGGCGGGGCTTATATAGCTAAAGTAAAAAAAAAAATCAGGTGAGCGATCCAGGGCGGAGATCTATAAATACCTATTAAATAACCTTTTGCTTATTCGGCCGTTTTCAAGAAAAGAAGCCATTGCTATTTAAAACATCATTCAAACTGCATATATTTGGTGTTTAAAATCACAATGTTGATGCTGTTGTTGTTGTAGATGCTGACAGAGATCCATTGGTACATTTTAAATCACCTGTTACTTATTCGGCCGTGTTCATGAAAAGAAGCATTTGCTTTCCCAAATATCATTCAAATAGTATATGTTAATGTTGACGACAGCATATGAGAAGTTGTTGTTGTTGTTGTAGATACTGACAGAGAGACCTATTTGAACATATTAGATCGCCTTTTACTTATTCAAAACCTGGTTACTTGTTCATCACTTATGCGGTCGTTTTCATGAAAAGAAGCCATTGCTGTCCTAAATATCATTCAAAAGTCATATGTTTATGTTGCTAACAACACTCTCGAGGTAAATTCCAAGGAAACCCTTATTGATACTATTAAAGTCACATTTTATAGCAAATTATTATGTAATTAGTCAGAAAAAACTGAATATGTGTGCTTCGGTTGAAATTTTGTCAAATATGATCATAAATATGTCTCAGGTGAGCCACAAATGGTAATTTTCACCCTCTTGTTAAATCTGTTAATGGATTATGCTATTGTTAACTATTCCTTTAATAAAGGTATGCCTACACATCCACACATGAAATAATGCTCACAATATTCTTTTAAGGCGTCGATTAAATCTCCTAATTTGCTATATCATTCCCTTAATTATGGTACAGTTTATTGCTTTCATGTGCCAGTTTTTCCTTATTTTGTTATTTCGTTACCTTTTGAATTCGTGTTTGGGCCTACGGGTTGGTGTTTTGTTGTAATATCATATTACACCTAAAGTTTAATTTGATGATTCTGTATTGAATGTTTAACTTGTATGTATAAGAGTTTCCGTTACCTTTCTTTTACTATAACTCAGTATTTTGCATACTTTCTCTGATTGGTCAACGTTATTTGTATCCACGGAGCAACGGCAATGCCAAACTTAATTCTTCAATTTGATTGGTAGGTTGAGTTCTATCCATTTTCTTTGTTGCGATATCATTAACAGTTTGAATAGATATCGACTAATGAAGAAGTTTTTAACATTATAAAAATCCCAACACCTGCTTAATTGCAGTTCTGTTCATGTTAATTTTCATGTTGTTTTCATGTTGTTCTCATTTAAACATTTATTCAATGGTAGCTTGATAGAATATTGGAGACGAAATATGAGTACTTTATTGAAACTCTTATGTTATATATATATAAGGTCGTCTGCTTGAAATTGTAAACTATATCGTTGAGTTGAGAGTTATTATGAAATGTGTGTGTATCCGTGCATAGGTATATTTTTCTGAAGATGTGTATACTTGTTTATGTATGATATGTATGTTAAAGATAGGTATTTATATATTATGAAGCTTTTTTCACTAAAGTGATAACTTAATTACTAAAGGCGTATAAAATAGTTAAAGTTAAAAAGCCGTTGTATTTATATAGAGAAAAAGAATAGACGATAGCGCGTGTCAGGTGAAACAATTGTTCAACATGATCTTTAACATCTTAATGTTCACAACGTTTAGTGATCTTAACACAACCATATGTACTTACCGGAGTTCGATGTTCACATTCTGAGAGGGTGATTAAAACGAAGGCTGTGAGAGATGGATCGTTCTCATTCACGTTTCCCTGTAAACAACCAAATCAACACCACTACTGTATCAATGTATTTTTTATTCTTAAACAAATATGCAAAACCCTTTGATACATCTATAGAAGACTACTATTGTTAACATCCTGATAAAAGAGATTTTCCGTTTTGCCCCAACGTTAACAACTCATTTGTATGATTAAACTTTTCAGAGAGTATCCATACATTTCGGGGAGACATTTCACAAATGACTTATTCTGCATATTTTAAAACTCACATAGAATAATTATATCTTTGGTACATGGAAATATTGTTCGAAAGTGATGAATTGGTGGTATTGGTGTGGTAATATATAAATTTAAGACATTTGCCAAAAATAACTTTCAAACGTTTGATGAATTACAAACATGGTTTAAAGGAACCCGATTGATATATCTACATTTTATTTCTAACTCGGACTAATTATTTTAGAGAAGAATTCTAAACAAAATCCTATCAACTCAAGCCTATATGAAGATGCATTCTGTAAACGTGACGGGAAAGGAAAACGCATTGACTCGAAAGAGCAATCACTACTTATTTTGCAATGTTTTCAAATGTCAAATATTATTGAAGAAATGTTAAAACTTGTGTGCTGCAGCTTTATTGTATATTAGAAAGGGTTAAGTGAGGACGCTGTTCTAGTGGCCATGACATATGCCAAACCACCAGACAGTGGAT
This sequence comes from Serripes groenlandicus, assembly GCA_031761405.1. Lineage (NCBI taxonomy): Eukaryota > Metazoa > Mollusca > Bivalvia > Cardiida > Cardiidae > Serripes > Serripes groenlandicus. The sequence continues at coordinate 127,864,482 of JASEVX010000004.1, read as the reverse complement.
GAAGTGTTAATGTTTGGAAAATGAATATTTACCATCAAAGATCGAGCGCTGACAGGGTTCTCGTCATAAAAAATGCCGGTGTTTTGGTCCATTTTCCATTCTAACCATGAAATAGTGTTGACCACATCTTGTTCAATATTGACTGCGTCATCCACCACCTTTTTCGCTTGACAAAATACTTTACCAACAAATGCTGTCAACCTAAAAATATGAGAGACAACTCGTGGGCTTCATGCAAAACCGTTGTAAGGAGATGCTGTTACAATCATTTATTGATGCCCTATTCAAATATGGCACACATATATTTTCTGTGTACCTGATCATTGATTGCTTTGAGTTTAGTACCGTTTTCAACCATTGTTTAAACATATCACGTGGTCAGTGAACCTCACCATGTGTTTACTGTCCTCGTCGTATCAGTACTCCACACAACATTCTTTCAAAGCAACTGACTACAGATGTGGCAAAATTGTCCGTTCAGTCCATTGGTCGAAGACAAATGACGCAAGTCTGTCATCGGAAAGAATGAAAAGCCACGTCACTCATGACCCAATGACTTAGTCATTTTCGATACCGATTGCGCTATCTCAACTCAACTGGTGTGTGTGAGGTCAAGATACGCTTGTACTTGGTGAAGAGCCTAATGGACATTTCCACGAGTGACTGAGCTACACAAAAGGAAATGTTGTATATTAGAAGGTTTAAAGACAAACAAAACCAGAAAAGTAAAGAAATATGTAGATAAGATTCATGGCTGACGAAATGAAGAACTTGCAAGCACAGACATCTCAGATTTCACTAGATTCCTCACTGTTCGCCTAGATATATGATATATATGTGCATCTTCAGACAATAATAGAAAGGAGAATTTATAAGTATTTCCCCACTATCTATAGGCTAATTAGACTATATTTGATGCAAACAAAGCTAAAATTACGTTGCCTATAAATAGTTTACCATGTACTTGAAGGTCTACTCAGGGAAGCTGCATAGGAACCATCAGACTTTCTGTATGTGAGTTCGAGTTTAACACCTGAAATAAGTTATATAAAAAGCCTTTTCAACGATATGACCTAAATAAATTACATACCTAAAGTACATACTTAAAATGATTGTATTTGCAAAATTAGATCTGCACATGCCTAAAGTAGATAGTACAAAGAGATTGTATTAGCAAAATGTGGTGTTGAAATAGTGGAATAAATAACTGTATACATTGAGGGGTAATGTTTTATAATACGATTTGTAAAATATGTTACCTGGTAGACTTGCCATGTGAGTTTTAAATTAGCAAGCGAGGAAGATACCAATAACAACAGTGCTGTAGTATAATCAAACCCATTTTAAACAAGCACAAGCATGTTCTTAAATTATTTCGTAAATTATGCGACTTTGACAATTTCCTTATCATATAGAAATATTATTCATATTTTAATACCGTCTTCAATCAAAACAGGTTGTTTACAAACACATGGAATGAACTCACCGTCTCGAATCCATCGATTACCGTCTATTTCGTGTTGAGACGTCATCTGTCCTGTATTCTTCCAATAGGACATCACATATACACTTGGACCAAGTTTAATCATTGCTTGCTCCCCACACCCTGTCGGCTGGCGCAACATGTTGTCTATTCCAGACAGTATCGTTCTCACAACATCATCCATTGCATTACCTATATAAATATTTATTTATGCACATACACACATATATATGTCTGTGTGAGCGACCCTTTGCAAACTAAATTGTAACGTTATAATTACACAGGTGGAAACAAACCTTGAAATGCCAATATTTGTTAAGACTTATATTAGATACTGCTATGGCCAATGTGAGAATAGTGCATATCAAAGTAAGACTAAATATCCGCTAACACACGCATATCACACACACACACACACACACACACACACACACACACACACACACACCTATATATATATATATGTTTATATAAAAACAAACAACTACCTTACAATAGTTCAATAGCCAACAGGTTAATATTTCTCAAGGCTATATATTAAAATGAGTTTGTGTATGTGTAAAACACACGTGACTATATGTTCTGAAATCCTTATCTGATTCCAAAACCATTTGTTGTGGGCATACAAACAAACGATTTAATACGTTGTTACCCTATCAATAATTACAATCTTCATTTCCATATAAGCTCGATGAAAATGCGGTTAGTATCAATCAAGTCTTAATAAAGTAAACTATCAGAAACGAAGGCTTTATGCCCCGCCCATTAGTACAACAACATACCTACCCGTTCAAAGAATCGACCATTCTAATAACTAGATGTGAACTTTATTTTAAATCTCAATTTACAAACAATTTACCTAAAACTATTATTTCTCCAATTGTTATAGCATTAATGTACTTACTTGAAGCATAGCCAAAAGCTGTTCCAGTATCTTTTATTGCATTGTGAGGAAGTGATAGGTTTACAGTCAGTCTCTGTATGCCTGTAAGGCAATACAAACCAAGAGTGCCAGTGTCGCCACAATATACGCCGCCACAAAATATAAAGATCAAGATTGGTCCTTTTAATTATTGCTTTTAACATGTCTGTATACATAAGCTCAAAATGAAGTCTGTGAGACCAGTTAGCTTAGTTTGAAGAGACAGGGACCTGAGATCATGGTTGCCTAGGTAGTAGGTTCGATCCCTGCAGGGGCAGCCGGTGTTTCCTTGAGCAAAACAGTTTATCCACACTTGTTCAGAGTTGAAATTCTTACTCTGCTTACCAGCCTAGCTGACTTTGGTATTAACTAAAGAAAATAGGATACATATAAACAGTGATAGAACCCTATAGAGGCTTCCGATATGAAAGTAGGTCAAATGGCAGTGTCGATATGTATCCTTTTTTCATTCTGAGCATAACTCTTGCAAAAATCACTCTACCGAATAATCCCTGCTTTATGCACTTCTACCTGTTTGGAAACTTGAGTTGCGTTCTCAAGTGAATATGCTATAGAGACCAAGTTTCGAAAGGCATAACTATTGCAAAAATTGCTGAACCGGAAAATCCCTGCTTCATGCACATCTACCCATTATAGTAATGATATTGACCAAGTTTTGAAAAGATTCAGTCAGAAACGTAGGAAGAGTTGCGTTCACAAGCCGCAATATCAATCAGCTACAGAGACTAAGTTACAAGGGACATAAATCTTGCAAAAATCAATGAACCGGAAAATCCCTGCTTCATGCACATCTACCCATTATAGTAATGATATTGACCAAGTTTTGAAAAGATTCAGTCAGAAACGTAGGAAGAGTTGCGTTCACAAGCCGAAATATCAATCAGCTACAGAGACTAAGTTACAAGGGACATAAATCTTGCACAAATCAATGAACCAGAAAATCGCCGCTTGATGCACATCTACCCATTATAGTCATGACATTGACCAAGTTTTGGGAAAGATTCGGTCAGAAACATAGGAGGAGTTGCGTTCACAAGTCTGCAATATCAATCAGCTACAGAGACTAAGTTACAAGGGACATAAATCTTGCAAATATCAATGAACCGGAAAATCGCCGCTTCATGCACATTTACACATTATAGTTATGACATTGACCAAGTTTTGAAAAGATACGGTCAGAAACGTAGGAGGAGTTGCGTTCACAAGAAATGGACGTACGGACGGACAGACGGAGAAGATGACGCCAATATACGACCGCCTCCGGCGGCGTATAAACAATATTCTAGTATATAACAAGAGGGCCATGAGGCCCTGGAATCGCTCATCTGAGAGTGGGCTATTTAAGACAACTCTTTCAGCACCAAGGGCAATATCATCAAGACAAACATTCTGACAAAATTTCAAGGAGATCAAGTCAAAAATGCGATCTCTATAGTGTTAACTAGATTGTTCTACAATTTGGCCTAGTGACTTAGTTGTTGATCTGACCTGACCCATATTCGAACTTTACCCTAGATATCATCAAGACAAATATTCTGGCAAAGTTTCAACATGCTCAAGTTTAAAATGCGTCTTTAAGAGTGTTAACAATATTTTCCTTAAATTTGGCCTAGTCACCTAGTTTTTGACCCGACATGACCCATATTCGAACTTGACCTAGATATCATTCAGCCAAACTGCTGAAGCAAAAAATGAGACCGATCGAGTGTTAACAAGACATGACCTATATTCAAACTTGGCCTAGATATCACTATGACAAACATTCTGACAAAGTTTCAACATGATCAAGCCAAAAATGCGGCTTCAATTTGATATAGTAACCTAGATTGTGACCCCAAATAACCCAGTTTCGAACTTTGCCCAGATTTGATAGAGATGTATGTTCTGATAAACTTTCATGATGATTAGATGCAAAATGTTGCAAGTGTTAACAAGCAAATGTTGACGATGGACGACGGATGACGGACAAAAGGCGATCACAATAACTCACTTTGCGCACTTCGTGCTCTGGTGAGCTAACAACATTATCGACACTTTCCATGGACACAATAACATATATTCGTCACATGGTGTAAAGCCAAAGGTCGCCACAAGGTCACAATTCGGCAGAAGTTTTTAATTTTAATTATACAGCTGCCCAGGTCATTCCTAATAGTTAGGCGCGTTTTATTGAAACTAGTTATAAGCATCCCGGAAACGTGTCCTAGTTAAAGCAAGCATCTCTATTGCATTCAGTGAATCATGCAGATGGCCTTTATCATAGCTAAAGTGTATCAGCTGGAGATTTGAATGACGTGACTATTTAACAGATTAGTCTGAGGCAGTCATGGTGATGACCGGGCATATATATCATGTCAAACCGATGGTGACTCACTCATATTCACATACATATAGCAGGATGTATTTAACATTGCTGTGTGTTATCTATTTTTATTGTTGCGATTCAGCTATATTGTTAAGATTTCCAAATCGGTCTAAATGAAGAATCTTATCTTCGAAATAACGTCATGTTTACTGTAAAACGAATGTATTTACGACAATATAATAACATCGTTTTTATTCTTCAAAACGTATGATTTTACGGCAAGGGCAATCTTATATCCAAATGAGATTAACACTTAATTGTAGCGAATAATTGTACTTACCACTTTATATAAATTTCACACTTCTATCTTAAGTATTTATATAGCAAAACACGGTCCATATAGAAAAAACTCTCTTAGATAAAAGTAAAATTTACTAAACGTTTGAAGAAAGTGTTCGAAAATGAAAATCAGTATATTTAGAACACTATTTCTTCCGCTATTTACACAAGTTTATTGTTATAAATCATTAACATTTCTTAGTCGTCAATCCGCAGTCACAGTTCTGAAAATGTTCATTTCCGAGCTTTAATTTGAAACACAGTTAGCATCCCTTCCTCTACCTTTCTGATTTACTTAACATCTGCCCGTAATATATAAAACATCACGTCTCTTTCTATTCACACACTTTACAGACAAATAAATGAGTGCAATGTTAATGAATGACAATGTGTCTTCTTTTGTCTTATGCAGAACTTGCTGAAGCCATATCTTGGTTGAGACGTATGGTTGCAAGGGACTTTGGCCAACTACCCTTTTAAATGACACACTTCTTACTTTTGTGAAATAACGTGTAACTTTTGGTTTTACACGGTTATTTAGGAATGCGTCGTTAAAATGTCCTTTACTAGTAAGCTGCTTGATTTACAGTGTCCACTCGTAACAGTTTCTTTGCATTTCCTCGGCCTAAGCTGTTACTTTTATCCTACAATACCATCACTCAGATATAACAAGACCTCCTTGTTCATATTTATGTAAAACAAAAAGGAGGCTAATTTGTTAACAATTTTTTTTTCCGTCACTTGAACATTAACATAATCACTGCATAGGCTATAGATAAAATGTACTGTGATATACAATAATTATCTGAGAAAAAGTTTTTGCCACAGACATAAAATCAGATACATAATTCATAATAATTACCATCGATAATTTCCTGAGAAATGACGCGGTCACTGCTGGCACAGTCCGTGTTTACCTCGTCTTTAAATGGATTTAAACACACAGTTATAGCTTCTCTCACTTCGACACCTTCATTCTGAAAAGCAATCAAGTAAAATTGAATAAAATAGGATATTACTAGAACCACGGTCAAGGCGTGATAGAAAGAAGAAGGTAAAATCATACCAAAGTGTCATCACCCTATGGCAAGCGACATGAAAGCAAAGATAATGAGACATTATTTAGCCAACGGATGTCGCTTAACCATATATATATTTATCTAAGAGTGATCTGCTTTGCAATATCTTACAACAAGATGGTCATTGCGGCTGTGTAACGCTCACCTGAGTTGCATGGCTTTGTATAGTACTTAACGTGTTTATAAATGATACTTAAATAAGTAATTTGATGAACATGCGGTTTTTAGAGTGGCCATAGTATTGTTCTTAAATGGCCAGGTTTCTGACTCGATATAACCCAAATTCTGATCTTTGTCTAGCAGCAGGACAAACATTACGACACAAACCAGCTTCTAGAGGGGCCAAGGGATCGCTTTCAAATGTGACCCAAATAATAGTTTTGACCCTACATAACCCTTACTTAGGCTAGATATAATCAAAACCAACCTTCTGACAAAGCTTCAATATACTTAAGTCAAAAATGCTGCCACTAGAATGTATATAGGACTTTTCTTAATTTTGACATAGTGACCCAGTTTTTGACCTGCCATTGACCTATATTTAATAATAACCTAACTATCATAAAAGTAAATTCGTAATTCTAGACAATGTTACCTCTGCTATGTTTGTTGTCATATTTCACTTAGTGTTTGTTACCATATATTGCCTATATTTGAACAGTTACGTGTTTCTTCTCTAATGTAATGTAGTTTCGGACGCTTGACGACCCATAATTTAATTCGGCCTAGAAATTATCAATAAATCATTTATTTTAAAATTTCATGAACATTCCATGAAATTTGAGTCCTCCACATTTTTAAAAAGCAAATTGTTCACGAGAGCTGTACGACGAAAAGGCGACGAACAACGGCCAAAAGGCTGCAAGGGGCTATCGAATTTGTTCACCTTGAGCACCAGCTAAAACAGTGGATATCATGAAAATTAGAAGCAGAATTAAGGCATAAAAAGAGATTATAACATTGCGAGAAAATGGATAGTAAGCATTATTCCTCATATTAAGCAAATTATTCATTATTCCCATAATGTTTTAAAATATCGTTGGCTATAAGGGTTTTAGATGCTGTCTGTATCAGGACAAAAATAATGCATGTATTTGTCAAACAACGATTTACAACTAAAACTAGGATTTGCAATGTAAAGTACTATAATAATTTGCATTTGAAAGAAGGAATTTTCCATCTTTTCCCACCATGATTTTCAACAGTTGTTTCCTGAAGAAGCATACCAAGTAATCTGTACCCGAAATAATATAAACCTTTTCCCACATATGCATTTTGACACATATACAGCATGTGATTTTTACCACAATGTTTTCAACTACAATTTAAATAGTTATACTATCAAATTTATGGAATGTTTCCACTGACACAGTTTTACCTAGATGTTGAATGCGTTGAGTTGTTCCATGTTTGAAAGTGTCACTACACTGTATAAAGGAAATAATTTTACAATATGAAACGCACTACAACTAGAAGCTCCTTTTCAATGGTATCGTGCACTGGGAGTGCTCCAATAACCCCAACTGCAGTGACTTTAATTGGAAGTTTTCCGACCTCCAGAGCCATGATTGGTATTCTAGCACTGTACGCATCGTTGGTATTCATTTCAATCTTTGTAATGGCCTCTTGTGAATTAAACTCCTTACATAAACCTTTTGTTTCGGCAATAAACAACTTGACCTGTAAAAAAATGTTCATTGTTTACTCTGAAATAAACCTTTTCTTCCTTCAATAAATATTCCGGGATTCAACAAAATAGCATACTTATCCTTTCCCACACAAAATGCTTAGGTAGATTAACTATTATCTTTATAATGAAGCCGTATTTCTAATAGAAGTGAACACATAGTAACAAAGGAAATATTGCTAATAAACCATTTCTCGTTTTGTCACAATGTTGTCAATAATAATACTTTCTTTATGGAGATTTCCTATAATTTGGCCGAAAAAGGCTTTCCCAATATATGCTAGTTTTAATGGTGTCTGCTTTCGAAATACCATGTCAATCTGATAGTTTAAATTATGGGCGATAACAGTTATAATATCTAAAACAGGGGTTAATGCAAAAAAGGAAAAGCTGAACTTGCTTTTTTTGAACAATTACTTATGCCATTTTAGCTGCGTAATGACTGTTATGACCGGGAGAATAACTTGATAATTTAAGTATGTAAACTGTTCCATTTTGCCACCAAGCTACAACAAAATTCTGTGTGGCATTTTGATTGAATACAACAAACTATGAAACATGTGTCTGTCTTCATAGATTTATTTAATGATGAGAAAGAACGTCATTTAAATATTGATCGTGAATTTAGATACTGTTTTTCTTTCTTTTTATTTGTGTAAATATGATATATTTACCGTGGTAGACGAACCGCACTTTTCTCTAGATTGTAATCTTTAAAGCGACATAAGACTGAACTGTTTTAAGGGGGAACAATGCATTTAGTTCAATGGTGTTGAATAGCCTACATATTTAAAGCCGTTTCATAATACCACTATACCGGAAAACGATAGCATGATATCCGCGACTACTAAGAGAACTGTAAATATATAATATGTATATGTAAATTTGAATATATATTGTATACTTTAACATAATAATCAAAATAATCAACTATTTGTATTCTGGGCTGGAGGCCTTATATTACAATACATTCATTCATTCATTCATCGTTTGAAAGAAAATATAACATGGGTTTTAAACCAGCATATTTTGATAGATGGTTCGATTTCCACTGCATACGAGAACATAATGTTCTTGTGATGTAAGAAGGTTAACTCTCTCCCTTGTACAATTCACTTCTTTTCTGTGCCCTTGACCGTTTACACATGTTATGGATACACCAAAATATGCTTTATACTGTATACTATATTGTGTAACGAGCCTAAGGCCCACATTTACAAAATACAACTTATGTTTTCTGTTTTCTGTATTTGATTCTAAAATCAAAAAACGTTAAATGTGTGTGTTATTTGGCAAAAAATCATATTCTAGATACACATTTCTTTACAGAACATTATTTAAGCCGCTCTGCTGAGACTTGTTATCCTTGTCTTTTTTGTACACAATGTTGTTTTACCTTTGCCGTATTTTTGGCATTTCCATAGTTAAAAATCGTGACTTTAATTTCAAAGTATTCTAAGCGGCTCGCTTGGTAAGGCATATCAAGCTGTATGAAGAATGGTTTGAAAGCCGTCACATTTTTTGGTTCTGATATACAAAGCCCCTGGTTTTTTGATATACCTAAAATAGATATAGAAAAGGTCGCATTACAATTTCTAGGTCAAAAGATCAAACGAAATGCACAATTGTCATATATATACATATAAGAAGGATGTATGTGCGTGTATGCTCTTTACGTCGCGTTCAACAACTTCTCAATTAGAGTACGGCGTTTCCTTTGTAAATTACCAAATACACTGGAAATACACCATCATTCGTAATGCTAAACTGATAATCCTGAGCGCATAGAAGGGCACTTCCATTATTAAAGTATTTGGTAAGACCCGGCAGGAGTTCGAACCCGACAACCAATGGACCCCGTGAAGCACAACAAGGTTTTTTGAAGAGTGTAGGTTAACGTCAAGGTCAGAAAAACACAAATTTGGAAATCACTAGTACGGTATTATCTCTAGGAAAACAAATGCCAACAAGAGGCCGAAGAGGGCCAGTATCGCTCCACGGCAATAAGGCGAAAATCAAATCTCCAAACAGCCCTGCCCCCTGGTGGCCATATTTTTTACCAACCACCATGGCTTAAAGGAATCTTGTAGATTGTCACCCAAGGAATGTTTCTGCAAATTATTTGAAAATCGGCCTGCCCCACCCCTTGCGGCCATATTTTTCAACCAATCAGCATGGCTTGAAGGAGTCTGATAGAAGGTTAGCCTAGGAACATTTCTACAAAATTATTTGAATATCAGCCAGACACTTTCGGAGGAGAAGATTTTTTAAATTGTATCTTCAGCCATATAAGGCAAAATAGCCCCGCCCTCTGGCGGCCATGTTCTTTTACCAATCAACATGGCTTGAAGGAATCTGATAGAGGGCCACCCAAGGAACATATCTACAAAATTATTTGAAAACCTGCTCAACGCTTTCGGAGAAGACGATTTTTTAAGTTTTCACTATGGTCATATAAGGCAAAATAGCCCGGCCCTCTGGTGGCCATGTTTTTCGACTAATCAACATGGCTTGAAAGAATCATCTGAAAGAGGGTCACCATATGAACATTTCTACAAAATTATTTGAAAATCGGCTGAACACTTTCGGAGAAGAGTATTTTTTAAGTTTTCACTATAGCTATATAAGGCAAAATAGCCCCGCCCCCTGGCGGCCATATTTTTCAACCAATCAACATTTATTGAAGGAATCTAATAAAGGGTCACCCAAGGACCATTTCTACACAATTATTTGACAATCGGCCTGACACTTTCGGAGGAGAAGATTTTTTAAGTTTTCTCTTTAGCCATATAAGGCAAAATAGCCCCGACCTCTGGCGGCCATGTTTTTTTACCAATCAACATGGCTTGAAGGAATCTGATAGAGAGTCACCCAAGGAACATTTCTACAAAATTATTTGAAAATCTGCTCAACACTTTCGGAGAAGAAGATTTTTTAAGTTTTCACTATAGCTATATAAGACAAAATAGCCCCGCCCCCTGGCGGCCATGCTTTTCAACCAATCAACATTTCTTGAAGGAATCTAATAAAGGATTTCTACGAAATTATTTGAAAATCGGCCTGACATTTCCGGAGAAAAAGATTTTTTAAGTTTTCACTATTTTTTTCTTTTGTTGGCATGGAAACCAGAATAATGGTTGGATCAAAACATTGTGAAGGAATTTAAGAGAGGACATTGAGAGGATGCTTCCTATGAAGTTTCAACTAAATTGGCCAAGTGGTTTGGGAGAAGATAGTCTAAGAAGTCGTTTAAAGGAAAAAGTTAACGCACGCACGCACGGACAATTCGCCATGATATAAGCTCGACTGGCTTTCAGCCAGTGGAGCTAAAAATCAAAGCCTTTTCTCTTACAGAACCCCTGAAGTGACATTCAACATATTTTTAAGATGCTAATACGCCGTTTTATTTCGTAATTACGGAAAGCTTATTTCGATAACAAAAAACAATTCGATACTTTTGTTTAATATGCAAATTAGCCGTTTTGTTTCGTTTTAACGATTTAGTAATTATTATTGTGCACCCTTATTTAAAATGTGAATGAGTCGTTTAGAGACATATCGTCGTATTCTAAACATAAGCCGAAATAATGTACCGACTTTCACGGTCCATGTCTAGCATAAATTGTATTGATTTAATGATTAGGTTATAACACCGATTCCAACAATTTTAAAGGCATGTCACGGAGGCCAGTAATGTTTCCTGGCTTTCTCCCACCAGTACTGCATACATCAGTCTGTCCAGCCAACTGACTGCTTTTCCACATAGACTGATAACCCATTTCGCATTGATTTTGGTTAAACTTTGGAAAGAATAATGGCCGGGCTTGGGTTTAAACTCTGGTTTTACAGCTTGGGTCGCTACCGACTGAGCCAGCGAGACACCAACATCAGAGGATAAACGGCATTTGTCCTACAATGGTCATAATTTAACTTAGTATCCAAATGAGACCATACACTACTGGTTTTACGTTGATATAAAACAAAAATATCGAATTATTATTTAGTTTTTACGCAATATATTTCGTAAATACGAAATAAAGCGGCTGATTGCATATTAAACAAGAGGGCCATGATGGCCCTGGATCGCTCACCTTAATTATACAATGTACTGCAATGCAAAACACATCAAGACAATTATTCTAAATGCAACCTCCACAGTGTTAACAATATTTTCCTTCATTTGGCCTAGTGATCTATATTTTTTTACCTGATGGCCCATATTCCAACTTGGACTATATTTCATCATGACAACATTCTGACAAAGTTTCAACTTGCTCAAAGTAAAAATGCGGCCTCCGGAGTTTGAACAATATTTTCCTTTATTGACCAAGTTTCTGATCAAATATGACCAATATTCGAACTTGGCCTACATATCATCAAGAAAAACATTCTGATAAAGTTTTATCATGCTGAAATTAAAATGCAGTATCCCGAGTGTTAGCAAGATTACCCTTCAATTTGGCCTAGTGACCTACTTTTTGACCCGACGTGACCCATGTTCAAACTTGACCTACATATCATCAAGACAAACATTCTGATAAAGTTTCAACATGCTCAAGTTAAAAATGTGGCCTCCAGAGTGTTAACAAGATTTCCCTTCAATTCGACCTAGTGACCTAGTTTTTGACCTCATATGGCCCAGTTTCGAACTTGTCCAAAATTTTATGGAGATGAACGTTCTGATAAACTTTCATGAAGATTGGATGCAAAATGTAGCCTGTAGAGTGTTAACAAGCTCAAATGTTGACGACGGACGACGCACGACGGACGGACGCCGGACAAATGTGATCACAATAGCTCACCTTGCACTTCGTGCATAGGTGAGCTAAAAAGTATTGAATAGTTATTTCGTTTTTAGAAAATAATTTATTTAAACGAAATATTGATTTCGTAAATACGAAATAAAACGGCTTTTTATAATTAAAAATAAGTTGAATGTCACTTTAGGGGCTTTGCTATCTCTGACAGAGTTTCTAGATATCATTGGTAATCGGCCTCGTCTTAATATTTGTATTTCATGCAAATAATGGAGACTGGCCTCGTTCTTTGGCAAAGGCAATTCTGTTTTTAAATCAATTAAATTGGAACATAATATATACTCACGTCAAAAGGAACATTTCTGTGAGTGCCATTTCAATCAGATCAACACTTGCATATGTAAGCATGGAGATGAAACAAGCCCCATTATAGGGGACATTACATTGACAAAATCTAAATAATTTGCACATATTCGGTAGAGGATCATTGATGTATTTGCTTGTTATCCCCCTTTTAATGCCGGGAAAAACAGTTTTCACCGTATATGTTTGGTATAGTAAGTTTATAAGAGCACAATGCAAAATACGATACTGTGACGTTTGGTTGAAATAAAGCCAAGTCAGTGATGTTGGAAGATAATTTGTTAACGCCGAGGGATGAGGGCAGTCTGACGACAGGCAGCGGTTGATCACAAATACTAAAGGAAATGAATGAAATCCATCCATTTTTTTATGAAGGGCTGTGTAATGGTAAACATCTAAGATAACTAGATATGTATACAACACAACACATGTGACCTTGGTATTTGAAACTGACCCATAGAGTATTAAAGAAATATTTAGTGTCATACCAGTTTCAATAACGATATTTCAATGAGTACATGTTGAGTTTGACCTTTCACCTACTGATCCTACACAACTAGGAATAGTCCTTATGTCATCATATTTTCGTATTATATGCCGAATCACCATTGCATAAAAAAATTGTAGAAACCGCTTTATAATAGACAGCCAGACATGTATGTGAAGCCAGTGTAGCCATTTCAACTTTCGTGGGGTGGTAAATCGAAAATGTGAATATGTACAAGTTGGAATTCAACAACAATTTAGAAATCTTTGTGGAAAATTCCTGCACATTATTTATAATGTTTTAAAAGAATTTGTCTCACCTATAGCTTGAATCATCCATTCCGTGATTGAGGATGGAAAGTGTAAATCTATCTCGCCACTTTTCCCTTCACTGAAATCATTAAAGCATATACTCAATTATAAATGAAAAAAAAAAAAAAACCTAATGATAAAGAATTGAAAATCCATGACTATCAAATTGCTCATAAAGAAAACATATCACACAAGTGTGTATACATGTCTTTAAAAAAAAGATAACACACGTCAATACATCGAAATAAGGAGAATATTAAAATACAGTTATGCAGAATAATTGGCAATAAGAGAAACAATTGAGAAAAAATGAAACTAAGAGAATGTCATTAAGAAATTAATTGAAAGAAAGGAAATGATGAGGAATAAATGAAAATAATAGAAATCAATGGAAAATTAATGTCAATTAGAGACAGGTATGTAGACACAATGACAATATGAAACAGTAATTTATTATTAATGACACCGATAATGAAACATAGAATTAATGGCAATGAGACAGAGATGAATCAGGTATGTCAACAGAGGACAGTCAGGAAGAATAAGTTATAATGCAATAGATTTATGGTTGACTATCGGCAACGATACGGTTAATTAATGACAATAAGAGAACATCGTGAAGAACAAATGACAATTATTGACAGGAGAATAAATGACTATAAGAGAATGTTACGGAGAATACATGATATTAATATAAAAATCGGACGCCTGTGTTTTCTGATTGAAATTGGAATAGTGGTAACGAAGATTTTATTTAAATTGTTTCTAATTTATTCTATATCGACATATTGTGTAACTGATCGATATGGAGAAACAGGTTGAACAATAAATGATATATATATGAACATATTTAGGAATAGGGACACTTCTTAATGTTAGAGGTTTGGTGTATATTCTAACTGGATTGTATCAGGATAAACGGACCAGTGGGTAGTGGTAACCTACCCAGGAAACGTCCTGATATAACTGTAAAATTGTTGAAAGCAATAACACGACTAAGTAGTTTTCTACATTCAGCTCTGGCATATATTTAGCAGACCGGTTAAAAAATGTTGGTTGAGGGCCGTTTTAGGCGCATGCCTGCGATAGTATTGTGTAATATGTTTAAGACGAGAAGTTGTTTGAGGGTAAATGTGAACCAACATATGTACGGACGGACTCATGGGAGAGTACCTGTGGGGTTATTTCGTTTAATGTTTTACTTGTGGGGTGCACCCCACAAGTATGCAATTCATTCCGTAATTAACCCCCTTTTACGGAATGAATAACATGAATATGCAAATGAGATACCTGTTATGAAAAAAATATATATATATTTATCTAAGTGTCTTTATAAGGGTGGCGAGTGTGCTTTAGGAAAAACGCACCCCACAAGTACTCTCTCATGCGGACGGACAGACATAAGGACTGACAAAATACTTGTGAGTGATAAAAAGACCTCACTCTGACCTCTTTAATGCTAAGGCAACTGTTTATGTCACAACATTTGAGTTATCGTTTACCTCGGCTTTTATACAAAGACAATTATACCAAAACTATCAATTTGAACGAGTGTAATATTAGCATAACTGGTATAGATATAAACTAGCTCCATGGCAATTATTCCGACCGAACAAAATGCCTTGACCAATTGTGTTAGAGAGCCATTTCAAATTAATTTCCTTGGAATTCATTTATGTTGATTGATTGATTGTTTGGTGCTTTTAAGCCGCTCTCAACAACTATTCAGCTATATCACGGCATTTCCTTGATAAGTAACAGTGCTTCTGGTCCATTTATCCTGACACCAGTCAGTCGTAAAGCTAACCCTGCAACACTAAGCATCAAGGAGGGAAGCGAGTACCACCATTTTTAAAGACTTTGGTATGATCCGGCCAGGGCGACCTAAACCACTGAGGCGGTGAAATTTATTTAGGAGTTTCAGTTGAGAATGTTGCACTAATGTTATATTCGTCCCCTCAGGCTTAATCCATCTTTTCTTTTTGTGGCGATTGGCTTGACAATCGCCACAATGCTAACAAAAACAACAACAACGACAACATTTACATATTCAGTATTTAACAGCCCGTTGACTTGTTATACAATACTTCAAACCAATTAACCTATAAATAATAAACCGCCAAATATATAGTTCCATCAGTGATGCAGAAACACGGTAAACAATAATCCCGTCGGTACTATCTTGGTACCGGATTGATACTAAGATTTGAACTGTATCGGGCTTACGATCTACTTTGAGTTAAAGGAGTAAATATTAGCATTATTCATTTTTGGCATATAATAAATAATCTGCCATGCAAAGTACTCTCAAGTTCTTTCAACATTTCTGAAAAGACCTGTATTTTACTAACACTGCAAGACTATTTGAAGAAACATGTGTTGCCTCTGCCATTAATTCATTAAATGAACGTGATTGAGAAGTGATGTGTAAATATCAATCCGTCAAGACCAGATGTCCAGATAAGGAGGGGTATACAGCTCTCAACCACATATGGTTAGATTGTCAATGCAAGATTTCAGAAAATATAAAAGCCCCTGGGACTCTGTAGGGACACAGTAATAAGACCATATTCATGGCACATATGTTGACAAGTATACAAGACAGCTTGAGCAACTTTTGCGGAGGGTTATTTTTAATAAATTTAAATTAACGTAAATCGTTCTTTACAATAAAGCGGTCTTTTACAGATGCATACACATTCTATTTTAGTGGCGATGGATAAATCAGTTATAACTTACTTGTCAAGTTCCACGCTTGTGAACAGCCACGAATCTTTAAAGTCTTTTCTCACGAAGATGTCATCAATGTCAATATTATATTCATTTAAAGCGTCCAAATATTCATTGGAAGAGTCTAGGGCAGATTTTGCCATGATGCCATCTGAAAACAAAATGTAAAGGAATATCTTTCCCACTTTCAACACTTTGTAGCAGTCGGCTTATAAACATATTGAATCTCTATGAATGAAATGACAATTTTAGAATTTACTAGTAAACGTTACGAAAAAAAGAGGATTTTCTTTTTTTTGTATAACTTATAATGAGTTGAATCCCAAATATTGACCTAAACATAAATTATTCATGGTTGTAGAAAAATGCACAAACACAATGACATCAAGGCATATAATTCCTCGAGTTAAAAACACGCATGGAATTTTCCTAGACATTTGGTGAGCATTATCTGATATATGGACTTAACCCAGCTTTTCAAATAAAGTCAATAATAAAACTATCAAAATTATCTTAAGTCAGTTATGCATGAATGTAGATCTACCATAACATAATGTCAGCAAGCAATCAATCTCACCAATAAGAAAACTTGTATGATATTTCATTGCATGATGACACTTGAAAGTTAGGATAAGGACAACAAATGTTACAATGTGCAAGCACAATTTTAATTTACGTTAGTTATGTGTAAGGTACATTAAGATACGCCCTTAAACACGACAGCAAACAATCATAGTATAGAAATTTAAATGAAAATAATTATTGAAGAGACTCGAAAGCATTTTGTCACCATAGGAAATTGCTCATGGTGGGAATTTTCTCATTTCGGAAAAATGTTTTGAATGACATTTGCTGTAGATCCATAACCAAAATCGGTCCTGAACGTGGAAAAGAATTAAGAAATTTACCTCCAAGGCCGTTGTACAACTTAACTACACATTTCTTGAAATGATGAATCAAGCAGGCATATGAGTACTTATTATGACCTATTTCATCCTTCAGTCGAGCAATGTGTATCGTTCGTCCGAGGCATAGTGTGTTGGGGTCAATCGAATCCTGTTGACCTTTATATTCGTTGAGAACTTGAACAGCAAAATCAGAGCCTAACATGCAACACTCGGGTTTGTAACTGGAACTGCATTCTGCAAAATATATATTATTTACAATTTTAATATTGTTTCTTATTCACTCATAAACGTTTTGCGTTATTTCAAACTGTCAAATAATCGAGGGTTTTTACGCAAAACATCTTACATCAATACATCTTTTCAAAATATATTTTCCCAAAATTCCTTTTATTAACAATAAAAATGAAATCAAGACAAAAGGTTGTATATCAAATAAACTTTTTTGTTCATGCAAAGGGGATGCAACTGAGTTACAACCCTTTTACGTACAAATATTTCAAAAGGTAGGGCAACTTATGATGAGCTACTTCTCATAAGATGGCATAATTGATGACATGACAAGATAATGTGATGCTACATTATTTATTTTTCTGGTGAGTATGGATACTGGATCAGAAGAAATATTAAAGCAGGTAAGAATTTCATTTTCTTCTGAATATTTGTGTTTCTTGTTCCTATTTTTACAAAAATTTGGAGTTTGTCAAATAATAATATGTTTTTCTTATGTTCTGCCCTATGCAGTTTACCTAACAGAGAATATTGTGGATTTTTTTTTCTTTTTGCAAAAAATAAACTGACATTCTTTAAATTTAAAATTTAATTAATGTGTATTGTAGAAACAATAATAGTCTGCTCTACAGGGTATTTGTATCAGTGTGTATCCATATTAACCTGCACACTCACAATCTGATCTGGTTCTGCACTGTTAATCTCCTTTTTTTTAACAGGTTTTGAGAAACTTTTTGGACACACACAATGTCTAGTATGATCAGAAGGAAGAGAATACGGGCATATCTTTATCTACAATTGTCAGAAGTACCGTAAGGCTGGTTTTCCTATAACACAGCTCATATGTAACAGATTGCTCATTCTCTTTTTACCATGTTTATTTTTAATCTTGGATTGAGGTTAAGACTTTCAGAAAATATAAGTTTAATATAAAGAAAATCCTGAATTTCTGCAATTACTTTGATTGGTGTATTGAAACTGTGTATGTGTCATTAAAAACAATAGATAATTTTACCGACAAAGTTCTGTAACACTAACAGACTTGCACTTTATGGACATAACAATTTTTATACTCATGATGTCTTCACTGGACCTTAATATTATGGGCTATACTCTGATATGGATGACTTTTACACGCATCTAATTCTGCAGTAGAAAACAGATGGGAAGTGAGTTCAATACTCTCCTTTTACACCACTGTTTCAACCCAGAATGGCATTTATACTTTCATAGTTCAATTTGCTGATGCCCTTGTAGCAGACAACTTTTGAAAACATTGTGGCAAAATGAGAAATTGCTCAAAACAAGCAATTTCTCCACAATGTTTTCACCTGTTTTTGGTAATTATACTTGCATTGATAAAGATGTTGCATGTTTTTGCCTAAGTGTCTTCAAAGTCAACTGCAGTAGATTTGGTGCATGTGGGATTGATTGTTTGATGTTTTACGCCGCTTTCAACACTTTTCCAGTTAGATCACTGCGTTTCTTGGGTTAGTTACCAGTACTTCTGGTCAATTTATCCTGACACCAAACGGTTGGTCGTAATGCTAACCCCGCAACCCTGAGCGCCAAGGAGGTCAGCCATTACTACCATTTTAATGTCTTTGGTATCACCCGACTGGGGATCGAACCTACACCCTAGGCGGATGCTCTACCACTACACCATTGAGGCAGTCGGTGTATGTAGGACAAGGTTAACTACCTATATGTGCATGATTTAAATAATGTCAATCAATGATTACTACTTTTACACTTCCTCTCTCATAGTATTAGAGCCAGCTCTCACCACGGAGCCATTCAGTTCAAGGATCGCAGCAAACAGAGCGTTGTGAACTCCTACAAGCCATTATTCTCAATTAGTCTTCATCACCAAGATTTTGGGACACAAAAGACATTAAAAATATTCTTGCAAAAGGAGACCAAACATACCTGAAAATTGCTGAAGAAGGCCAGTATTTATGTTTTAATGACATACCACCAGAATATGCTTCTGTTTCTGAAAGCTTATATGGAACAATCAGTGGAAAGACTGACTACCCATTTCATTCATTGTATGATGCCATTAACTTTATTTTCAATAATCATTTTGTAAATGGTTGTTTATTATGCATGGGTCAGAAAACTCCACCTTATGCTAGTGCTATTTAGTCGAGATGAATTAGGCATGGTGGCAGAAAAAATAGCTTCCTGTATTACAGAGCATAATGATACATCTGAACTGTGTTGAAAAGGATGAAAACTATGATCCGTGTTGAGACACTGATTACATTTCAGATGACAACCTTCCTTTGTCTACTTTCTATAGACCAAAGAAAGGACTTGCAAAAGTATTAACTGAAAACCCCCAAAGAACTCTGAAATTTATGATTTATTGACAGGATCTCAATACCAAACACATGGACTTGAACCTGATATTAGTTATTCTGACAATAGATTACTACAAACATGATCAACCAATCGTATTCTTCTTGTGTAACTTTGCCTTTTACAGCAGATATTTCGACAAATTGTTCACGCAGAAGAAACGGAAGGGCATGTCCCGCAACATGGAAAAGAAATATTGCAAACATTAGACTGAACTCTGGAAGATCTTAAATAGGAAAATGGAATTCTTTAACATTCAACAAAAAAACAATCATGTGGAAGTAAATGCCGTAGTCAATGTACCACTTTCTGGAGGCAGACAGAGAGCTTATATTCCATAAATTTTGGAAACTTGTTTCAATCTACAAAGGTAATTCTTGTCCAACAATGCTTTGAAAAAAAAAGAAAAAAAGTCCAACATTAAAAGTTACACACGAAGAGCATCATCCATTGATTGGTACATACCATTTCCAAACCAAGCAAATATGAAAGTTAAAGTCTAAATACTCTTGGGATTTCAGATAAGCAAAGTACAATTATTGGTAAGTGTAAAGAGGAAAACACACTGCTATGCCTTATAGAATTGATGATGATTCTTTAGCATTAGTTCGCAGACACATTGGATCCTTGAAAAGATTCCCAAAAACTATACTTGTGTGACGAACTTAGGCCGATCCGTTCCGGAATTTCTGTTGATTATTTAGTCTAGGCCCAACTTTCGTTTTGCAAATCCCAAACTTCCGCAAGCAGTAATCCATATATAATAATTCTTCTGCAAGTTGCATAATAATGTAAGTACGTTCGTTCGTCGCCTACCTTCGTAATCGTACAACAAAGATATTGTTAGGATACGGATCATTAGAAAATGGTATACTGCGCATGTCTGACAGTTGGATACTGTGTATATAAAAAGGGGAACTCGCGGTAATTTAGTCAGTTCTCCGCAGCTCTGCATGCTGTTCACATCGTTGAAATAAAAGAGAGAATACCACTTTGGCTAATTAATTAAATAATTATTGGGACTTTGGTCAGAGAGAGTTATTGTTTAGGACATACAACTTGCAACCCGGATTCATTCATTTGCAAACCGGTATCATGTGTATTGTCCATAAATAAAACATATGCCATGTTCATGATTGATTAATGCATTGTCAGGTAGACAATACTCCTTTATCCAACAATTGTCAATCATTGTTTTAAGCAGAAAGCTGTACATTATATAGGATATTGTCCGACCGCTTCTTTAGTTATTCTCTAATCATTTTAAAGCCGATAGCTAAAGTAAATTCATTATAATCATCCGCTCGACACGTTACACTTGTCACCCGTTAAATCTGTAAATGTTGTTAAGAGGGCTTTGTGACTGTAACAATGTGCAGGTACAGGAATATTTTCAGAAGTGATTTCAATTTGTCCTACCATAGACCTAAGAAAGATTTATGTGATCTATGTTCCAAATATGAACATTTTCACCTGACCAAAGAGATGTCCTACGAATAGAATTTCTCGGGCATCAGAAAAAATAAAAATATTTCTAGAGCACAGGAGATTCAACGAAAAATCTCACATTCATTTCAGTCTCGTTTATAGTATAAATGGAAACTGAATTCATTCAATTTTACAATATACGAATTGACATCTTCCGACGGGCATTGCTTTATATGGAATTCCATTCAAGTCTTGAAATTGATGTCATCATCACCTGATCATTTTCAATATCAGACAGACTTTGATGGTCAAGTTTTCACAGTTGATCTTTTCCACAGGTCACGCCTTACAAACCCTGTTCCCAAACTACAATTGATTAAGTTGACAGAGCTATTTGTACCTATACCAAAGGAAAATATTCAGATTTATTGAATCTTTGTCAGAATGATATCAAACCAAATGCACATCATGCTTTCTCTTTTCTTCTTCCATATGAATAAGTTGTTCGAATAATTTATTTTTTAATGTTGTTTCAACTTAAACTGTTTTATACGTGTTATATACACTGTAGTTTTAGATTGTATATATGTATTTTGTCATTAAGAAAGCACACTTCAGAAGAAACACATGAGCCACCATAGGTAAATCTACCTTCAGTAATTAGTGACCAATCAGCTTATGCCTACCTCTTTGTAACCTCATCAGGGTTTCCTGGTTTGCTTTTAAGTCACCCAGGTGAGTAATTATAACAGAACAGAACAGAACAGAAGTTTATTCATAAGACTTGAACACATATGGTTCATCGTCAAAACATTTACAATATACATGTGCATACGAAAAAAAAAATAGACATACAGTTTATCAAATTACTATTTTGAAAGAATAATGCACTTCCCAAGAAGGCGGAAATAATGTTTGAAATGAGCGGAATATATAAGTATGCAGATATTCGGATAGAGCGCTTGGTGCTATGTTTTCATGCTATGTTAAGCAATAAGCTGATCAGAAAAAGGAGCCATAACTCTCATCGTCTAATCATTTACTACATTAAGTACACTTATTCTTTTGTGGTTAGCTTTGGTATAGTATATTCCAATTGCATTTAAAACATTTAGATTTGTTGAGTTTAACATAGAAATGAATTTGTACATATTAGGATTTCTGAAATATATTTTCTTTATATATATATGTCTTAGATCTTGATAAAAAGGACAAACTAGCATAAAATGAAACTCGTCTTCAATGTCATTTAAATTGCAGAGAGTACATTTCCTATCTTCTCTTTTGATGTTTCTATGTCGACCTGTTTCAATAAGTAATTGATGTGACGATAAGCGTAATCTCGCAACGGCATTTCTGTATGTTGGAATATTCATTTTTTCAAGGTAGCAAGACCTATCAAAAGAGGTTTTTAGGCGTTTGTATAAGATCAGTGAAGTTTTAATATTTACATCAATATACCATTCAGCTATATACATGTCGATCAATCTTTGTCGCAACACTGGAATGAACATCTTTATGTTAACAGATGCTGGGAATAACCATACATCATAAAATCCAATAGTCTGTAGCAAATGTTTAACGTTTCTGACCCAATCAGCATTTGAATCGCTACTATTTCTATTAATATTGTAGTTTAATAATGTTGAAAGGATACAATTATTTCCCTTTTCAGTAAAAAGTTTTATAAAATATTTAATAATTCTAATTTTAATAATAACATGGAGCGGAAATCTTCCAAACTCTCCATATATAGCAGAATTGCTAGTTGAGGGTTTTACTTTTAATAATCTCTTAAGAAATTTTCTATGCAATCGTTCTACCAATTCACTAGTTAAGAAGCCCCACACTTCACTCGAATAATAAATAATAGATGCGACAAAGGAATCAAATAAATCAAGCATAATTGTTAATGGTATTTCTTTACCCCTAGTAATAGTGAATAAATCGCTCAGAGCCCGATTAGCTTTACCAACCAATGTTTTAATAGCATTATGGAAGGTCCCGTTACTTGTAAAAACAATTCCTAAGTAATTAAAAGTGGTCAATTGTTCTATACTTTTACCATGGTATTTAAAATTGTATCGATTTTGTGCCTTTCTGCCTTTTTGAAAAACAACTATTTTGGTTTTTTCAGCATTTACTGTTAATTTCCACTTTTTACAATATAATTCGAAAGCATCCAATAAACTTTGTAGACCGTCCTCGGTATCTGAAATTAAAACCGAGTCGTCAGCAAATAAGAGTAAATAAATGGATAATTGGCCAAGCGTAAAGTCATGAGCTGTATTCTGTTGTAAAAATAACTCAATGTCATTTACAAACAATGAAAATACAACCAACAATTAGATCGTACATTCCGATCTGATTCTTCTTTTGATATAACATTTCTGAAGGCTAGTCTTATATTGGTGTGTTTCTTATGTTTTTGATTTCTACAGGTTTAAAAGATCAGAAAGCAAATTTCCTACGAAAGTTCAAATTAGATTAATAACCCTAAAAAACCTTGATTTTTCATCTTATTGTTTGTGTTTATCTCATGTTATGAATGTATAAATAGTTTACCATATCACATGTTTAATAAGAAAATCACAGCTAAATGAGATTTTCAGATTTGCCCTAATGGGAAAGTCTAAGACAAAGGAACAATTATTTGACAACTTTAACAAAATTGATATAACATTGTTGGAAATTGAAAAAAATCTGATTTTGAGCTTCTCCCAAGTCCATTCAAAATGTGCAAAACTTTGATCATCTAGTTCCAAAAGTATTATTTAATTTGCAGAACAAATTTCTTTAAAAATGAAGGTTTCTACAATGTTAGTTGAGTTAGAACCCTTTTGCATCCAATAAACAATTTGTTTTTTCCGATGTTTAATTGCATAACGGTTGTAACTCAAACTTTTGTAAATATCTGCTTTTGTGTTATTTTTTCCCCTCTAATAACCTGTTTATAACAAAACATATACAAACAAAATCTAAACAAGATTCAACCTTAAAAATTGCAACTGACTAAAAAATTAAACAGTCTTTTCCTTCTCCTGTAAAATTCTGTAAAACTGAATTACAACCATTTTGCGTTAAACCCTCGAAATGTCAAACTACCGATGATTCGTTACACATAAAGCTATTTTTTTGGAAAAGTAAACATGTTTAGAAAAACCTACAATAACTGTAGTTAACTTGCTTAGTCTTCGTGTAACAGAGGCGCTTTATATAGATCCAATGACTGCTCATGCAGGTCGGATCAGATTGACCCTCGCGTAAGCCGATCAAGTTTTCTAATTTGTTCATTCATTTATTACAAAATATGCATAATGCATGTTATTTTATATATTTACACCGCACAATTTATAATACTAATCAATACATCATATATTTTATATCTATCATATCATGCAAAACTGATATTTCGCTGTTTTGTAAAAGATAAGGAGTAAAAGGTAAGAAAAGGCTAAACTATAATTAATGAGAAGACATTTAAATGAGGGATGTTAAAATTAAGGAGAGTGTATCGAACTGTGATTTTTCTTAGATTACCTCTATTTTTTAATGTTTTAATAATACTAAATTTGAATAAAAGTATTTCATATCCTGTTAAACAGTTTTAACAGTTCTTTAAAACAGACTAATTCCTGTTCTGCTGTTATTCTTCTTTGAAAATAAACTATAAACATGTTAAACTGTGGCAACTGATTTGTGTATTTCATTTTTAAAAGTCGAGTGTTATATTAGAGTTATAATGTAGTTTATTATTATATTATTATGCGTATTGTCCATGGTTAATCAAAGACAAATTTCTTTAAATTGTATTTTCACGTTAATCTTTTTAACTAAGATTAGTTAATTAAGATATTGAAAATATGTTTCACACTGGTATATGTTCTGATGATATAAAACATCAGGGTAGGGCTTTCGGTGTTGGGGTTGTACATGTTGTTATGGAGGCAAGCAGAATGACTATTCGTATTCATTCATGTATGTTCGGTTTCCGTCAAAATGCACAGTAATATGGAACAAATATGCACATGAACAATATTCTCATGTTATAATATTTACTCTCATTGTTTAATTTAATATTTTCTTCTTTTTTCCATTTGAAAAAAGGATGCAATTTTTAACGTGCTTCTAAGGACGGAACTATGTCTATACAGTAACGTAAAAGAGCGCTCCCATCCAAGCTTTGATGAGTTTAGAGACAAGCTAACAATGTTTGGTACGTCCTATTATATGAAAGACCGATACACGTACAACAAAACAACCCAGTCTATTCATAGCGTTGTCCACGTGTGTACACTGTAAATACATACGTAGTTTCTGACGTAATAATTTCACGTGTATTTCAATGACATCGGTATTTGTAGACTGTACACATTTTCATACGCATTATGCCTAGTTCTGTGTTATAGTCGTTGACGATCTATATAAGTTTATCTCAATTACACATGACGAAAAATATCAAGTGGGATTTAATAACTGCTAGGAAGAATGTGGAAATGGTTGTTTTAAAGGTAGGTCTTCTGATTATTTGTTGTCATTCTCCGATGTGAAGTTTATCAACGCATACTAAAAGACGAGTGTCCGCTTTACTGAATATACTGTGATGTCAAAAGGGGCATCTAAATCGGAATACAGAAAACAAATATCCAGGCGTCAATACCAGAATAAGATAATACACGAGTTCTTAATGAAATACACTGTTAGAAAAAGCGTTGTCGACGATTCAATTTCGAGTCGAAACCTAAGGGGAACAACAATGGCGGTTCATGAATTCATATTTTCCACGACCCTAGCAAACATCGTAAAGGACAATAATTGCGCGATAAATCAAACATGGTTATTTGTCAAAGCAATTCAAAGCAATTTTTATTTTCTTAATTTATGCTCGGAAGTGTTTTACGACACATTTTAAATAGCAAATATCAAATTTATACAATAAAAAGGTTATTTTATGAATATGGGAAACTATTGTGTTGGAGCTTGCGAGCTCGGGAAACTCAGCCCAAGGAACTCGTCCAACAATAGTTTCCCATATTGATGCACTAACCTTTATTAGTGTATACTTTGATATTGTTCCTTCTATTTTCCATTTGAAAAAAGGACGCATTATCGACATATGATCCTATATGTCGACGGACCTTAAAGTCCCATTAATCTGTCGATATAGCACGCAATTATATTGCTCGTAATGTGATATTGCACTCAGATCTTTTTCACGTGCTGCTAAGAGCGAGATTATTTCCAAACAGTAACGTAACAGAGCGCATCCATCCAACATTTGATGAGTTTAGAGACCGGCTAACACTGTTGGTACATTTTGTGTAGATGACACGCAGTGAACAATCGATAGACATACATAGAAACCTATCCAGTCTATTCATATCGATAGCTGCATGTCAATGCATACGTAGTTTCTGACGTAATAATACGACTTGTAATTCAATGCCATCGTTAGTTGAAGACTTGCTACATTTTGTCATACGCTATAGGGTTTTTCGAAAGTCGTTGACCATCTTTATAAGTTTATCTCAATTACACATGACCAACACGTCTTCTAAACAATTTTGTCATTTTCCGATGTGATGTTTTGCAACGCAAAATAGAGGACTCTAAAGAAAATAAATATCCAGGCGTAAATAACGTATAAGTTCTTAATAAAAATCCACTTTTACAGAAAAACGTTATATATCATTTTGTCGATATTATCCACGACGCTAGCAACCATCGGAATGAAAAATAATTGTGCGATAGATCATTAATGTTTGTTAATTAAAACAATTCAAAACAATTGTTAATTCTTTAAATACTAATGTGTTTAAAACACACAAAAGGACGCATTTAAAATAGCCAATCTCAAATTATACAATAAATAGGTTATTGCATAATTATTGGAAACTATTGTGTTTGTACTCGATCTTTCGGTGGAGTTCTGCCCTTGCAAGCTCGGGTAACTAAGCCGAAAGAACACATCAAAACACAATATTGTCACAATAAGATGCATAACTTATACTATCACATTGATAAACGTTATTACACATACTTATAACTTAACGCAGCTCTAGATAAAGTGCGATGTGCATGTTTTCAAATCCTTATTTCACATTTTAAGCCTGTGTTGTCAGGGGCGTAGCTTGGCAATAATCAATGTGTAGGCCGTCCCGCGAGAAAACCAATATTGTGGACTCTACGTAAAGTATCGACCCAGATCAGCCTAAGCATGCCACACAGGCGTACCCGGATATATACTTTTCGCTTCCTGTGGATTTTCTGTTTCAGGAATCACTACTCTATCTATCCCCCCTTAGACGGAATGTGTCGACCGGATCGGTATACGGGGACAGCGCTGGCTGATCTGGTCGATACATTACGCAGATGCATTTTGGGGCAATTTTAGAAGAAATGTGTAGACACGTGCCTATAGTGCCTAAAGGGAGCTACGCCCCTAGTTGTGGCTACTCTTAAGAAACGACTCAATGAGTACACTCAACATAGGGTTTGGTTTGATACTAACAGGAATATTGAGGTAAGAAAATTGTATAGAACTCAGTATGACTGAGTGTCTTGGTATAAAACTGACAAATGCAAAAGTCGATGTACAGAGGGTCGCATTAATCCTTTCCCACATAAATACCTTATCTGACGTCCCTGAAGCAGAAGACTTTTGAAAACATTGGGATAAAAGAAGAAATTGCTCAAAGCGAAAAAAGTCTCCATTTGTTAAATATTATTTTCATTCTATTAATGAATCGAACTTTCAAATATAAATATTATCCATATTTTATTAAGCTATTTTCAAAATCGTGTTCTGTAGATTTCTTGCTCGTGTTAAAGGGTTAATACCGCCAAACGTGTCAACTAACAACGGAAAATGTATCAATCTTACAGCGTTTTGTGAACACATACAATCGATATCAGAACAGAGTTAGATGAGACTGGATACACCGATTAGCATAAAGGGTATATCGAATAATAGCTTGTATCAGTGTTTTATAGAAATTCTTTCATCGAGTCAAAATCAAATGGTTATACTTTCATGAGTGATGAATGAAATATATTCATTTTTTGTACACTCTTTTAAATCTGGAATAACCCAAATGGATTTTCAGTATTAAAGTGAACATGTATAAACTCACTGCAATAGTTATGAATTCACTGGCGAAAATTATAAACTCACTGTGAGTTTATATGATGATAATTCACTGTGATATTTCTATAATTTAAGTAGGCATAACAAATCGATCAATCAACAAGGATATGTCAATTATTTTGCTGATGCAGACAACAGAAGTCTAAGGACGCTTACTTTGCTTAGAATTATTTAGCAGCAATAACATATTTGATTGAAAACCTATATAGCAGGTGTCCAACAATATTGACGTTATATTGAACCATTCCAACTGAATATTCTATCAGGATGCTTCTTTCCTTTTCCTACATTAACTTTATAAACTGTTTGTAGCAAAATATGTCAGGCTGTGTCTGCATCAGGTAAAGAGATAAAGTAGACTAGAATTGTGAACTTGTTTAAAATGTCTAAGTAGATATTTACCAAGAGATCTTTTCTTCCGGGAATGACTGTCACATTCTATCTTCTTTCGATCCAACACGTCTGAATCTAGGTAGGCACTTGTGACAACAGTTAAACCAGCGTCCTTTAACGACAAAACACACATTCTAGTCTAATATCCTATATGCTGATATTTGAAGGCTCGTAGAAATGATCAATTTACGCATATGTAACACGACCCCAATCGACATATACAGCTTATTTCTATATATTGATGTCCTTACCTGTATAATTAATCGTAATCAGGGACATTATATAATAGGTATATCTCATGTTCAATAATTCTTATCTGAGTTTCAAAACCTATAGTGTAGTCCGCGTATTATTTTAGACATATTGTGTAACAAATATAGGTTTACTCCGTCTTATTGAGTTATTTTATCCATACATACTCCAAACATGCTTGTCAAATGCAGAGGCGTCAAAGGGCCATGACATCCTGTTCTAATTTAAACAAAGCAAATGCTTACACGAAACACTTGCTCTGCGCTTGAACCACCCCCTTCACCACAGCCTAGGTCATGTGCCTTCATCATCTCGAACATCTGTAACATAAAACCTCCAGTATTATAAACAGATTAGATTTCACTTGAGTTTGACAATATGCGTAATTACAATTACATTTTGAAAATGATGAGTTCAATGAGACATTTGTTGGTCAGAGCCAATTGCTATAGTAGGCGAATTCCGAAGACACTCGTCGAAATCTAAACTGGAATCAGTCCCTATTGTTAAAGTCTTATTATTCTATCGGTACTAAATAACTACACATTTCTCTTGCTACAGTAGCTCTTCATTACTGAACACCATTTCGGATAGTTGTGAATTGTGTGTGATGTCAATGAAAGAACATGTTTCTGTGGACTTTTTTCAAATTACTGTTTCCAGCCTAGTTCAAAACCCTCCTATACAGTACCGCAAAATAGGCATTGTCTCAACAACAAAATGCCGTAACTTGTTTGGATATCAGCCGTAAAATTGATTTGATCTGACATCACTTACGCAATAGGAAGAACTCCAAAGAAATATGCTGTTTACATATAGGAATTAGAGCATTGAAAATAAAACATATATCTACGCTGTCAAAACGGACGTATCAAGGGAAGTACATGTGCATGTATGTAGTTCTAGTAGAAGCAGACTTTTGATTCCGATTCAAAAATTTGTTTAGATAGTCACGTCCGACTGATAAGATAAATACCAAAATGGAATCAAATTATTTAAATAATAGTAAAAATTGATATTTGTATTCATTTCACGCGTTTCGATAGTATAGCGTGAACTGTTTGTAAATTCCGCGTAGCATATTACTAGAGGTGAATTGTACATGTCGGACGATAGCTGAGCACATGGAAGTCGTGACAATGTATATACATGTAAATGTAGTAGTAAATGTGTTGAGGTATTGAATTGGTCTTTCTATCGGTCAGCTCTGCACAAGTTGCATCGGTTTCCGTATTGGCGTCCGCGTGTCTTAAACTATCAAATCATCGAGTTCTATAAATCAACTTTTACCAAGTTTACAGCAACTGGTATCTTCAACGCTGAATTGCTATGAGAGTCGCATGGCTATAAGATACAACATTTAAATCCCTGTGAGGCTACCCTGTCATCGGCGAAGAAGATTACAGAAGGTATAGACATTCTTAATCACCGACATAAATTGGTCAAGTTGGCTGATAATTCAGACCTCGGTTGGCATGTCGTGCAGGAGTAGGAAGCGCATACGTTAGCGGACGGCTCTGACGATTATTAGAATATCCAGATGGCACAGTCCAGATCTGAGAGAACATCAAAGCAGGAGAAGCGTTTCCGATGTCTCCGCTTTGCGCTTTTTATCAACCAAGGAGAAGGGCAGCGCAAACCGGAGCCGACGAGACCAGGAAATGTTCATCCTAGTCGGTCATTGGCAGACCCAGTAAAGTGGCGGTGATAAGCAGATACGATTAGTTGTTTTCCTACTTCTGGTACACGTTGACACGGGCAGTATTTGTATTGTATCGCGGGTAGAGTTGAAACCACAAGCCAAGTTGGCAAGCTTAAATCGTGATTAAAGCAAGCTCGTGCAACTGAGTATACTTAGGCGGCTGGCCCATATACATATAACAAATATACATAATACATCGAAAGTAGTTATTTTCCTGTGAAAAAACACAGATAAAAACATGTGGAAATAATGCATGTATAAGTGACCTGATTACATCAATGTACATGAACTGTTAAAAAAAAAGATAAATATAAATTGCTGAAAAAAAAGTATCTCTAACCTTATTAGCATCATATGAATACATTGCCAAATTTCTAATAATTGTGGTATTATTGCTTGCACACAAATCATGAAATGTGTGGTAAGTAGGGTAAGAAATGTATTTATCCGGAATATATTTATTACGTAATTCACAATGGCAGTGGATAACAAAGTGGTATTCCTTTTTTTAAGAATGTTTTTGCAATAATCACATCCCTTGTAACCTGAGTATAACGCTCATTCTCGATCATAAGGTTGTGTCAGGAAAATCGGAAATTTGCTAAACTTCTCTTGAAATTAGGTATATCATTACAGCTAATGTAGATCTAAACTTCGGTTTAATGTAAGTATAGAACGTGTTTAATTTATCATTAGCACTACATACAAGGGACCATGATTGTAAACATTGGTCTCGTATTCTAAGCGTGTATTCCTTTAAAAACAAATCTTCATTATGAACTTCTTGTGATTCCCAAATATATCCAAAACCATTCTCGTACAGATTTGTTCGAACTTTGGTAACCCAATTTACATGGCCGTTATTATCATAAAGCTGAAACATGTTGTTACACATCTTAAACTATCTATCATCTGGTAACCTTAGTATTCTTAACCAAAACTTAACACATCTTTTTGCGGCTGTTATCCTCATCGGATAGCGACCAAGGTCACCACAGACAGCAGTATTAATAGCTTTAAGAGATGAACCAAGAAACCGTTTACGTGCATGTATATGTACATTTTCTATAATATCTGTGTTATATAATGCCCACAATTCACACACGTAATAGGTGAAACCTTTTTATCAAACACTTAAAAGAATGTGTTCATATTTATATGAGATAAAGATTAAATACCTTTCAGTATCATCATAAGAACTTTCTTTGCTTTTGTGGCAGTCATTTCTTTCATCTTATTAACAATGTTATGTATTATTTACAGTAGTTATAAATTGCCATTTGTTAATTTGCCTCAACCTATCATTTTAGAAAATGATAGATCAGCTCTAGATAATGTCAGTTTTGTTGAATATGAACTAGAATATTTGATTCAGTTGAAAATCCACTCAAAGTGGCCTATGGTAAAACTGTTAAACCTGGATTAGTACTCGATTGTAAACTTATAACCCGGAATTATTCAAATATAAAACACGTTTTGAAGATCAAATTGTTGCTCGGAAATTGTTTAGCACAAGCGATTATATATTTACATTTGATATAAAGGGGGCTTATGATCAAGTCATGATCTTTCCCGAGTATTCTACCTATTTAGAGTTTTTATGGAAATAAACTGACGGGATTAGATATTTCGTCTTTAGCGAATTACCTTTGGAATTCCACAGCGGGTCATATTTTCACAAAACTCTGAAGAGTTCTGGTTAAGCAATGGGCATCTATGGGTATTAAAATCGGTATTTTTCTGGTTGATAGGATCGTCGGTGAAAGCGGCTTCGAGCTTGCTTGATAGATCTATATTTCAAATGTCATGCGTAATGATTTGAAATAGTTTGGTTTCTTGATTTACGAAGAATGCTGTTGTTTCCATGCTAGTTTTAATTATGGCTGGGTTATGAGTGAGACACGTACCAATGGTCATAAAAAGTCACGAATGGTCGAGTTAACACATGCCCGTTTAGCATAAACACATTGAAAAGGTCAGTGAGGACACGTTTATATTTCCAAGAGGGTTTAGTGGGACAAAGCATTTCAATGCAAAGTACAGTCGGGAGAATGGTCCGGTAAAAACTTGGTTTTTGTATCATTGTGTATAAGGCTGGGTTTGTTGGTTTTTACGGACGGATAACTTGTATAAACTGAATGTGTCTTAACTGGGGAGCATTTACAAGCGATATACTGAATTTGTTGTATTGGTCGATCAGGCGATTCCAGCGGAGCTGCGTTTGTTTGGTAGATATGAGAATAGTTAGGTTCTCAGCAGTTGGTCATTGGTCGAGTCAGACATGATTTCTACTTGGAGAGAACTAGCGTGTGTTTATATAGAGAGGTATACTTAGTACTGTTACAAGCATGGAAGGGCAAAAGATGGTAGTAAACAACGATATTCATGACGTATGCACACTATTGAAGGTTGGTAGCCCAAAAAAACGTATTGCCTGGGGTGGTGTTACATATTCATGTTACATGTGACAGAAAGAACTAAGTACTGGTACCTTGTTGTGTTCTTATAGCGGATAATACAATAGCCGATTATTTAAGTCGTTGCAGAGCTACCGACGAATGGTCAGCTCGAAATTATATATTTAATGTGCTGGATCATTAATGGGGTCAGCATACTCTGGCAGATTTGCGAGATATTATAACACAAAATGTTTTTAGTGAAGATACCCACATTTCCAAAAATATAGTTTGTATCTACAAGACGCTTTCAGCGGTGCCAAAGTACATGAATGAAATAAATATATCTATAAACTGCACTTAATTAATATGAAAGTGGTCTAGTAGTATCGACGTTTGTCTGTAACGCGGTATACGAATCCCGGTCAAAGCGTTGTACTTCTTGTCTTTTTGTCAAATGATTTCATCATGTGAGCGGTTCAAGTGCATTTTGACACCCCTGTTATCTACTCATTTAAACATTTTCAGAACTCATAAAATTGAAAAGCACTGCATTTTTGTTTCACCTATTCTGTGTAATGAATATATCCAGCTGTGACTGTTAATAAAGTCATGCTAACCGCACTCCTAAATTCGCATTTACGATCAGTTGAAGTAATTTACTGTAAAATAATCTCTAGGCACTGTCTATTTCCCTTTTTATTCTATTATAAGTTAGACACAACAGCGCAAAGATATTGTTCACTCTTTTCTAAATGAATGTGTTAATTTAAGATATAGTATATTTCAAACAAGGCACGACAATGAAGCCACTAATTTGTGTTATTGTTTATATTTAAAATAACCAGAAAATCTAGATAGAGATGGTTTATGCAATATTAGAATACGACTCTTAATATAGTTGTCATTGGTATGCAGTGCACGTTTTTGATTTTGTTATGACATGCATCTAGACCGCTTGGTAAAACAAGGATGGACCCCAAATCTGTTATTACAATCGTGTGCTTTCAACTTCAATACTAGGCCATGGCAGGTTAAATAAATGCAAAATATTTAGATTTGAAATAGGAGAGCAGGAGAATTGTGCAGAAATGGGAAATTGCTTAAAATTGGGAATGTCCATGCGATACAGATCCTGAACTTTCTTTGTTCTGAATTTGTATAAATGTTTATCCTTATTTTGAATAAATAAAAATGTATTTGTTGCTATTATTGCTGCACCATGTTTCTGTAGATATTGCTGTTGTTCACATCTGTGTTGGTATTGTTATTGTGCCATGTTTTTGTACAAATTGTTGTTGTTTCAAGTTTTAATTTGGTGTTGTTGTTATGTTAGGACAATTTGTATTTTGTGCTGCGTCAAGTTTATGTTGGTGTTGTTGTGTCATGTTGCTTTTTGGTACCTTGCCACATCATGCTTTTTTGTTTTGGCATGGTTTTTTTTGTATTGGGATATGTATTTATTAGTAGTGCTGCTGAGGCATTTTATATTGGTATTGTACAGTACTAGTACCTAGCCCAGGAAATGGTAAGATATAACTAAAATGCTGTTTAAAGACGCCTAAAAACCATGCACAGACCAATTGTAAGTATTTCAATTTGGTAATGTTTTCGTTGGCATTGTTGTTTGATTAATTGTGCTGGTATTGTTGTTAATTTGTTTGTTATATTGTCTCTGGCCAGGAATTGGTGTTGTGTTGTCATGTTTTGTTGATATCGTTGTTATTGCATGCATAAATAAAATTCGATAATGGCTACTTAGTCAATAGTTTTATATTCGGTATAAAACACAGACGGTTCTTTTTTTAAAAAACAAATGATACACTTGAGAAGAAACCATGTTCTTCTGTCCATTTTATTTTGATATTGTTAACATTTATTACCTGATTGACCGCCACTGTTTATTTATATATTGTTATAATGCAAGCGAAATCAAATCTTATATCTATATTTGGACCGCCTAGGGTGTGTAGTGGAAGAGCCTCCGCCTCAGGAGTATGAGGTCACGGCCTCGATTCCCGGCCGGGTCATACCAAATACAAATGGTAGTAATGGCTGCCCACCTTGGTGCTCAGGGTTGCGGGGATAGCATTATGACTGACTCGCTGGTGTCATGATAAATGGACCAGTAGAACTGGTAACTTTTCTAGGACACGTCGTGATATAACTAAACAATTGTTGAAAGCGCCGTAAAACACTAAACAATAGATAAATAATGTCTATATTTGGTTGTTATGGTGCTTGGTCATGATTAAGTTGATATTGTGGTTGCGTATTGTTGTTTACCATTTTTTTAGTACTGGTGCCGCGTGATGTTTTTGCATGGTCTTAATAACGAACGATGTTTTGTTATGGTATTGGTATTTTGTCGTTTATGTTTGTATTGTTGTTGTATCATGACCAATCTCGTGATACAAAAATATATACTGTATAACCCTTTCCCGCATACAATAAATGTACAGCAGAACTTTTATCTAACATTATAGAAAAATCATCATTGAAAAACAAATATTTAAAGAAAGAGCACACACTATTGTAACGAAAGCATAAATCTCACATTATGGGCCATTTCTCTTTTTGAAACATGTTTTCAAAATGTTCTCCTATGCAGATGCGTAAAAACATGTTAGAACAATGGAAATGTTTTTTAGTTGGAATACCTTGTTTTTTCGAAGGACGTTGTTGTTATCCAATAAAAGAAGTGCCTTATCCATTACGTTCAATCCAACCCACATATGCGGTGAACCAGTTATCGTCAATGTGCCAAAAGCATTTGGACTATATTTTGTATCGTCTGTTTCCAATTCCAGCTGTAATATAGAAAAAATAAAAAAAAGCTAATAAAGTTAAAAACCTTGAGGCAAAAAGGAAATTGGAAATTGGAAAGTTTTACATAGAGTACAGTAGAAAATACTAAATTTCTATTACTGAAAACACTTTTTTTTTTATAAGTTTCTTAATTTAACAATACATTGATTATTTGAACTTTATTCTTTATGATAGATAGATAGATTTATTTTAATCGACTTATACAAATACATGTATCTCATCATTTACATACATTTACATTTACAAAATTATTACGTGAACAACAAATAATAATCCGAAATAACCTTGAAGTTTCCTGATTTTGGTAGATTTCAAAAATAGATTATAACAAATAATGAAAATTTAACCTTTAACTTTAAGCAGTTTAGGAGAGTGTGAAATTAACAATTGTTGGAAGACATATCTTAATCCAAATTCATATTGTCAATCATCTACATACATTATCTCAAAATCATCTTATTTAGGTGATCTGAAGCTAATAATATGTGAGTAATGGGTAATTAGGAATATATACAACTGTTGAGCACTATCAACGATAAATGACATATATTTAAGCAATATGCAACCTGCGTTAGAAAGAAGTTTGTATGTTTGTCTGAATTTTCCAAACTATTTTGTCTAAAATTTAACATATCATAAAATGTTTAAAACATGCTCATTTCGTATTAATAAGGCCTTTCTGATAAAATTGCATAATTTTACAACAGTTCATCCCTTATTGCAATTTAATAGTTCTACAAACTAATAAACGCTTGGTCTTTTTATAAAAATAAGGTTTTATATACGTGTTTCTAATTTCTTTGTAAGCTTCACATTGTATAACAAAATGAAATTCATCTTCTATAACATCTGATCGGCAACACGGACATTTTCTTTCTGGTCTAGGTACTCTATTACTTCCATGTCTCCCAGTTTCTATTTTAAGGTTATGCGAGGAAAGACGAAGTCTAGTCAAGTTTATGTCTTGGTTTATTTTTTCTAGATATTCCCTCAGACAAAAATCTGTTTTAATAAATGTGTACAAAAGTGACAAAATATTACCTTTTTCTAAGTCACTGTACAACTTTTGTACAAAATTATCAATAACCCTTTGCTTAAATATACCTATAAACATGTTATGATTAAGAATACCTTGATTTTCCCATATATCGGAAAATCCGTGTTCCGACAATAATGTTTTAACGTTTAAAGACCATTTTTTTTCTTTTTACCATTGCGGGTGTCTTCAAGTGACATATCATATACAGTTTTTAACATAATATTGTCTGTAGATATATTTTTTAACCAATATTTAATAATAGATACATATCGATTGATATAAAGAGGTAGTCTACCCAATTCTCCGTAAATTGCGGCATTGCTTGTACTGGTTTTTATACCAAAAACACTCTTGCAAAACTTTAAATTCAATCTCTCCAAATCCTTAGATTTGGTAAATCCCCAAATGGGTAAGGATTGGAGTCACAAAAGCATCAACTAGTTGTATAGCCATTGCAGAGTTTACTTCGTATTTAATCACATTGTTAAGGAGTACATGCTGAGCCTTGGATGCTTTGCCTATTATATATTGGTTATTTAAATGGAAAGACCCTGTGTAATTAAAAACCACACCGAGATAAGTATCCATAATCTCAATTTTCTGTTCATTAAAGCAAAAGTCTTCACATGCTCGAATATTGCCACTTTTCTAAATATTACAACCTTAGTCTTTTCAATGTTAACCTCGAGTCCCCATATAGAGCAATACTCTTTTAAACGGGTTAAACTGGGCTGTAGATCCTGTTTGGATTGGTCGATAATAACCATATCATCCGCGAATAATAAAATAATAATACAAATATATGTTATGTTAAGACCACAGTTAGATCTATATTGCAAAAGAAGCTCAATATCTTCAATAAAAGGTGCGTATAAAATAGGTAAATGTATTTGGCCTTGTCTCAATCCCACTGAAATATCGAAAAAATCAGAGTAATCGTTGCCGCATTTGACACAGGATTTAACTATTTCATACATAGATTTAAATATACAAAGTATTTTACCATCCAGGCCTTGTTTGAACAATTTATACCACAACGCGTTTCTATGAACCGAATCGAAAGCTTTTTTGAAGTCCACGAAGGCACAATAAAGCCGTTTATTCCTATTAAGGAAATGGCTAATTAGATTTGATAGGATAAATACAGCATCAGTAGTGCTACAATCTTTTTTAAAACCAAACTAAGCATCGGAATTTTTTTCATTTTCTCGACTCCATAAACTGACTCTTTCGTTCAATACACTTGTGAACAGTTTGCCCAAGTTACTCAGTAAAATTATGCCGGGATAGTTATTAGGTTCTTGCTTATTTCCCTTTTTATGAATGGGGATTATAAATCCTTCAGACCAACTTATGGGGAAATATCCAGAATTAAATACAATATTGAACATATCGGCCAAGTGACCCGATATAATGTCACTGGTTTCGATGAAATAAACATTTAGTAAATTGTCGTTAGGACTAGGCGCCTTGTGACGTTTTAGACGTTTAATTGCGCTTTCAAATTCAGATACTGATATTGGTTCATTTAACGCGCCAAATGTAGTGGAATCTATATTTAAATCGCTATTTTTAGTAAATTCTTCAATATCCGGTATTTCGGTTTTCTCGATATTATTAAATATACTTCTAAAATGGTTTTCGAAATCTGCAATGCAAGCCTCGTTCTTGTTATCATTCCTTTTTGGCTTAAAGAATTTCCAAAATTCCCGAGGACTTTTATTTCGCAAACTTTTTAGGTTTTCAGACTGGCACAAAGTATAAGCCCGTTTCTTGCGCTTTATTAATTTCTTATATTTTGATTTAATTTCACAGAACAAAATTCTATTCTTATCATTTCTCTCTTTATTGAAACTTGACAAAGATTCCTTATATAACCGTTTTGCGTATGCACATTCACCATCGAACCATTTGCTATTATATTTAGCATTTCTATTAGTTTGTGGTTTATTTCACAATGTTTCTTTCAAAAAGTGAAGCAGGAATTTCCTGAATATGAAACGAAAATCGTTCTATCATTCCGATGTATTGTCCGAGATATTTTCACTATTTACGATTCGATTTTATTCAGGTAGTTTCCCTATCATTTTACGCCTAAATACATTTTTGTGAGTGCTGTTCCATTTATAAATAGTAACATTGTCAATCGGACGATGGTCGTTTTTTGCGTTTAGCATGCATTTGCCTTTCAATTGAAAATATAACGGTGAATGGTCAATAAATATGTCAAATTTGCCGACTTGAAATGTGTTCGGCATATGAAAACAGGTTTGCTTTAACAACAAGTAATCAATTGTACTGCATGATTTTTTTACAATAATATGTGTAACTTCCTATATTTTCATCAAGACTTACTCGACCATTCATTTATGAATGTTTTAAAGTTGAAAGAGTTTACTGACTT
Source organism: Serripes groenlandicus (assembly GCA_031761405.1). Classification (NCBI taxonomy): domain Eukaryota; kingdom Metazoa; phylum Mollusca; class Bivalvia; order Cardiida; family Cardiidae; genus Serripes; species Serripes groenlandicus. Next base: position 127,824,908 of record JASEVX010000004.1, on the reverse strand, counting down.
ACCCCTTTTCCACGACACTTTGGTGTGAGTGAAAACTTTGTGGAATCCGCCACAAGCCGTCCATCATTCGTTATAAAAAAAATAACAGCGCGGGCTTCCGGCGCAATTTTCTCCTGGATATCCTTAGATATCGTCCCTGTGGGGTTAGTCGCAGGTTCGAAGAACGTATGTCCTATATACCTTCCCCTGGATAGAAGCTGCGGGAAGAAATAGTCACACACATTGACAATGAAATAATTATTACATTGCCTCTTTACTTTTTCCCATGAAATCAATACTGCAGTCGACGACTTTTACATGTAGGTAAACATATAGAAAACGCCTAGATATAAATATATAATTATTGAATAGGTTTGAAAACAACTGGGGCTTATTGAGAACTTGCTTTTTAAGAGCAAATTCTTTATTTGGCAAAACCTTTTCAAAATGTGTCTCGCGCAAAGGGAACCCATCACAACTCTATACCATAGATGCCCCTTTTCAACAGTTTTTAAAGATTTATATACAGAAAAATATATTACATCAGTCTTACCGTGGGCCACACGTTCAGATGCCTAAATGAGGCCGGGTAAAATGTTTTGTTTTTTTATCCAGTTCAACCCAACTAAACCCTATTTTATAGCTGATTATATAACTTTTTCCGTTAAAAGGACTTACAGTATCGGGGCTTTAAGGTTAACTTATTATTTTATACCATATGTCTCTTTTCTACACTTTGGCTCAATGCAAGTGTCATGGCTTAGTATACATGGACTGAAGTTTAAGCATTTTCCTCATACAGACTCTTTCTGACGCCTCTGCAGTAGACGATTTTTGGCCGGATTGCTCAAGCAATTCCGGTCTATAGATTGGCGATGTCTGTCTGTCCGTCTGTCTGTCTGTCTGTCCGTCAACATTTTGGTTAAAGTTTCAGGTTAGGCAAAATGGTTAAAGTTTCTGGTTAAGCAAAATCTCAGACATGGAAAGAGCTACAAACTTGAAAATTGGTCTGTGTGTAGCCACTAACATGTTCTTTTGACTTCCATGATAACTCTTCACCTTCACCTTGCTATTGCCCGTCTGTCTGTCTGTCTGTCCGTCAACATTTTGGTTAAAGTTTCTGGTTGAAGCAAAATCTCGGACATGGAAAGAGCTACAAACTTGAAAATTGGTCTGTGTGTAGCCACTAACATGTTCTTTTGATTTCCATGATAACTCTTCACCTTGCTATTGCCCGTCTGTCTGTCTGTCTGTCCGTCAACATTTTGGTTAAAGTTTTTGGTTGAAGCAAAATCTCGGACATGGAAAGAGCTACAAACTTGAAAATTGGTCTGTGTGTAGCCACTAACATGTTCTTTTGATTTCCATGATAACTCTTGACCTTCATGTTGCTATCCCGTCTGTCTGTCTGTCTGTCCGTCAACATTTTGGTTAAAGTTACATCACAGCAACTTGCGTTTTAATTTGCTTTCTACAGTTTTATAGTTATATCACGGCAACTTGCGTTTTAATTTGCTTTCAACAGTTTTATAGTTATATCACGGCAACTCGCATTTTAATTGGCTTTCAACAGTTTTATAGTTATATCAACTTGTGTTTTAATTTGCTTTCAACAGTTTTATAGTTTTATCATGGCAATTTGCATTTTTATTTGCTTTCAACAGTTTTATAGTTATATCATGGCAACTTTCGTTTTAATTTGATTTCAACAGTTTTATAGTTATATCACGACAACTTGCGTATTAATTTGCTTTCAACAGTTTTATAGTTATATCACTGCAAATTGCGTTTTAATTTGCTTTCAACAGTTATATAGTTATATCACAGCAAATTGCATTTTACTCCCCTTTCAACAGTTTAACAGTTATATCACGGCAACTTGCGTTTTAATTTGCTTTCAACAGTTTTATAGTTATATCAACTTGTGTTTTAATTTACTTTCAAAAGTTTTAAAGTTTTATCATGGCAACTTGCGTTTTTATTTGCTTTCAAAAGTTTTATAGTTATATCATGGCAACTTTCGTTTTAATTTGATTTCAACAGTTTTATAGTTATATCACGACAACTTGCGTATTAATTTGCTTTCAACAGTTTTATAGTGATATCACTGCAAATTGCGTTTTAAGTTGCTTTCAACAGTTATATAGTTATATCACAGCAAATTGCGTTTTACTCCGCTTTCAACAGTTTTATAGTTATATCACATCAACTTGCGTTTTAATTTGCTTTCAATATTTTAATAGTTATATCACAGCAAATTGTGTTTTAATTTGCTTTCAACAGTTTTTGGCTGGATTGCTCTAGCAATTACGGTCTATAGATTGGCGATGTCTGTCTGTCCGTCAACATTTTGGTTAAGTTTCAGGTTGAGGCAAAATCGGTTAAAGTTTCAGGTTGAGGCAATCTCAGCACTGGAAAGGGTTACAAACTTGAAACTTTGCCTGAAGGTAACCAGTAACAAGTTCTATTGATTTCTATGGTTACTTTGACCTTGACCTTGGTTTGTCGATTTTCAAGGTCAAATTGCCGACAATCCGGCCTTACCGTCTTCAGCGGTTTCTTGTTTAAAATATTGTGGCAAAAAGTAAAATTAATGCTCATAATAAACATTTTCACCTTTTGCCACAATACTTCAACTCAATTTAATAATTAAATTATCATGAGTGGAATTTGTTCACAAGTTTGCCAAGATGTTTTCAAAGTCGTCTGCTACAAATTTAATGTTTGTGGAAAAGGGCTACTAATATCGACCTTGTGCTGACATTTGCACAGAGCTATAAGTATATCATAAACCCTTTCCCACATGCACAGGCATTTTGACGTAATTGAGGCAGACAATTTTTGCCTTAACTATTGTTGAAAGTGGCGTTTATCAATCAGTTGTTAAGTATTATACTTTACCAGTGACATCATTCCCGTGTTCCCAATGCCTTGTACAATAGCCCTAATAAGCATCTTACCCTCATGCTGAAAAGGAAATAAGAATAGCATAACCACATATGTATGAGTCGCCTCAATTTTGGTATATTTGGTGGGGCTATAATTCTAGAAGATTGTGAAAATTGCTTATATGACTTTAAAACAGTTATATAGGCTGAACAAAAGACTTCCACCAATTGGCTTATGAAAACGTATTGGCAAAGTGAGTTGTTGCTTGAAATGAACCATTTTTGTAATTGTCACAATGTTTTAAATTTTATTCAAGAATCGTACTTTTTTTCAAAAAGATTTTCTTAATTAATGCCTAGATTTATCTACTGCAGATTGCCTTTAAAAGTGATGCTCATATGCACTGAGAAACAATATCGGCAGAAATAGTCTATATTTCCCATTATCTATTGATAGGTCAAAATGGGTTGTTGTTATATTAATTTTATTTTTACAACCTTGTTTGTAATCAAAATTGATTATAGATTTCAATTTTGACAACAGACCCATGTGATTTAGCTTTTCTTTGAAATGATAGTAAATGATAGTTTTATTTCATTAATTGAAAATGTAATGGAGCAAGGTTTACAGAAAATGACAGATCTTTATATCAGGGCTTTCCCGAATGCCGACGTTTTTTTTAAGCTGAATCTGATGGACGCAGAATCTATTCTAGCTACATTCCTGAACGAGATAAATCGTACTTATAAAGGAATAGGTGCAGATAAATTATAATCGTAAAACGTTCATATTAAAAAAAAAAATTGTCAGTTTGAGACGGAGATACCAGATTTGAACAAAGTTCATTATACTTTTCTTCGACTAAGATAATATTCCAATTTTAGTATTGATACATCCTGGTATCAACCTTTTCTAACGTCAATTTTTTGTTTAAATGTCGTTTATATATGACATAAAAAGGTCACAATATTTATGAATCTCCATTTGATTGTGACATACTTGAAGGATAGTCCGAAAGAGCATATAATTATATATAAATTTGCTATTTGTAAAATAGGTATTATTCAAAATACCAATTATAAAACGATGAAACTTCGCCTATGTGTTTTAAGATTGTTAGGTTATCTACAAATGGTATTATCTCAATGTAGCCCATGACCTCATCTTGTTCCAACATCTCATTTCACATATGAAAATACCGAAACGACAACTATTTTGTTCCAAATATGAGAAATGTCATCAAATGAAAGATTTATAGCCAAGCTTTATTATTAATGATATTGACCGAAACACGCACATTAATGATTATCACTCGGCAAATAATCGTTAATCAAATGTCTATCACGGGTTTCATGCTAAGCGATTGAACCTACAACATGACAATATGTAATTACAACCGTTTATTGTAAAGTCATAGCAAACGCCATTGTCCACCCACCGTTATCACTTGCTCAATTAGAATCTGTTGTGCCCCCTTGTAGTCTTCAACATTAAACTCGTCACTTTCTTCTTCAATGGTTCTAACCTGAAATTTTAAAACAGTTTTAACTTGTTTAAACAGTTTATCTCATACATCATATAACCAATTCTCACAAGCAGGTTTTGATGCATTGCATTTTCAGCAGTCACCTTTTGAAACCATCGAGCCAAAGCGAAAAAGCTCTTTATTTGGGAAATATTTAATTTCGCCACAAGGTTAAAAACTGTTTTTAATAATTGTACTTTCTTTTGAATAGAGATTTTAAATGGGTTTGCCTAAATGTTCAATGTTTTTATATGCAAACTATTGTATGCAGAACAAAATAAGAACGTTACATATCCGTGTCTCTCCAAAATGCCCAGTCATTACAGGCCTTATCTACATGTATTTTGTCTCGATATTTTTATTATTTTAGAATGTATTTGTTTCAATTTTCTGTACAGGCAGAGACCTCTTCCCCACATGAAGATGCATTTTGACGTATCTACAATAATGACAAATTGCTACTTTTGTCACACTCTTTATATCTATTTGCAATAATTGATGGATTAATAAAAACATTTAAGATGTTACAATATGTTTAAAAAAGTGCTTGCTGCAGACTTGTTGTGTGTGGGTTAGACAGAACAACTAGACAAAACTGTTTCACAGTTACCTTAATTTTAATAACTTGGCTTGTTTGTGACGAAGGAACGAAAAACATAAGGGCTTTTCCTTGTTCGTCAGTCTTTACAGACTGGGTCTCGTCATTAATATTCCATTCGGCTTCAACATCTAGTTCACCTGGATCATCCCCATTCGCTAACTTTATTAAGACCTGTTAAATAAATGAAACACAAGATAATGCACAATTCTAAAACATCTAATATCGGGAAACAGTGGCTCTTGTGTTATTCACTGACCTCTTTATCAATAAGACAAGAGTTTGAATCCTATGAGAACGGGATCAACTTACGATTTTTAAACACTGTTCGAGTCATAGTGGCGACAATGGAATCCGTTCTGATATGACCGTTTGGTAAGCCACCAGCTAACTGAATAATCTTACAGAAAGCTTGTCTGCCCGGTGTATGATATAATAAAGGAACGGACTCGGGAAGTTAACATGTGCTAAGGACAAAGATATCTCATAAGTCAGAAATTGCTGGCCCTTTTAATAGGGGTCATACTGTGATAAACAAAGACTACTTTTACTTACTTTAAATTCGGCACTTTGATTCAGTATCCAGGAAGAAGACGCTCCGACTTATTAACCCGTTTATGCATTTGCAACAGACTAGTTTCGAAAACAGAATTGAAAATAGGAAGCTTTTTTATTATTTTGACACACTAATTTGAACTATTTTAATGGCTAATTTGATGTATTTCGGAAAGGGAGTTATATTAAGATGCAATAACTTGTTTCGTGAATAATATTTAACAAAACTAGTATTGGAAACATGCCATGATTGTGTTTTATCTGTTTCAACACCAACATTGGATAGATTCTTACTCTCAGGTAATACGACATTCCCGGACGATAGGTTTTCTTTGAATTCTCAAAGCTAAACTTGTACTTTTTGAGTGAAAACACTGTTTGTTTATAGGAACCTATCTCCTCATGACCCGTTGCTAACTCGATCACTCGTGCAGAAACATGAAGCCTCTGGCCATCCAAAGCCGGGAAACCCCCACATATGCCTTTAAGCAATTCGAGATTTGTAACGTTAATCGTTGTGGTCCCATCTTTTTCCAGCTGTTAAAAAAGAAGTCAAAATGTAGGAAGCACATCTCTAAATATTGACATAGGTCTAGCTATGAATGAGTAAACATGTCTTAAGCACACACCTTTTCTGCAAGAACCAAGATAGCAAAACAACTGTACACTATTCAACTAATGAATTGTCTCAATGAGGGGATTTTTTTGAGTTCACGTACAACTACAGGGTTTGGAGGACATATATGACTGTTAAATTGTTCATCCCCAATGTTTTTGCCAGATTTTTCAAAGTACCTGGTAGGGATCTCTAGACGTCGCATATCAAATAATAAATGTATTCTGAAGTCACAATTGAATGGAAACACATGCTTAACATTTTTTAAACAGTCTTAGCAAAGGACTTTATAAACAATTACCAATCAATTAGAAGAGCGTTCTGTACATTCAATTATGTTTAAAGTCACATAAAACATAATAAGTAATCCGGATCAGGCCCTATAAAACGTGAGACCTTATCTTAGATCTAAATAGTTTGACACTTAGATTATATTTTTTGCAACAGTTCGGCATAAAAACTTTTATTTTTTTCTAAGGTGACGTGGACGACAATATTAGTAGACGAAACTACCTTATTTTGTAAGGAGTTAAAAGAACATACAATGCAGTCACATTTTGATATTGCAGCATACGGCTTTTGAAAAGATTGTGACACAAGGGGCAAATTTATCATCAAGAGCGCAATTTCTCCGTTTCCAAGCTTATTGTTAAAATATTGTGAATACTTAAATTTTCATTTATAGAACTTTTGTCCTGCCTATATTGCTTCAAACATGTATACTGCAGATGTGTTTAAGTAGGAAAGGGTTGTGCAAATAATAGTTACATTGCTAGAAATAGTATCTGGTAAACTATGGGATGTCCCATCCTCTGCCAAACAAGAAATCTTCAGAACTGCTCTGCCTTTCACCGGCTTCTTATAAACATATCTGTTCAAATAAATTGAGATTATTTACAAATGAACTATTGGTGACGCATTTGAAACAATTTGTTGCTTCTGTGTAAGTCACTAGTTGATAAAAGCACGAGCCATAAGAATTCTGGTATTAAACGGTCAGAGGTAAATAAACTATATACATGTTTTACATATACGCTCGGTGAAAATGTATGACATTCATTGTAACTGGATTATATAGTATTTTGATAATTGCAGTTGATTCAAATGTTCTGTGTATCGCTCGTTTTGATACGTTGAGATATATTCAAGTGTCTTAAAGGTGTTTCCGATTAATTAAATTGATCAAATGACCAGGTCACGAAACCACTTTTTGGAAATCCCTTCTAAACATTGATCAACTCGTAAGCTTGAAAAACCACCACACTACAAGTATGTATGTTGATGCTTACCAGAGTAGTGTAAACTGTATGGCGAGGGTAAATACATAAGAAACGTGGCAAGCTATTTATACCACTATTTCATATTGAACTGAATGATATAGCATCCAGTGATTTCTCATATTTAGAGTGACAATGACATAGCTTATTTGATGGTGTCTTTCAACCAGAAGGATAAGAACCGTTTTTCTGTTTCGTTGAAAGTTTTAGCTCGCACATTTATCACTCTTATCGATTGACATATTTTATAGATAGACAAGATTATAAAATTGTATTTTAGTTAAGTGGACACTTTAAGAACTAGATGTACTACTAGATTGCTTCTTGAAATTAGCTCATCATGCCTCCAGTGTGTAGTTCATATACACATTTGGTGTGCATGACCCAGGATGTCAGCTAGTTCATCTTTGTGTTCACATACAGTGTCTGTAAAGACCACCAGTTCCGTCTGCTTTGAAAATCTGTTAGAACATCAAATGTTTCATTTGGAATGGAGTACGAAAGGTTTGGACAAAGAGTTGATAACAATGCTGATAAAAATGCAGTTTTTAGCAATTTCTCATTTTAAATTTCAAATGCCACTGCTGCAACTGTACCAAATGTGGTCTGTGATAGAAGAAAACTGTATCTCCATTAATTTTAGACTGCTACCCTATCAACTTCAAATGTTGAACAGCCTATGTATCAGTTAGTAGGGTACCATACAATATTTAACAATGGCAAAATCAGTTCTTACTGGGCATCAACTTTTATTGTGATTGCATCTGTTTTGTTCAGTATAACCTTTTTTGAAACATCAACTTGGACTCCAAATGTGGGTAAAACTGAAATAGAGGATTATTGATTGTTTCGGTAAGATTGAAATATATTTACACCCACTCGTGAATGTTGATATGTTTCAAATGTTAAGTAACATCTAAACATACAACTGTTTTGATTATTTTATACTTTTCTTACAAATGCCATAGAAACGGTACAAACTAGTCATTTTTCTGTGTTCATTTTCGAAACTATAATAATAACTGAATAGTTGAAATCCTACTCACGTAACAGTTGATATATAATAACCTCTTCGTCCATCCCGAATATAATTTGATCTTGACATCGTAACGACGTTTTGATAACTGCGTTTTGAGACTGTTTGGACCAATTGAAATCAATCCGGAAATATAACGATCCACCCTTTGTTATTTTTACAGTAATGAGACGGGTTGACTATATAACACAACCTTACAGTGGCTCTGGTATTCTCATTACTCCTGGAAATCTGAGTGCATATATTTACCTCATGAAAATGGAATCGCCCTGCTTTGTAGACCAGGTATGAATGTAGCTTATAACAAAGCTAGTGTTGAAGGCCTAACCAAAATAGGGTGAACAATAATCAACCAAGTGTTGACATGAACCCCCAAGGAATAGCCCAGATACAATGAGCATGTAACACTGAAGAGAACTTTTTCTGAAACCAGCCGTAGTTGAATATAAAGTGTATATCTTTCTTTTATTATATTAACAAAGATAGAGAGGCACTTGGCTATGATTACTTTCTGTTGATAAGGATTTAACGCCGTTTTCAACAGTTTTTCAGTCGAATCACGGTGACCAGTTAACCTACTCATGCGTTTCCTGGTTTTCCCACACCAGTTCACCACACAACAGACTTTCCAAGCAACTGGCTGCTTTTCCAAATAGACTGTTAAACAGCCCATTGGTGAATGACGCATGTCACAGTGACTTTTGTCAGAAGTCGGAAAGAATGTTGGCCGAGCTAGGATTCGAACTCACAACCCCTGGATTAACAGCACGCGTCTCTACCGACTGAGCTACCAGGGCTCTGTAAACTTAACACAATTTCGAATACTCTCTTTTGATATCTCCTTCAAACGGCTGTCATACATCCAATAAATTCTCTAGATATGGATGGATATATTAAGTATGTAATACCACATTGTATGCCGGGTTGCTGCAAGTCTACACCAGGTCACTTGAAGTTAACTTTAAAATCAAAAGTCACAACTTTCAAATATGTGTCCACTATCAGCAGGACGAAAACATGCTTTTTAGTATAAAGATGATATAATATAGTATAATTCTAATTACATCTCTTCAGGTGTATGAAGGTTTTTCACGGGCACTTCCAGGGAAAAGCATGTTTTCGTTCTGCAGATAGTTGACCTCTTTTCTTATGCCAACTGGTTAATATGTCTTTCATCAAATCGAAATGGCTTTAAAAAAGAGTCACTTAAGTAACATTTCTGCGCACATAATCTTGAAATCGGATAATAACGTCAATAATGAATTTGAATGTTTTGCCGTTTTGCTTGACCACTTTTTGTAGATGGTCATTCAAGACACCTTTCTACTTAATAATCTTGATATCAAACATTTGGATTCAGATGCAAGTAATCTGATACTGTGCTTTGACTATTTTTTTCCCTTTTAGTTACCTCGGCAACCAAAGTTCAACAAATAAATTATTTATTTTAACATATTGAAAGAGGACCATCAAAGCAACATTCCTCTGAAAGTCAGTTGACATTGGTTCTGTGGATTAGGAAACGATATCATTTGATGCTTAAAGTTGTGTTTACCCCTTTGCTAATGCTACATCGTTGCTATATCTTCCAACCAATTAATATCGCATGAAAGAAATATGTAATCATTTTTGCAGAGGGTCAACCAAAGAACAATACCACCACATTATATCGGAATCCGACATGCTGATTCAGAGGAGAAGACATTTTAAGATTGGACATTTTCCCCTATTTCGGATGCCGCAGCAACAAAAGTTCTCATACAATTTAAATCTTTTAACAAGTTTAAAAGTGAACCAACAAAGGAACATGCCTGTTAAGTATTGTTGAAGTTGATTTGGTGGTTTAGGAAAAAATGTCGTTTAAAGGTAAAAATAGTCGACGGACGGACGACGGTGCTGACGATAGACAGTGGGTAATCAGAATATATTACATTGAGCCTACGGTTCAGGTGATCTATAATAAGATAATGTCTGTCCCTAGACCAGACTGTTGTTGAAAATGTTACAAAAGGGAAGATTGGCTACTTACCGTACTTTTGTACTCTGAAGTTTGTTCGTCCCTCTGTTCTATACTGTAACAGGAAAATTCAAACAATTTAAACGAATTAGGTACAATCTACTGTGTCGGTATATAAATGCATCAAACAATTTGCCTCATGAAAATAGGTCACAAAGTTGCAAAGGAGAATGTTACTTCCTGTTTCTGTTCGACTAGGCAATTCAGCTACATTTTCCTCTCGCTTAGTTGTTACTTCACAGTAACCGCCCTTTACCCTTTCCCATAAACAACAAATTTGTTTAAAATTATCTAACCAACAAAATAAATATGAGAAATTGCTAATTCGGAGCATTTCTAATTTGGTGTTATCCTAACGCCGAAAACAAAAATCCATGGACGGCGTCTTTGGATATCAGGTCAATACCTTAGCTGTCATATACACGACAGCTTAGTCTGTTACGACGAGGGTTATCGATCTAGGGGTAGTGAGTTCGAATCTAGGTTTCGATAATCCATCCTGAGGTTCCGATGAATGACAGAACTCATTGTAACTTACATCATTTGACTTTCCCCGATGAATTAACAGTTGATGTGTTAAGGTCACCAATTGCCTTGTAAGAAAGTGATTGCTAGTACGAAAGAATCATTCAACACCTACCTGACCACGGTAAAATGCTTTGATTGTCCAAAGTCCTGTTTCTGCGTGTGGTGGAAGTGTGAAAGAGTCTTCAAAAAACTTATCATCGTTTCCAACCTTGCTTTTTCGCCCGAATGTTAGATTGGACGGACTCTGGAATGGATTTAGCGTTAATGTCTGATTTTGCCTCAGATAAAAACAAGATTATAAAATAAATCACGTTATGTCGTTTCGTATCTGCTTTAATCGTTGATAAGTGACATTACATATACGAGTTGTGTTCAAAATGTTCGCAGAGAAGTGCTCCCATTTCTATATCTTTTTTAGCATTTCCGCTAAAATTGCGCTATTATGTCGATCATGATATTCCCTATCCAATACGTAATTTACAGATCTGTGTTCTTCCTTGAGAATGAGAAAGTGTTACTATAGTTACGTCATCGAAGTTATCCCGGCCAAATGTATAGTATTCTAAATGCATATTAGCCGTTCCACGAGAAAGCCAACATTGTTAACTCTGCGTAAATGATCGACCGGATCGGTTTAAGCATGCCGCGTATGCTAAACCGGACAGAAACTTTTCGCCTCGTGTGGATTTTTGTTTCAGGAATCATTACTCTATACCTGTATCCCCCTGAGGTGGAATGTGTCGGCCCGGAGGCTATACTATTGGTTTTCACGTAGAACGGCTCATATGTTTTCGAAATATTACGTCTATAATTTTTAAGTTTAAAGGCAAGTCTTCAAAACGACAGAATTATTCCGCCATCTTCTTACATGATGTTGATGAAGCCAGTCTGATTTCTAACGTAATAAACATAAACATCCGGTATGTTTTCTGATAACTGGTGCTAAAATGAGTTAAGAATAGTGATCGGTCATATGATGTGCTTCTCAGAATAGAATTTCCGAGGCAAAGCACATGGAACTGTCTATTGAGAAACTGCAGTGACAAAAACCATCAGTCTACAAGGGGTATTAACGGTTCGAGGAGGGAAGAGAAAACATCGGGGTTAACGAGCGTAGCGTTCGTCCGATATCCATAACGTCATCTTCCGTCGCCATCGTCAGAGAGCTGCGTGATCAAAAGCTTACCTCAACAGCCACGTGCCTATATCTAACATACAGAGATAGATACTGTTTTCTAGAACCATGCTTAAACATATAAAGTGTATTTGATTCAATTGTGAGTATTTTGAACAGCACTAAATTACTTTCAAAGAGCAGTCAACATGAACGGAAACATTGACGTCAACGTCAACATGTGGTGGGCCGGTATTTATTAAGTGCCGTTACCGTAGTTACGATTACTCTATATGCAATTGAGTAATAAATATGACATGTTGTGATCGAATTGGAAATAAAAAAATATATATATTTATAAAGTTCCAGGACAATATCTGCAATAACAAGAGGGCCAAGATGGCCCTAAATCGAACACCTAAGTGATACTATAGTAGCAAATATTTAGGAAAATGTTACTTTCCCCTTTTCTGATGCCACCTTGCTGCCCTGCTTTTCCACCAACCAATATGGCTTGAACAGTTATTGTAGAGGGTCACTCAAGGAACATTTCTATCAAATTATTTTGGAAACGGACAAGCGGATTTTGGAGGAGAAGATTGTTAAAGTTTGGGCAGTTTTCTCACTTTGTGATGCCGCAGTAACCAAATTTCTACACATAATGTATGTCTTAGAACAATTTTGAAAGAGTACCAACAAAGTAACATTCCGGTAACATTAAGTTGAAATTGGTCCAATGGAATTGCAGGAGTTAATTTTATGTTTCTATGATTTTATACCCAATATATATGGCTTGAAAAAATTAGAGCAGAGGACCAATGAAATAAGATTTCTATGCAATTATCTTAAAATCAGACAAGCACTTTCATAAACTTTTTTAATCAATCAATATGGCTTGCACAATTCTTGTAGAATATCACACAATGCTCATTTCTAACAAATTATATTTAAATCTGACTAGCAGATTCAGAGGAGAAGAATTTTAAAGTGTGGACATTTTGCCCGATTTCTTGTGCCACAGCAACAAGAGTTCTCCATGGAATTAAAATATTTAACAATTTTGAAAGAAGACTACCAAAGGAACATTCCTGTGAAGTTTGGTTGAAATTAGTCCTGTGGTTTAGGAGGAGAAGATGTTTGACGATTATAGTTAACAACAAAAGATGGACGGACAGAGATAGATCAGACTAGACCACCTTGAGCCTTCGGATCAGGTGATCTAATAAAGAAATAAGAGTCATTTTTCGTAAACTGATTGATCGACCCTCGTACATGTATGATATATATCCTGGAATTTTGATATTCTAATATATCTCTATTCATGTATGAATGTAGGTCAAATTACGCAACTTACATCTGAGGCCATCCCAAATAGTCGCTTAAATAACTTTTGTTTGCGTAGAAATAAGTGACTTCATTCATCAGAATGCATTTTATATATGACATTGACTTTAAATGTATTGTAAATGAAATGATTGATTTGACCATTTTAAATTGTTTGAACTTGTTTGAAAGTGAGGCAAAGAATGTGATAAAAAAACATTATTCCTTGCATAATACATGACCTCCCGTTTTCCTTTGGATTATTGTAAAGCTTAGAGGTAACTATTGTGATTGATATAGGCTGTTCTACCTGTAAAAAGCTTAGAGAGTGTGACAATTAAGGGTTGAAACTGGTTGATTTGAATGGAAACAAAGAAGGATTTTACTTTGTGCATTGTGACCTGTATTGTAAGTTTAACAAGTAAGGGTGTATTATACAAATCAAACTGTTGATGAATCCAATAAAGAATGCATCACATCTAAATTTCTGATCGCCTGTATGACCACTGAGAACGACTTCTATATTTTTTTCAAAAGACAGATAGAGGAAATGGTTCGAAGTAAGCGATATTTTCGAGTTATCGCGTGCTCGTCTGTCTAGTATTATAATAATGTGATGTATAGATACATCAGCACCGGTATAGGCTTCAACTTTTTCAATTAACACGAGAATAAATATAATGTAAACAATGTAAAAAGCACGAGGAGGAGGACAAACTGCACCCGATATTTAGATCATCTCAAGGTGATCTATTCTGGTCACTCTCTATCTGTCCGTCGTTTACATTTACTTTTAAAGAACATCTCCTCCTAATCCACTGAGGATGCTTCATAGAGGATGCCCACCGAATGAACATTCCTGTGAAGTTGATATGGGTCCAGTGGTTAAGGATTGGAGGCCTGAAGCTAATTTTCTGACGCCTGGTGGCTATGGTTTTCAATAAATGTATATGACTTGAACAAATGATGTAGGAATCACTGAAGTTAACATTTCCTATTAAGTTATCTTGAAATAAGACAAATACTTTCATAAAATAGAATTTTTAAAATGCGTCATTTTACCTCTTTTCTTATGTCAACATTTCAACTAATCAATTTGGCTTGAACAAATATTGTACTGGAAATCTCAAAGAACACTCACACCATAGTATCTTCAAATAAGACAAGCATAGTCAGAGAAAAGGGTTATACGGTTTGGACACCCCCTTTTTCTGAAGCCACAGCACCCACAGTTCTAGTTTAAATTAGTCCAGTTGTATAAAACGAAATGTCGTTTAAATATAAAAGATAACGGACGGACGATGAATATAGAGTAATCACAATTCTGTCATTGTTTAATTATTATATCAAATTTCATTGTATCCCTTTACTTTTTACCCAATTTAGACGCATAATGAAGCATATGCAGCATCATGAAGAGCAATATAACTTTTTAACTCAAAGTCTGTTGCATATATGGTGTATCTTGGAACAGGTTAAATGATTAAACAATCGGGGCAACAAAATCGCATTTGGCCGTGGTTGTTCATATCTGAAGATATAATGTGTTCTATTCTGATCATTCACTGTCTGTCGTCCGTCCGTTTTTTAACTTCAAATGAAAAATCCCCTCCCTCCCTCCCGTTTAATAGTTTATGTGTGACCAGTCTACCTAAAACATGCAATGTAACAAGAGTTACCATAACCACATTAAGCTGAAACCATTGCAATGCCGTAAACAAAACACATGGAATACAATAAAGGGCTAGATCGATTGCAGATTTCAGGTGATGTATATCACATGTATACTTAAAAAGAACTTACTATTATATCCATAGAAATGTTCCAGCCTTCCGCAAACTGCAGCATTTCTGTCATGGCGAGTGCTCTAACATGAACTAGGGAAACAGAAATAATTGGGCTACACTTTTCATCATTATATTTGCCCTTGCTATGCAATATAACTTTATTATTAATTTATTTTGTATTCTATATTTCCCAAAACAAGATTTTGATTTACATAATTAAGGTTTAATTATCTTTAATATGTATAACGATAGTAGAAAATGTACAAGAAATCGCATCAGAAAAGATGTTTGGTATAAGTTGGTCCAGTGGAAAATAAAAACATATAAAACAAATTGTTTGCATAGAGATTACCCAGGATTTTGAACGAGCCGATAACAATATATATATCAAGATATTCAAGGATCCTGCAAATTAAAATTTGATTTTCTTGATTCAGTAGATGTTGCAAAACCAACATCAAAATAAGGAAGGCGCATAGCATGATACTTACGCTGACAAGTCAAAACTATTTCAGATGTATTTCCACACATGTAACTCTCAAAATACACAGCCAAACTTCCTAAGGTTGGTACTCAGATGAAAGAAAAACCCATGTCGTTAAGCGTTGATGCTGAATTCTAAATTTAAATGCGCAATATGATCTAGATATGACAAGTCCGCTAATGAGTGACGGAGGCTTTCAAGAGGTGCATGTTCCTGTCTGACTAAACGTTTAAAAAATAGTATTCAGTTACTAAATAATTTCAACTGCTTCTGTAGGTTTGGTATCTAATTGAGTCTACATAACGGGGTCATATCAGGTTTAAATGGCATGTAGAAGGACAGTGAATGGGATTTGGAGTCATATTGAGTCTCCATAAAGGGGTCATATCAGGTCAATTGATGTGACGATGGATCTAGGTTTAAATGTCATGTAGAAGGACAGTGAATGAGATTGTGTGTCTTATTGCGTCTCCAGTTAAGGGGTCATATAAGGTTAATTGATGTAAAAAGATAGATCTAGGTTTAAATGTTATGTAGAAGGACAGTGAATGAGATTTTGTGCTGTTTTTAGTCTCAAATAACGGGGTCATATCAGGTAAACTGACATACAAAGATGCATCTAGGTTTAAATGGCATATAGAAGGATAGTGAAGGAGATTTGTGTCTAATTTATTGTCCATTAAGGGGTCATATTAGGTAATATGTAGTCAAAACATGAATCTAGCTTTATATGACATGAAGAAGTACAGTGAAGAAGATGTGGTGTCTTTGTGAATCTCCAGTAACGGGACATGTCATGTAAATTCTCGTGAAAAGATGCATCTAGGTTTAAATAACATGAAGAAGGACGCTGAAGGAAATTCAGTGTCATGTTGGGTCTCCATTAAGAGGTCATATCATGTAAATTCACGTTAAAAGATGCATCTAGGTTTAAAAATGACATGTAGAAGGACATTGAAGAAGATTGTGTGTCTTATTGAGTCTCCATTAGGGACAATATCAGGTAAATAAACGTAAAAGGATAAATCTAGGTTTAAGTGGCATGTAGAAGTACAGTGAAGTAAATTCGGTGTTTTATTGAGTCTGCTTTAAGGAGCCATATCAGGTATATTGACGTTAACATATGCATCTAGGTTAACATGACATGTAGAAAGACAATTTGAGACTTATTGTGTCTCGATTAGGCGACATGTCCGGTAAATAGAGGTAAAAAGATATATCTAGGGGACATATAAAGTAAATTGACGTATAATGATTAATATAGGTTTAAATGACATGAAGAAGGACAGTGAAGGATATCTGGTGTCTTATTGAGTCTCCATAAAGGAGATATGTCCGGTAAATAGACGTAAAAAGATGCTGCTAGGTTTAAATGTAATGTATAAAGACAGTGAATGAGATTTGGTGACTTATTGAGTGTCTATTAAGGGGTCATGTCAGATCAATAGTCCTAAACAGATGCATCTAGGTTTACATGACATTTAGAGGGACAATGAAGGATATTGTGTGTGTTGTTGACTCTCCATTAAGGCGACATGTCAGGTAAATAGACGTAAACAGATAAATCTATGTTTAAATGACATTTAAAAGGACAGTAAATGAGATTTGTTGTCTTATTGAGTCTCCATAAAGGGGTCATATAAGGTTATTTGATGTAAAGAGATGCATCTACGTTTAAATGACATATAGCCGGACAGCGAAGGCTCTGGTTAGACTGTGTGGATTCACATACGTCTTAACCTAATATGCATGAAGACCTTTAATGGGTAAAAGCGGATCATTTACATTTGTCCGACGACAAATCAAACGTGTTGTCTTTAGTGCAACCTACATGCCTATTACCAGACAATATTATAACGATCTTGAACCTTGAACAATGATATTCATGTTCTAAAATGTACGTGTATTTTTACGAAAATTTGACACAAATTATTATAATATACATATCTGAGAAAGGTCAATACCAGGTTAAATTGTCTTCGTGGTACTCACCGTTTTCCTTTGGATGGTACATTGGCTTTGACGTGTGCATGATGATGTACCCGGTGTTGTAACTCAACAATAGCTTCCGAGAGAACGTTCCATGAGTTGTCCTTGCATTCAATGTGACGTCAATCGGCTTTTCCTTGTCGTCATTTCCTTCAAACAAATCGTCTTCCGTCACTTTTATCGTAGTAGTGATTGGAGTCGCTGAATATTAATATATATTAATATACAGCTAAATTCGTTTGACATAAAAGCATATCAGCATTGTTTGCCTTATATATATCGAAATATTCCTAATATTAAAAGAAAGATGGACCCGATTTTAAACTTAAATAATCTTCTTTAATGACTTTGGAGCTGAATATTTAACAATGTATCAAATCCACAACGGTAGTCGGAGATTTGGATTAGTCCAACATGGCCATTATCAGTGATCTTGTGCAAGAATTCATAATTCCGACGAGTTTGGAGCTTTGGTTTGAAATAATCATTTAGACAGTTTGATAGTAATTTATAGAAATTTAACATCAAATGCCTTTTGTACATATTGCATAGATCCACCTCCGTCAGCCGTAGTACATTGACAACAGTAAGTAAAGCGGAGGTGTGTCTATGAATTATGATGAGTCAACCCTCTCCCAAATACAAACCCGCGGGACTTTTTGAAAACATACATACGATTATGCAGTAAATGGATGTATAATTATTGAATATGGTTGAAACATTACACGCTTTATCTGTTTGCATGTAGTAAAGAACCTGATATAACTTCTGAAGACAAACAGAAGGCGACTTGTGTAACCATAATGAGCAATTACTGGATTTTTCCACAATGCTTACAGCTTCAACAATTAAATATTCATTTAAAGATATTTCTTTATTTCGACATAGATGTTTTCGTCGTCTGATGCAATTATGCCGTATGCGGGAAATAGTTAATAACATGTATAGGTCTGTGGACATCGAAAGAAAGAAACTTACCATCATTTATAACGCGTACATTCTTTCGGGAAAATTCTCGGGTACCAATTTGAAGCCATATCTGCCAAAAACAGAAACACCGAAAAAACATTAATTAGTCCAAAACGTCTGTAGCATAAAATGCTGTATAAATTATACAAGCGCTGGCCTTTATGAAAACTGAAAACTTATTAAGAAATTCAGACGACGATGTTCAAGTTACGTGGCGATATAAAACTTAAGACAAACATAAGTAAAAACGATGTATACGAATTAATGAAGCGGTATGAATCGAAAGTTCATGTTAAGGATAAACATAGATTAAATACTCTTATTTTTTTTTATTTTTTATTTTTAAAGACTACACACAACAAATGGAAACTTACCTCTACGTCAAGGTTGGACTCACCAAATACATTCACTAGGACTGGTTCATCTTGGTTAAATCGGAGAACATTTGGTGCAACCACAAAGAAATGTCTGTAAAATAGCAGTGCATGTAGAAATACATTTGTATATGTTAACAGGTTCAAACATTGTGACAACGAAGAAATGACTGTGACAAATGAAGTTGCATGACAGTTATTGGGGGCGATTCGGCGCGCAATGTCAACATCATGTTCTCTGACCAAAAAAATCAAAGCAATGTATCTGTTAATATGAAACGGTTAACCACTGCAACACAAACACTTCCGATGTTTTCAACGCTTACCTCAATATGAAACATTTGAAGTAATCTTTTAACTGAGCAGATATGCAAAAGCAAGTGTATATACATTATAATGTCAGTGCTAATAAGCGTGTTTAAATTGTGTTGCTTGACAAGGATTTTCAAACGTCTAAAATAGTTCACATCTAGGTCATAAACGATATCGGAACAGCGTTAAGACGGTTGTGTCTGTGGTATTAACACTTTGTTTTTAGATAACTATTGTTTCATTTTCTTAACATTTTCTCATCCACAGATCTTGTAAAACACGATCACATTGCTCGTCTGTGCTGATGTATCCGGTTTGAAATTCGCATTATCATTGATGTATGTACATGTATTAGTTGTGCCTGACGAGTGGTTGGTCACATGACAGTTGCTTTTAGTTGCAGGTCATGTGAAGACAGTACGTCACGTGCTCCAATCCATTTTAGTTCGTTACATAATAGGAAAAAAACAGATGGATTAATTAATATAATCTAGAGGACTTTTATTTGTTTATTTGGTATTGGACTTTTCTTATGTGGTTGAAATTAATCAGGGTTTGATCTGTTTGGCAGAATACTTTATGAACCTAGATTGGCATAGTTTATCATGTGTTTTCGCGAATTTAAAAAAAACGACACGAACTAAATGCCGTATACTTTGATGCGGGTTGTATTTAAGAAGGCACATGACACTGTGTTTAGCTGTGTTTGAGCATTTTGTAACACAATTGTTTTGATGTGTTTTAGCCCATATCATTTTTTAGATTTCGTGTTTGGCGGCAACCTTTGGTCACATGATAAGAGCTCAGCTGTTTTCACAGTCAGTCGTTTGTTGTGCATTGGTCAAACAACATCTTCTGAAGATATTTTCAATAAGGTGAACCGTAGATTCGTTGTTTAATTAGTATGTACTTGTAAACTGCTTTCCTACTTTTTCCGGGATGTTCTTTATATTGGTTTGACCTTTGGTATTTTGTAATTGATTTTATTTGTTCTTTTTGGATTTTTCCCGGTTTTCGCGTCTGTGTCATGTCCCGGCCTATTTACCCCTTTGTGCACATAACACTGTAACATATGTTATCCTTTTAACAGCTAACTCCACAGAGTGAGATGTGAATTAATGATTATTTAAATGAAAAGAAGTAGAGGATTGATACATTCAGTCAATTTTTATTAATTTATTGTATTTGTCCGTGATTGTTTTAGGGCTTGAATGACGTTTGTGTTGCATTTTTCAAGCACTGCAGGCCTAGAACTAACTCTTAACTCTTGAAACCTTTTTTTTTTCAGATAGACTGTCCCTTTCCCTTATTTTATTCAGAATTTGGAATATTTAGTTTTGTCCCGTTTTCAAAATAGACTGTTCGGATTTGTTTGGTATATTTCGATGCTTTTAGAAATTTAGCATTTTTTCAATGCGTCTTGCTTGAGTTTGATTAGGTTCGGCGCATCAGTTTTCAGAAGTTTGCTTTGCCACATAGTTTCCATTGCCTCTCACCTCTGATCTATGTGAGAAAGTAGTCAGTGGCTTCGAAAGAATGTTGTGTAAGTACTGGTGTGGGAAAGCCAGGAAAACATGGGTAGGTGCACTGACCGCCGTGATATGACCAAAGCTGTTGAAAGCGGCGTTAAACTACAAACAAAGTTGCCACATAGTAGACTTTTTCTCATTTCCAGAGAAACTTAGTTTGGACTTGCCAAATTTCAGAACAAGCATTTTCATTGGCTCTGCAATGTCCCGCCTTGTGACGTAACTGCACTAGAGCTGTCTGCTTGACTTAAATGCCTGATTAAACAGAAATATAGGTATATTTTTACATTGCTTTCACATGTTTATTCTATTATAGAATACTGGCTAGACTTGTTGTTCAGCTTTACAGAGGTAAACAGTATTGAAAGAGAAGCAGATATAAACCAAATCGTTATATGTAAACATGTGGTCTTTTTTGGTTGTATAAATGAACATATGTTATTTTATTGTAATGTTAGTTCACCTTTTAAAATCTGAAAATGAATTAGTTTTCGGTATTCATTTTATATATTTGAGTTTAATCTGTAGTTTGGAACTAATTCAAATCAATTTAAACCTAGGATTAACTCTGTGTCTAATATATACAGTGTTCACTTAGGTTGATTATTATATTATTATAACCCAAACTTGTTTATAATTATCATGCTTTATACAAATAGTTGTGTCCCTTTGTTTATTTACCCTACTAACATTAAATGAAGGTTGACACAATGCTACCTTGTGCTGATAGACACTTATATAGTCACTCAATGCCTTTGTGCAAATAGACACTCAAGCGCTGATCATTTGTGAATAATCATTCGTTTCTTTCAGATCGTTTTGAGTTTTTGATATTTATTATAATATATGGCGCGATATACTTATATTAAAAATTGAACTTTATACGTGTTGTGGCTTAGTCACTGTTATCAGAATAAAACAATCATGGATAAAGAAGAAGAAAGCCAAATATGGCTTCCGGCCGACCGACAGACAGACAGACAGACAGACTGCCCGACACAGTGACTCCTTCGAAGGGGGTATAATTACTGAAGAGGAGGAGAGATTGTTACAAGCACTTCATATCTTAGGAAGTAAACCCGAACTAGAATCTGTAGAAGATGTGACTAAACTTATATCTGTGTTTGATACAGCAACAGAAGAACTTGGAGGAAAAATAACTACTGAGGACCCTTCGCATCATCATGGAACTTACCATTTCCCTAAGTTGTCTCTCTTTTATGGTGTAGAAGGAAATGATGATGTGACTTGGAACACATTTAAATATGAAATCACAGCTTTACTTTGTGAAAAGGTTTTCATACATGAACAGAATTTCCTTGGAATTAGGAGAGCATGTAGAGGAAAGGCATGAGATATCATTCATAGATTGGGTCCCGATATAAACACTATAATTTATTCAAAAGGTTGATAGTGAGTATGGATCAGTAGAGGGACACAGTTATGAGGAAGTCTTATAATTGCCAACAACAGGACAATGAGTCAGTTACATCGTTTGCTTCGAGATTAGAGGAATAATTTGACCAGGCCATTCAGTTACATGCTCCGAATAGGTCTGATGTCACCATTCTTAAACTAGTTTTTCATGCAGGCTTGCATAAGGATTTAAAACATATGTCAGTTTACTACTGTGATAAAAATCATGATTATGATGAATTGAATAAAGAACTTAGGAAATTAGAACTAAGCTGCAGAGAAAGTAGGAACAACACGTCCAATGTGTGTAAGGCAGTATCACATTTTGAAACTCAATCAAAGGAGATATGTAATTTTTAGTGCTAGTATTGATTAACTATAATTGAATAAAGACACCAATATTGACAACCACTTAATTATGAAAGAGGAAATGGGCTAAGTCTATGTGGAAAAGCAGCCAGTTGCTTGGGAAGATTGTTGTGTCCTGGTGTGGGAGAACCAGGAAATGCATGAGTAGGTGAACTGGCCGCCTTGATAGTACTGAGAAATTGTTAAAAACGGCGTTAAACCCCATTCAATCAATCAATCAATGAAAGAGGAAACATAGGATACAGAGGCAGAGGTCAAGATGCTCAGGGTTTAGGTAGTGGGTACAATCAACAACAACGACCTTTGGGTAGTCAGCAGTTTCAACCGACATGCTACAACTGTAATGAAACTCGACATATTAAAAGATATTGTCCACGTCTACAGTATTACCGTTACAACAACTAAAATGACAACAACAACAACATAATATTGTCTGCTTCAAATGCAACGAAAAAGGACATAAACAAATGAACTGTCCGAAAGCATAGAAGCTCATATTGCTTGATCGAAAGTGATCCAAAATAAGTTAGTGAACCACAATAATCGAACGTAGGATCAATGGAAGTTTGAAAAAGAGCACTATTGGACACCGGAAGCTGCGTTAGTGTCATATCGGAATTGTTTGTGAAAAAACACTTCCAAGGAATCCCTTTACAAAATATGCATAACATTTAAAAGATTGGACAGACGAAAGTCCACTTCTGTAGCGAACTTGGGTGGTGCCGCATAGATTTGTAGCTGCTAAATGGTATGAAAAGTTATCTCCCTTTATTTAGTCGACGCCATTCTATCAAAACAAGACTGCACGCTTCAATATTTCTGGTAGGAAGATTTCCTTCCTATCAATCAATATTTAATGCTACACGCCCGTCCGTTTCATTGATTTCATTTATTTAATATCCTAAGTTAAATCTGTAATCTGTACTCTCCAGGCGCTCATTAAACACATATAACCATTTCCGTAAACGTTCGGTAGGGGTCGGAGTCTCACTAGGTGGCGCTTCAGTAGTGGTAGGGTATAAAATCGGGTGAACTGCAGTTTGGGAGGCAGTTCGACAGTTGACTTTGGTAAGTTTACCTCGCTACAATAACAACAACAACATCAACCGATATTTGGGTAACTAGATCAGGTGATGCTTCCTTTCTCTGTTACATTCTAACAGTTATTAAGGAGCATCTTGAGGTCGTGCAGCCCGGGTCGGTAGTTGTTGAAGTCGGGAGAAATAGCATTTTGAAGCCGAAGGTTTTATGAAGCCTGGCATTTTGAGGCCGAAGGTGTCCTGAAGCCTGGCACTTTGAAGCTATCACTTATAGCTTCGGTGACGCCAGTAGAGGCATTTTGAGGCCTGGCCCTGCCTACTGAAGCCGATCTCGGAACGCAAGAAAGAAGCGTAGCGCCTGGAGAGGTTTGTAAATACCTTGGTTTCCCCTTTTGATTGGTTGACGCCATCGTTGATCTTTGCTCATTCGGGCACGTTACACTTCCTTATCAAGGATTTATTGAAGCACAACTGTGTATACCTTTTGGTGTTCCGAAAGCTGAATCGAAACATTATTTACCATTAGTTGTTCCAGATATAAATTATTCTGCGATAACCTAAATTATTCTCGGAACAAATTTTTTCCACGAATTCTTAGATGATTATAAGAATCATTTGGAAACCAGTATCTTCAAACAGAAAAGCTTAAAACGTCATGGTATTTGAGTTTTAGAGCTATAACAGTGAAAGAAAAATAGTGACCCTTAAACCAAATTAATCCATTCAAATTAAAGGATATACTGCGGAGATATAAACCATCCAAACACTTTAGCCATTACACATTAATCAGACAATAACGGCATTGTATCATAAATAGACATTTCCCCAACTTTAGCTCGATTACAGTGTCATTGTCTAACCTAACTACTCATACAGTTAGTAGTTCACCAAAAGCTTGTATTTGTGAATTGCAACCGGTTACTATTGCCAAAGATCAGACAGACATGGACGAATCTGATGAACGCGGATGATTCAAATCACGTTCAATGGACAAGAACAATATATTGTCAGCTATAGAGAAATTGATACTTAAGAATCTTCTTATAAATCATAAAGACATATTTTCAAGACGTGAAATTGAGACATGAAGTCAGGTTATCACCAAGTAGAACCTCATGAAAAACACAAAGACAGAACAGCATTTACTGTAGGACCACTTGGATTTTATGAATATTATAGAATGTCGTTTGGACTTTCGAACTCACCAGCTACGTACCAACGATTAATTGTTAAATGTCTTGGTGATTATAAGATGACTATATGTATTATTTAGTTAGATGATCTTATTGTATTAGCGTTTCTTTTATAGAACATATGTATCGATTCAATCTTGTATTGACACGTTTTGAATTCATTCAAGAAAATGTTGGATTTGTAGGACATATAGTCAGCGACTAGCACACTCAGATAAATTTAGATAGTGTTTAGCCTTTGTTCGATACTATAGACGCTTCATAAAAGTCTTCAGCAAAATTACCCGACCTTTGGCAGACCTCTTACCACCAACATCGACAAAGAATCAGAAGGAGACAAAAAGCA
Source organism: Serripes groenlandicus (assembly GCA_031761405.1). Classification (NCBI taxonomy): domain Eukaryota; kingdom Metazoa; phylum Mollusca; class Bivalvia; order Cardiida; family Cardiidae; genus Serripes; species Serripes groenlandicus. The sequence continues at coordinate 127,799,643 of JASEVX010000004.1, read as the reverse complement.
ACTATATATGGGCAGAATAGATCAAGGACTATTTGAAAAGTTACCAATTATTTTATCCTTACCTCCTATTTCAGCATATTGCATTGAACTATATACGCACGATTCATGTTAAGGACTAGGTGTAGTTTTGTATCAGAGACGAGAAGAACAACATATCGTTATAGCCTACACAAGAAGATCATTGAATAGGTCAAAGAAGAACTACAGTGCGTCCAAGCTGGAGTTCCTTGCTCTCATACGGGCTATTATAGACAGGTTTTCGCATTCTTTGACACTTAATCACTTTACGGTTTTGACCGAAATTAATCCTTTGACGCACGTATTAACTAGTGCCAAATTAGATGCAAATGGACACCGTTTGGCTGCGGCTCTTCGACAATTAACATTCGACACATTCTATAGACCAGACCTTAAGAATACGGATGAAAATACAATGAGCAGGTATCCACTTATAATAAGTACGAATCAAGATGAAGATATGGTAAAGATAAGTCGAGTAATTTGTTTAACTATAACAGCACAAACCTGGACAGACGTTAACACAGAAATAACTAAGATAAGTCGAAAAAGCACAGAGAGAACTGCTCGAAAGATGGAGATAAGCGGTGATCGATAATGCTATACCAAAGGATGTTTAGCAAAGAAGACCTGACGATGAATAAGCAGCACAAGCATTTCAGTATAAAAATAGGTATATACTGGTTAGAAAGTTCAAGATGAAGATAGATAGAGAAATTAAACACATGGTTTTGCCATCCCCAGTACAGACATGAAGTGTTAAATGCATTGCATACTGATGTAGGTCATCCTGATATGGCGAGAACGATTAATCTGGTGAGAGAGATATACTACTGGCCAGGAATAACAGCTGGTGTGGAGAATTGGATAAGGATATGTAATCGTTGTTTAAGACGGAAATCGTGAACAAACCAGAGAGCTTCATTGGTAAGCGTTCACACTACATTTACTTTGAAATTAGTGTGCGTTTATAATTTGACACTGTAGCAATCCGAAGGTGGAATTACAAATGTGTTAGTGATAACTGACTATAATACTAAATATGCATTGTCAATACCAACGAGAAACCGGCCAAAACCGCGGCAGAAACGTTTTACCACAATTTCATTGTACGGAATACCAAAAAGACTACATTCGGACAAAGGAGCAACTTTCGAAAGTAAAATTATCAGAGAACTCTATAGTTTGATGAACATTAAAAATACGCATACTACACCATACCATCCACAAGGAAACGCGGGACCAGAGATTTATAATCCTACCCTACTTGATATGATTGGTACTCATATATAGACCATTTAGTTGTACAGAACGGGATAGAGATGCCTATTTTCCTGAGACTGGATGCAGTGGAGTGAACAATATATGATGGAGAGGAAGATGATTCAGAAGAAAATTCTGATGTAAACTGGAGAAAATACTTTGGAGGAAATAGTTACAAAAGATCAGACAACAGGTGCAGAATTAGAAAAAAGAGCTAAATAATTTATGGGAATTCATGAAAATTTGGACCTATAAGGAACAAATAAAGAAAGCGATGAAAGACCGACAATACAGGACAGTGAGAATGAGACGGATGAATCAGAAAAAGATAAAAAAAATAGCTACAGAACAGATAAAGTAGTGCATCCCATTCCAGTACCAAGAAGATCAAAGAAAGAAAAGAGACTACTGGACGGATATTTTATTTTGCATCAAAAAGTTAGATCTATTGATAATGGAGTTCGTGCATTATATTCATTACACAGGTCAGGAGTACTTAATGATATGGATTATGACACTGTTCACAGAGTGTTAAGTGCTGTTTTTAAATGTAAGTTTTAACAATTTGTACATTCATGTTTATTTTATCGGTTTGTTATCACTTTAATATATGTTTCAGTCATGTTGCAAATAGGTTAGCAGTGTGCTGATCTTTTCATAGTTATATTTGCATGAATAAAATAAATCTTTTAGTTTGGAGAGGAAATCTTAAATGAATACGAGGACGCATTACATTAGACGGGAGAGATCGTTAATAACCGTTGTGCTATAAATGTACGGCTGTCATGTTTCTTTTTAGTTAAAACATGATTTTTGGCCTGGGGCTTTAGCCCCTGATCATAGTAGTAATACCATTTATTTAGTTGGCAGCCTGCTAATTGCTATTAGCACCTAACAACGCATTTTAGGTTGAGACTGCGCGAGAAAAATAGTTCATCACGGATTCAACAAAACTGCATTTAAAAGGTTAGAATCACTTTAATGTTGTTGGAACATCACTGAAAAACTTTAAGTGTGAGTACTCCAATATAAGTTTAAGAAATGCTTTAGAAATTAATGCACCGAGAGGTCAAATAATGACGCTTGTTAACATTATTAACATTCGCGAAGACAAACGGAAAAAAGAAAGAAGTAGCGTGAAATATACAGTGGCGGATTAACCGGGGGCCGAAGGGCCCGTGCGTCGGAAAATTAATGGTAAACAAAGAAAAAGCGTGGCAAATGTAGTGGCGGATTTAGCGGGGGTCCATGCTCGACTCCCCCTACCCCACGACACCCCGACCTGGTCGGGCATCATACATATCTGGCGAGCGCCGGGCCAAAATTGCCGCTCAGAGCCCGGCCGTACATCGGGCAGACATTGACCGAGGGAAAGGAGGAGAGGGCAGTACCCACAATAGAGGAAGAGTGGCAGTAAAGGGAATGAGACCTTTCCTCTTCAGCCACCAATGCACCAATAACTAAGTTGTACAGGTAGCGTACAAACGCAAACCTCTCCCTCAATCGTGCTGTGCAGGTGCCCGCAAGTGCTGTGGAGGTATCAACGGCATTTTCGTTAGAATGCTTGTCTTAATGATATCTAAGTCCAATTCGAATATGGGTCATATTGGGTCAGAAACTAGGTCACTATGCCAAATTGAAGAGAAACCTTGTTAACATAATGGAGGCTGCATTGTTATCTTGATCATGTTAAAACTGTATCGGAATGTTTGTCTTGGTGATATGTAGGCCAAGTTTGAATATTGGTCAAGTCTGTTAAGAAACTAGTTCACTAGGCCAAATTGAAGGAAAATCATTGTCAACACTGTAGAGGCCACGTTTTTTTTAAATGTGGTCAGAATGTTTATCTTTATGATATCTAGTCCATGTTCGAATAAGGGTCATACACAAATAGGTCACTAGGCCAAATAAAGGAAAATCTTGATAACACATTGGATGTTGCATTTTGAATCTTTTGTCAGAATAATTGTCTTGATGAGTTTTGCATATTTCAAACACTTTTTCCCAGTCTAGTACATGGTTTAGAGAACTATATCAACTTGATGGAATGTGAATTAACATTGACATATGTCTCAATATAATAATGCAGAAACTTCAAAATATTCTGCCTAAACCTGCTGTCAAATTTCCCTTTGATTCTTCATGTCTTAAATGTGTATACTTGTGAGCTCCTGCACTCATGTGAGATATAGTGCTAACAAGGTCCTTCGGTTTTTAAATTGGCAGTTTAATAATATTTATTATTATATACCTACTATGAATCAAAGTATTTGATTGGAAGAGAAGCAGTCACGTGTGATTCAATAACAAATGTTAAATCTCCTTTTCGCTTTTATTCTAAAATTCAGGTACAATAGTCAATTTTCGAGTCAATAGTTCATCTTTTACATGGCATGCGCGTCTAAAAGGTGACGTTACTGTTTGAAATTGGCAGTTTAATAACATTTACTATTTTTGACATGATCTTTCAACTTCTTCACAATAAATACATAAACATAAGCTGCAATTCCTTTCACATTTCCCCTACTTCTCGAACCTTCCAGCAACCCCAGGCCGTCAACACTGCAGTGCTTTGATTATACTATTGGTAATGACGCGTCGTCATTTCTGAAAGAGGGGGAGTGTGTAACCAGATTGTTTTGATGGGTTTTAGCCCATATCGGCTATTTTAAGATTACGTTTTTGGAGACAACCTTTGGTCACATGATTAGAGCTCAGCTGTTTTCACAGTCAGTAGTACAGTAGTATAGGTTATCATGAAGGAGTTTATATGTTTTTAATAGCAAGATGAATGAAATGTATATAATGTTGTGACGATGAAAACAATACTGGAGCTGTATATACTTTTTATTTAAGGTATTGTTTGTACAAATGAACAGATTTTTATTTTATTGTAATGCTCCTTTTTAGCTCACCATCCACCTTCGTCGTCCGTCCATTCACATGTTCCTACAAACGACTTCTCCTCCTAAACCAATTAACCAAATCCAAAATAATGTTACAGGAATGTTCCTTGGGTGGATTTCTTTCAAACTTGTTCAAAGAGTTCTATTCCATGCAGAACTTTGGCTGCCAAGGCAACACAAAAGGGGAAATTAACCAAAACTTAAAAAATCTTCTTGTCTGAAAGTAGAAGGCCCCTGCCTTTGATAATTGGTATGTAGCATCATCTAGTGAACCAAGATTGTTTAAATTGTAGCCCTGGGGTCAAAAATGACCCCTCCCCTGTGGTCTATTGTTTTACATAGCATCATCTAGTGGACCCCTACCAATATCGTTCAAATTATAGCCCTGGAATCAAAAATGACTCCTCCACGGGGGTCACTTGTTTGACATAGATAGGGGAAAAACTTTAAAAAATAATCTTTTCTCAAAGTAGAAGGCCCAGGCCTCTGATATTTGTTATGTAGCATCATCTAGTGGACCTCTAGATTGTTCAGATGATAGCCCTTGGGTCAAAATTGACCCCTTCCCAGGGGTCACTTGTTTTACATAAACTCATATAGGGAACAAACTTAAAAAGTCTTCTTGTCTAAAAGTTATTTGGTATGTACACATGTAGCATCATCTAGTGGACCTCTGCCAAGCTTGTTCAAATTATAGCCCTGGGGTAAAAAATGACCCCTCTCCGCGGGTCACTTGTTTTACATAGACTCCCTTAGGGCAAATTATACCTCGCTTGAGTTGACCCTATTTTAGCTTCAAATGAAAAGGATTGTGACCGATCGCAGAAAATCTTGCCGCGAAAAAAGCCCCCTCTTTAGGGCACTAATCTCCCTACCAAAAATACCAAATCTCCCTATTTGGCTTCAGGGAAATATCACACGTCTGGACTCATATACGGAAAACACTTTTAAAAATCTTCTTATCTAAAAGTAGAAGGCCCATGCCTTTGATAGTTGGTATGTAGTATCATTGTGGACCTCTACCAAGATTATTCAAATTATAGCCGTGGGGTCAAAAATGTGGTCACTTGTTCTCCATAGACTCATAGAGAATTTCTCTTAAAAATCTTCTTGTCTAACACTAGAGAGCCCTTGCCTTTGATATTTGGTATGTATCATCATTCATCTAGTGGACCTCTACCAAGATTGTTCAAATTATGGCCATGAGGTAAAAAATGACGCCTCTCCGGGGGTCACTTGTTTTACATAGATAGGGAAAAAACTTCTTGTCTAAAAGATATTTGGTATGTAGCATTATCTGGTGGACCTCTACCAAGATTGTTCAAATTATAGCCCTGGGGTCAAAAATGACCCAATCCTCACTTGTTTTTCATAGATTCATCTAGGGGAAGAAACACTGAAAACTTTTTAAGTTTTATTAAATCAGGTGAGCGATATAGGACCATCATGGTCCTCTTGTCTAATAATGTAATTGCAGGATGAGGAATTCTGGATAACAGTGTATATAGAATATTGAAATAACTCGTTGGTATTGTTTATTCCCCAAACCCACTGTTCGAGGACTATATTAATTGTTTTCCAGGGGGATGAACTGATTCAGATAGGTCCAATGTTGTTTATAATGAAATTGACCCGTAAGAACAAGTCAGGGAAAGTCAATTCCACGCTGTGGAGAACCACAGACGTCACTGCTCCTAAACAAGAATCCACTCTTACAGACGCTTTCTGACACTTCTACATCCGACGACTAAGGAAAACATTATGACCAAATGTGAAATTGTTCAAATCAAGCATATTTCTCATTTAGCCAAAACAAAAACAAAAAATTCAGTTATAATACCTTTATTTATAGATATATTCCATATTTTTGCCTAGATGTTTTCAAAGACGTCTGCTGAAGAATTGTTCTATGTGTTTGTGTGCTAAAATACTTGGTTCAAACTGTAGTGGGGTAGATTTCTTCATATTAAAGCTGTACTTGACTATATCTGCCAGTCTAGAGACATTATAAGTTATTTGGTCTGTTACTGACCCACTACGGCAAAATAGGGGGTCAGTAGAATTTATAGGGGGCGATGCGTTAGCCGAGTCCCCCTATACATTCCACAGACCCCCTAGTTTTCCGTAGTGGGTCAGTAACAGACCAAATAACTGATTTATTTCGTCGACCACTTAAAACTGAACTATATTGTAACTTGTTGATATTAATTTTGTTGGTAGCTTAATATGACGTCATAATTATAGGTTTTGGCGCCAAAGTGACTACGTTATGACGTAAACTCATTTTCATTGTTTGGAGGGGATTGCGTTTTCAAAGTCCTAAAATGTTTTCACATGTTAAAAGTGGTAACTTTTCATCATAAACATATTCATATTTAATATTGTTTTGGTATAATGAAAAAGATAGAAGAAAAAAAATATCCACTCATGGGGCTCAAACCTGTGACATCGGGATTGACAAGCGTAGGACATGCATTATATTTATACATTCATTGATTTTTTTTTTCTATGGAAAGGGAAGTCACTTTGCATGATAGACAACTTCGTAGTTGTTATGATATATTGTAAACAAATCGCTGTTAAAAATACAAAGATATTATACAGTGTATATATCTATTTTAACATAGGCAACTGAAAAAAACTTCCAGTCAGCTTGATCTGGGAATAGACGCCATATTGACTTTAACCAATGAAATTGCTAGAATTTCGTGGGAGGCGAAATAAATCTGTTTGGGAGAACAACTTACATGTAGTTGTTATTTCTCTTTGATATTGTAAACACAATCTGTTCTGCTGCTCATTCATTTATCGCTGTTTGGCCATGTAAGAAAGATGTTGGTTAAATGCAGAGAAGCGTGTGTACGCTGACGAATCTAAACTGTTCAAATTGTTTTCAGACCATCCATAGGAGAAGGTATAAGTTGACATTTCTGAACAGTGTAAGTTAAAATCAACCTTTTCAAAGACTACACAAGTTGACAAAATCTTATAACAACCTTATGTAACGAATTTGTAAATAGCATAGATGAGACTGCGAATGCACGTGTCAATCTGAATCTACTGTTCGCAACGATCGCCTGGGTGGTGTACTGGTATAGTGGTCCGCCTCTGGTGCAGGAGGTCGCGGATTCAATCCTCGGCAGGGTCATACCAACGATGTTAAAGACTATATTAATGGCTGACGTCATTTGGGCTAATGATTGTGAGGTTAGCAATACAACTGACAGGCGGGTGTCAGGGTAAATGTACCAGGTATGGTGGTAATTTACCAAGGAATCGCCGTGATAAAACTCAACAAGTAAATAGCTATTCTCTGTAAGCATTAAACTTATTCGGCACGCATAGTCACGGATATTGCTTAAACTTGTTCCACATGTTGCCATCAGTGAACTATTCAGAAAAATAGTGTTAGAAATTCCAAATATTGCCCTGTTGCCATGGAAACAGTGTGCAAAGTTGAGTTTTTGATGAAAAACGCAATATTTACCACTTATTTTTAAAAAAATGCAGCCATCTCCAATTAAGTGAATTACATAAATAGATAGATGAACATTTGCTTAATCAAACGCAAGAAAAAAGCTACGGGGAACATATGATCGTTTTTGCATAAATAAGATTTTAAAATACCTCATCACCAAAAAATACAAATTACCTCTCTTAGTTATTTAGAAAAATAAAAAAAACATGAATTACCTCCCTTGGAATTTTAGATTTTTGTTTTATTGGGGTTTTGAGCCGTTTTAACATTATTTCAGTAATATCACAGCATCAATTCACTTGTTTGTGATCCCTGGGCAAACAAACCAGTACTATGCAAGGAAATGTACCTTGCCAAAGGGTACTCCACCATAATTGGTGCCGGGCACTTTTGGATCGAACCTGTGAATCTAGGTTCATAATCACTGACGCTGAACATTCGAACCTACATGAACAGATAATTATCAGATGTATAACCAAGGACTTTCCTAATACCATTTGTCAAAATATGGTCAAAGTCGTCTGCTGCATAATTGTCGCATGAGGGAAAGGGTTAAACCCTTCTTTTTTTTCATAAATAATTTGTCTATCGGGGTTTATGATAGACACTTTTTGAAAGTGTATTCGTGTTTTTTTCTTAAAAATATATTATACATTAATACAAATAATGATGAACATTACTTTCACGTATAAAATGCGTCACCCAACTTGACATGTAAAATAATATACTTCTTTATTTGAATCTTACAACTAATGATAACTTTGTTTGAAGATTACAATTTTCCATGTTTTATATCACTAACTAATCTTTCTATTTTCATTTTTAGCTCGTCGGATTTTTTGGGGGAAAAAAAGACGAGCTATTGTTGTCACTTGATCGTCGTCTTCGTCATCGTCGTCGGCGTTGGTTAAGTTTTGCGTTTAGGTCTAGGTCACTTACATGAAAACTATCAAACCTAACACTTTGAAACTTGGAAAACTTGTTCATCTAATACTCTTCTTCACATTGTATGCTGAAGATGCTAAGTGTAGCCTTTTTGGGGGTAAAAAACATCATTTTTGATGTATTTTTGTCGATTTTGAGAATTGGACATAATTGGTTAAGTTTTACGTTTAGGTAACTTACATGGAAACTATCAAACCTAATTCTTTAAAACTTGTTCGTCTAATACCTTTCTTCACATTGTATGCTAAAGATGGTGAGTGTTGTCTGTTTTTTTATGTAAAAAACATAAATTTTGATGAATTTTGGTTGATTTTGAGAATTGGCGGTGTTGGTTAATTTTTGCGTTTAAGTCACTTACATGGAAACAATCAAACCTTGATGCTGAAGCCTGGTTTTTTTTGGTAAAAAATATCAATTTTGATGTATTTTGGTCGATTTTGAGAATTGGACATAGTTGGTTAAATTTTGCATTTAGGTCAATTACATGGAAACTATCAAACCTATTACTTTAAAATTAGGAAAACTTGTGCATCTAATAACCTTCTTCACATTGAATGATAAAGACGCTGAGCGGGCCTGTTTTGTAGGGTAACACACATAACTATTGATGTATTTTGGTTATTTATGACAATTCAACATAGTTTCTTCACTTTTTCTTACATTGAATTCAAATTTTCCCCAAGTAATAAAAACGTGATGTATTTCAAACGTATTATGAATATCTTCAATCAGATTGTGTTTTTGGGGTCAAGGTCACTGATACAAAAAATAGACGCACTGTTCCCCATAGCTTTTTTTCATTTCTTGTGAGAAGAGATGTTGATCTTCATGCATTCACTGTTCATTTGTATTTATATGGCCGTATTAAATTTTTATAACCATTCAAAAAACGGCAAAAAAGTGTTCTTTTTCCCCGTAAAAAACACCATTTTCAAAGAAGGGTTTGGGACCACATTTAACAATTTGATAATCAATTGTTTTCTACTCAATTTCCTTCATCAAATGATGACTTTTGGTAGAAAATATGATCAATTTTGTTTAACCCACATGCTGGCAATATTTAGATAAACATTAAACAATTTTTTCTTTTTTTTTTTTAAATTTTAAAATGACACATTTTGTATCCATGGTAACTAATTTTAGAGGCACTGTTCCCTATAGCTTTTTTTCATTTCTTGTGAGGAGAGATGTTGACCTTCATGCATCCATTGTTCATTTGTATTCATATGAACGCATTAAATTTTTATAACCATTCAAAAAATGGCAAAAAAGTGTTCTTTTTTCCCGTAAAAAACACCATTTCAAAGAAGGGTTTGGGACCACATTTAACAATTTGATAATCAATTGTTTTCTAATTAATTTCTTTCATCAAATGATGACTTTTGGTAGAAAATATGATCCATTTTGTTTAACCTACATGCTGGCAATATTTAAATAAACATTAAACAATTTTTTTTATTTATTTTTTTTATTTTAAAATGATACATTTTGTATCCATGGTAATTAATTTTAGAGGCACTGTTCCCCATAGCTTTTTTTCATTTCTTGTGAGAAGAGATGTTGACCTTCATGCATCCATTGTTCATTTGTATTCATATGAACGCATTAAATTTTTATAACCATTCAAAAAAAGGCAAAAAGGTGTTCTTTGTTCCCGTAAAAAACACCATTTGCAAAGAAGGGTTTGGGACCACATTTAACAATTTGATAATCAATTGTTTTCTTCTTAATTTCCTTCATCAAATGATGACTTTTGGTAGAAAATATGAACTTTTGCATATATATCTTCATTTATGCTAAAACTGATTGGAAAATTTAGTGGATTTCCCATTGAAATTAGTCCTATAAAAAACGAGAGCCGGTTGCTATGTCAACCAAAGTCTAGAGCATTTTTATTTTTGCCATTTTCCATTTCTTTCATCAAGTTGAGAAAATGTGTAAAGTTTGAACAAAATCCGTGACCATGCGTGCCACACTCCCTATATGGGAGTGCAAATGCTTACAGAGAATTGCTATTAACTGTTCACAACAGATAAACAGGAACCTACTTTTATTTATATGTGCGATATGTTTAGTGTTAGGGTGCCTATGTACTGCTTGTTTGGATAATTCTAGCTACGGGTAACACTTATTTTATTTTAGTTACAGAAGCATGGTTCCCCTTTAGAGATGAAGTTAGAAGTTGAAGCTGTAGGGTTCGATGAGCAATATCAATAAGAAACTTCTCACTGCATCCGCTGATCTACTGAAGAAGGCTCTTTCCACAGATGGTGAGGTTATATATGTAGAAATGGCTACAGCAAAAGGAACACTGACAATTAACGCCTAACTATATTTAATGATGATCATTACACAATATAATGACAATGTTTGTTAAATATCATGTGTTGGACAGTACCACTGAAGTACCGTCTATTGTAATGTGACATTTCGAAAAGCATACATTAATTAAGTCCCCGATATCAAACAAAAACACGTAGAAAATTCGGGAACCAAATTCAAAAGTATCTCTACCTAACATCTACACAATTTAATGCACCAATAATTTAGTGCAAAACAATTTAACTGTGTTCTCAATGCAAACATAAGCAAACGGCAATTAAATAAAATGAGATCCACATATTCTTGGTTATCAAATCACAAGTCTAAGAAGGTGCTAATATCATATTTGAATGCAAATATATTTCGATAATCCTACGCATTTCTCACCGTTCGTTCCCGCTTAACTTTAACGTTTAGATCATTGAACATGCAAGTTTTTAAAATGCTTTCTAATTAAAAAACCATTCACTCTATTAATACCATAATTGAGCCCATCAATTGAAAATGGTAATAGTTTGAATTTCTGAACTCAGCCTGTACATCATCTAATGATCACATACTGAAGGGTTAAAGGCGTTAGGATGTCGTTATTTCTACAAAGATGTCTCTGGAAATTGATGATTTGATAATTCTTCTTTAAACTTGTGAGTGAAATTCTACTTATATAGAAATTATTTTTAAAAAACAAATAATTTGACCATTTCCATACTACAGTAAATGTATTAAAGTATTTTTTTCCAAAATAATCAAATAGTGATGAAAATATAACCTAGCTTAAAAAGACAATGTTGACAAATACTTTGGATTCCGTATTTGTGTCTGTTTTACTGCAATGGACCTCAGTTCAAAATTGTAAAAATCATTCCAGGACATATCTTTAAACAGTGTTGACAGAGGTAAAGGGTTGTTTAATCGGCTTCCATTACACAAAAAATGATTGACATTCTGTGTTGCTGCATTACATTACAGGCTGTATGATGAGAAGCTGAATAATTTGTCATATCATTGCTTTCCTTTCCACGAACGTTTTGATTATTATATAATAATGCTTCTGGTGGGATAACATACGCAAAGGTTGAATTTAGTTTTCTGAGACATTATTTTGAAGTCCTACAGCAAATCAATATAAATACCGGTAAACGTTTTGTTAAGAAAGATGTTTTCTTATTTGTAACTCAAGTGTGTCGCAATAAGGGTGGTAGCCCCAATGTTTTTCCTAAACAAGAGGGCCATGATGGCCCTGGATCGCTCACCTTAATTATACAATGTACTACAATGCAAAACACATCAAGACAGTTATTCTGAATGCAACCTCCACAGACTTAACAATATTTTCCTTCATTTGGCCTAGTGATCTGTATTTTTTTTACCTGATATGAGCCATATTCAAACATGGACTAAATATCATCAAGACAACATTCTGACAAAGTTTCAACTTGCTCAAAGTAAAAATGCGGCCTCCGGAGTTTGAACAATATTATCCTTTATTGACCTAGTTTCTGATCCAATATGACCCCTATTCGGACTTGACCTAGATATAATTCAGACCAACATTCTGACCAAATTTCAAGCTGCTGAAGCAAAACATGTGGCATCCAAAGTATTCACAAGATTTTTCTTCAATATGATCTAGTGACCTAGTTTTTGACCCAGCATGACCCATATTCTAACTTGGCCTACATATCATCAAGAAAAACATTCTGATAAAGTTTCATCATGCTGAAATTAAAAATGCAGTATCCAGAGTGTTAACAAGATTACCCTTCAATTTGGCCTAGTGACCTAGTTTTTAACCTGACATGACCCATATCCGAACTTGGCTTAGATATCATTCAGACAAACATTCTGACTAAATTTCAAGCTGCTGAAGCAAAAATAAGGCATCCAAAGTGTTAACAAGATTTTACTTCAATTTGACCTAGTGACCTAGTTTCTGATCCAATATGACCCATATCCAAACTTGGCCTAGATATCATTCAGACAAACATTCTGACTAAATTTCAACCCGCGGAAGCAAAACATGCGGCTCCTACAAAGTTAACAAGATTTTCCCTCAATTTAGCCTAGTGACCTAGTTTCTGATCCAATATGACCCATATTTAAACTTGGCCTACATATCATCAAGAAAAACATTCTGATAAAGTTTCATCATGCTGAAATTAAAAATGCTGTATCCAGAGTGTTAACAAGATTTTCCTTCAATTTGGCCTAGTGACCTAGTTTTTGACCCGGCATGACCCATATTCAAACTTGGCCTAGATATTATTCAGCTCAACATTCTGAACAAATTTCAAGCCACTGAAGCAAAACATGCGGCTTCTACAGAGTTAACAAGATTTTCCCTCAATTTGGCGTGGTGACCTAGTTTCTGACCCAATATGACCCATATTTGAACCTGACCTAGATATGTTTATGACAAATATTCTGACCAAATATCAAGCTGCTGAAGCAAAAAGTGCGGCATCCAAAGTGTTAACACGATTTTGCTTCAATTTGACCTAGTGACCTAGTTTTTGACCCGGCATAACCCATATACAAACTTGACCTAGATATTTTTAAGACAAACATTCTGACAAAATTTCAAACTGCTGAAGTAAAAATTGCGGCCTCCGGAGTGTTAACAAGATTTTCATTCAATTTGACCTAGTGACCTACTTTTTGACCCGACGTGACCCATGTTCGAACTTGACCTACATATCATCAGGACAAACATTCTGATAAAGTTTCAACATGCTCAAGTTGAAAATGTGGCCTCCAGGGTGTTAACAAGATTTCCCTTCAATTCGACCTAGTGACCTGGTTTTTGACCTCATATAGCCCAGTTTCGAACATGTTCAAGATTTTATGGAGATGAACGTTCTGATAAACTTTCATGAAGATTGGATGCAAAATGTAGCCTGTAGAGTGTTAACAAGCTCAAATGTTGACGACGCACGACTCACGACGCACGACGGACGGACGCCGGACAAATTGTGATCCCAATAGCTCACCTTGCACTTCGTGCATAGGTGAGCTAAAAAGGGGAAGCGCAAATTTGACTAATCCAATGTGTACTGTAAGGCAACACAATTAAACTGTGTGCTATGTTTAAAAGATCTATTGGTTGGAAACAAACCAAAACAAAAATTAGAATGTGGTTATGTATAATAGGAACATTGTCTACACAATGTGTATGTTATGTGAACTATATTATATAATTTGTGTTCTCTTTTCAATTGCGAGTAGATTTACAACCATTAATTACTGATTAGTGATTGGCATTTAAAGTGTTCTTGAAAAACACTTATGAAGCAGACATTTAAATAAAACAATGTTTGAGCTGGATGAATATCTTTAAATTGATTTATATTCCACTTTCACTATAGCTTTCTTCTTTTCTAGCAATTGTTGCGGACTTTGATATGGTTTGTTTTTATTTATTTTAAATCTATCAGTTGTTGACATATTTCATATCTGATTTTCAGATTTGCTGAAGGCCCGGAATCGGCACATATTTAACCTACGTGCCTATCTACATATCTCTGTGTGTCGTCCTTCTGTCCTTTGGCAATCGTCTGTCAAGTTTGCTCAATGAGTTACATTCTATACTGAACTTTGATTGTTTCGGCATCATAAAAAGTTTAAAATGAACACATTTTGACTAATTTTCAACAGACGATTGATAATAAACTTATGGAAATGTCTAAAAACAAAGTAATGATTATTGAATAGATTTGAAAACATTGCGGTAAAATGAGAAATTGCACACGTTAAGCAAGTTCTCCTTTTCCCGCGATGTTACCAATGTCCTTTTGTAACTTTTAGTAATATGGAAATCTTTATAACCCTTCCCCACATACAACATACCTACAGATGACGACTTGGAAATCAAGTATGCAAGACTAATCGACAGCTGAATCACATGTTTTACACCTAATTCAAGTTGATTCCTTCGATATTCAAGCTACTAAATGTTTCTAACAGGTAGTACATGTATCTATCCTTTCTCCATTTTTTACTAATTTTGATTGATCTCCAACAGACGAATGATTATGAGTACTGTCGACTTTTTCGACACGATTTTGATCACTTGTCAATACTTAAACTTTATCTAATACAGATTATCAATATGTTTGCCTTAGACATTACATTTTAAACGGGATCTGCTGTACATTTGGTCTATATGATAAAGGGTTAAGCAGAATAAAGATTTCCCCTCATGTAAACAGTTTTGCCTTCAAATATTATGACAATTAGTAGCCGATGACATGACCAATAGCACTGAGGGCGTACATACATGTAGAGCGCCTCACTGTTTATAAGTGCAATGATTTTTTTCAATTTGCACTTTCATTCCGTTTGAAGAATACCTAACATTTTCCATGTATAATTCTGTACGGTATATTGCTAAATAATTCTGCAGACTTGTCAATAAATGATCGGAATGTATCCTGTATTTTCAAATAGTGTTATCACATAATATATTTGCTTACTATTATAAAAATCATGTCTGTGAAATAAAGACTGCCACCTTATTTATGTGGTAACTACACTAGGAAGTACCTTGTAAAATTGTTTACCAATACGCACGTATTCTGTTCATGTAATATCAGCATAGATCACCTATAGATCAAACTGCCAAAAACCGATTCGTTCAAGTGCAGAACATGAACTTAAATTATATTTTTTTGTTACCTTTTTTTTTATTAAAATGAATCAACCATTAATGTTTTCTTATCACTAGAACCTCAATATTTCAATTTAATTAATGCTTCACTGTCATCTAGCAGATCGAGGGCTTGGCGTGAAACGGTTGTAACTAAAATTGGTATTTTTGTACCAAGGTTGATCACTTCGCCATAAAGTCTTTATAAGCGTTAAATCATTTTTCTTGGTAAACAATGGAAATTTAGGTGCCATTGCTCGTTCTGAGCAATGGCACCTAAATTTCCATTGTTTACAAATGGGTCAAAATTGCCCCTAAACCAGGGTTTTCAAAATAGGTTTTTAATTACAACCCTTTCACACCAAGCCCTCGAGATATACTCCTTTATTTGCTTTCTCAGTCGATAGTGACGCGAGCTGTAATCTTCGGGCTTTAAAGTCGGGTCCCAGTGTGGCTAACATTCTCGGACAATTGACAAAGTCAATGCGACACGCATAATTTTTCTTCCAACAATGGAATAATGGTCTATGTGAAAAAACAGCCATTTGCTTAGAATAACTATTGTGTGGAATACGGGCGCGAGTAAGCCAGAGAGCGTGGCTAGATGAACTGGAAGCCGTAAATTGACTAACATATTGTTAAAAATAGCGTTAAACCCATATCAATCAAACCTATAATTTTACATCTCGAATACACCGCCCCTATTAGACATTCAGTGCTTTGATTAACTGTGTCACAACCAAGAAAATTGCGTCGACCAGCAAAACAATATAGAAAAGACATACAAGCGCAATTCCAAGTGTGGAAAGGAGCTTAAAACATTATTCTAACACCCATAACTTTATTTTTTTCTTTTGGACACCATCAACAGCATCCACATGATAAATCTATATTTCACAGCAATTTTACAAATTATTTTCTATGTCAGTCAAAGACGGACGCTAGTTAGTAATGGTAGTCTTTGATTATGACTGGGACTGCGACTTTGAAGAAAGTATGTCTATGCATACAATCACTACTTTATGAAATTAAATCGTCTTTATAAAAGCCACAATGCTGCTGATGCTCATCCTGACGACGATGATGGAGACGACGATGGCAATGATTATGGAAACAGGGTGTATACGATGATTTCGATGACGATATTGATGGTGATATCGTAGCGAACAGTGTTGATAAAAAATAGACTTTACAGTGTGTGAACCTATAATTTAAAGCGTAGAACGTAGGCTAAACTTTCATATGAAATTAGATATATATAAATTCATATGTAAACTAAGAAACATGCACTTTGTGGTGGGTTCACCCTTTCCCGTGTACAACAATTGTGCAGGAGACGACATATTGACAAACTGATGTTCAATGTTCAATCTCTAAAATTGAATATAATATTACTTAATAACTGAATTCATTATGAAATATTTCCACTTGTAAAAAGACAACATGAGCTGTACATGTGATCATATGCGTCTGCAAGTAGGAAAGAGTGAACAGTGAGTAAATGAAAAGTTACTAACCGTGCATCCACAGAACCTATACATAAAAAACACAGCAGGAGAAGAGCTTTCATATTCCTGTAACATGCTGTAAGTCAGTGTGAAAAACATTCAAAACCCTCGAGTTTATAAACTACGTATTTCGAAGTGTCATGGAAAGAACTGTGTCAAGTTAAAAGAGGCATGTATTTGTATCCCTGTTGCACTATTGATAACGCACGGGGAATCGAGACTGCAGGATATCCAGCTGTGTGTTAAATGTGTGCGGATGATGTTTGATTCATCAGATAACTCCATCTATAAACAGCCTCCACAGAGTCTACACTGTTCGATATTGCGACAACAATGGTGCTTCTTGTAATAACCCGTCAACTATAAACCACCGGAAACATTACGCGGCGTAGTCACTTCAACATTGCTTTACAGAGTAAGTGTTTATTTTTTTAAGGCTACCCTTTATCCTTAAATTCGGAAAGTTTATAATTTATACTAATTCAACTGTAAGGTTAGACTTCCTTACGTTAAAGAAAAAGATAAAAATATTGTTTATGATTTGAAGGGATTAACTTATCAGATCCAGAGCATAACTTGACTCAATGCAATGTCAGTCAGCATCCAAAACATTTTGCTTGATTGGTTGAAATGACATGAATCGTGTAGTAGGCCTTTGACTAGTAAACTTAAACTCACTGTACAGTCTGTAACTAAGCCCTACATTAGCCATGAATCCTAGAACAAGGCGACCTGTCTATCTCTGCTGGCAGGAATGTATAGTTACTTTAGTTCTAGATTGCTGCGGCTGGGCTTCGTATTTATAACCCTGATGTGACCCTTAATGTCTCCTAAGTGTTTCATGGCGTGTTACTGATATCACTCTTATAGGATAATAAACCGTTATGAAGCCTATAAGTGAATTCTCAATCCACTTTGATAGAGAAAGTGGAAATATAATACACTCAAGTAGTTTTATTGATAATGTTTTATTAAATATATTTATTCTAATCATCATTAAACATATACTTTCTGAAAAGGCATAGAGTTATCATGTTAACTTAAAAGAACATGCAATAAATATTCTTACACCTATATCATTATGCATATACATGGAAAAATCCATTTGACTGGATGTCATACAGTCAGTGTTAAACTTTGTCTGCAGTCAATTGTAAGAAAGATGGTTAATATTTTTGGTTTGATTTCAATTATTTAAAATATATATATATTGATCGGTTAATACAAACAATACTTACTACTAGCAACTGCTTTAATTTAAATGAGAAAGGTAACCTGTGGCAAAATAAAATGACATTTCAATTGGCTGAAGCAATTTTGTATTTTGAATTTGGTATATAGGTTTCGGAGGAGAAGTAGTTTGTAGGAAAATGTATATAGACAGACAGACACAAGACGACGATGTTGGACTGTAAGTGATCACAATAGCTGACCCCGCAATCCATGCTGAGGCTAGCTGCTAATAAACAAAAGAGCCAAGATGGTCCTCAATCGATCAAATAGTATATTAGCAAATGTGTAACTGCTTATATGGCGCGAGATTTGATCAAGAATTGAAATAAACCTACACGGAAATGATGTTATAAATCAAACAGCCTATCAGTAAAGTCCATGTGTAACAAGAGGGCCAAGATGGCCCTAAATCGATCTACTGAATGATAGTAAATTAGAAGCAAATATTTAACTGCAAATATCTGTGAAAATTTGATCAGGAGTTCAAATGAAACTGCAAGGAGTGGACACTCAGTTAAAGAAATAGTTTATCAATAAAAGCCATTTGTATCTTGAAATCTAACAAGAACTTTAATAAGAATGGAATTATAAAGTGTTGTCATTTTGCACCTTTCCTGAAGCCGCTTTGCTGCCCTGTTTGTCAACGAAATCAATATGGCTTGAACAGTTTGTGTAGAGAGTCACTCAAAGAACATTTCTGCCAAATTATCTTGGAATCTGATTAATGAATTATGGAGATGGAGGTTTTTAAAGTTTGGGTATTTTTCTCAATTTCTGATGCCGCAGCAACAAAAGTTCTAAACAGAATGTAAGTCTTTGAACAATTTTGAAAGAGGACCATCAAAGGAACATTCCGGTAGGAGTTGTCATTTGTAGCTAAAGGTTCAATTTACCTCTTTTGTGATGACGCGAGGTTGCTATGATTTTGTAACCAATCAATACGGCTTGAACAAATTAAGTAGAGAATCACTGAATGAAGATTCCTATTCAATTTTCTTAATATCTAACAAGGACTTAAACAAAAAATGGAATTTCCAAATGATGTCATTTTGCCCCTGTTCTGATGCCTCCTGACTGCCGTGTTTTTCAACCAAACAGTATCGCTTGAACAATCTTTGTAGAGGGTCACCCAATTTTTCTACGAATCTATATTGCAATCTGACATGCAGATTCTGAGGAGAAGATTTTTAAACTTCGGACATTTTAACCCCTTTCTGATGCCGCAGCAACCAAAGTTCTAGATGGAATTTAAATCTTTGAACAATTTTCAAAGAGGGCTACCTGAGAAACATTGCTGTGAAGTTTGGATGCAATTGGTCATGTGGTTTAGGAGGCGATGATGTTTAAAGCTAAAAGTTAATGACGAACGATCCTGCCCCTTTTCTGATGCCTCCTGACTGCCATGTTTTTCAACCAAACAGTACTCCTTGAACAATCTTTGTAAAGGGTCATTAAAGGAACATTTCTACCAAACTATATTGGAATCTGACATGCAGATTCAGAGAAAAAGATTTTTAAAGTTCGGACATTTTGCCCTCTTTCTGATGCCGCAGCAACAAAAGTAAGTTCTCAGTGGAATTTAAATCTTTGAACAAATTTGAAAGAGGGCCACCAAAGGCACATTCCTGTGAAGTTTGGACGAAACTGATTCTGTGGTTCAGGTAAATGATGTTTTAAGCTAAAAGTTAACGACGGACGACGGACAAAAAGTGATCTATAAGGCATTCAATCTTTAAACAATTTGAAAGAAGACCACCAAATGAACATCTATATGAAGTATTGTTGATATCGGTCAAATAGTCAAGGCTAAATTTCTGCTAAAATATCTTGAAATCAGAAAAGAACTTAAACAAGGATTAAATTATACAATTTTGTTATTTTACCTCTTTATTAATGCCGCCTGACCGCCATGATTTGCAACCAATCAATATGGCCTGCACATTTTTAGTAGAGCGTCCTTAAAGTAACATTTCTACCAAATTATCTAAGAACCGCACAGGCAGGTTTCAGAGGAGAATAAGTTTAAAGGTTTGGCATGTTTCTCCCTTTCGGATGTTGCAGCAACTAAAGTTCTATATATATTGTATGTAGCATTGCGGCCTTCTTGTGATCAAAACATCACATTTCACTCAGTATCGGGAGAATGATTACATAACACAAGAAGTGAATTGAAAATGGGTGCTTTATTTTTCAATGCCAGGTAGCTAAAATGTTATATCGTTTAACATATCTGGACAGGACAAAAGAAGCGCCTGACTTAAAACGTATTCATGTTTAACAATTGAACAATAGATCAACAGTAGAAAGGTTAAGACAGTATAATAATTGAATAATAAACCAACAACCCATTCATAGAGTGCGACTGCTTTGTCGGACTTAGTGTAAAATAACTGAAATCAAATTTAGAACAGCGGTGGGGAAAAGGGAAAAGTGGTTATCTTTGATAAACATAGAAAGTCCGAAGATTAAAACTGACGCGTGACAGCAGCTCGCTCTCTGATTGGCTAATCAATTTACAGCGTCGTTCGCTGATTTGCTTGATACGACAGTTTAGAGAGAAATGTGTTGATCGATTTCTTTCCTGAAGTGACCTAAATGAAGACATCATTTACTTACACGACTTTTGACAGCCCACGATGACTATATCCTTTTATTTAATATAATAACTATTGATTCAACCGCAATGACATAAATCATTTTATTTAACATAAAAAACATTTATGTAGAATTGCGGCTTCCTAAACACCACATTTCACTTAGTATGGGGAAAATGTTTTCATAACACAGAATTGAATTAAAAACGGGCATTTTTTCTATGCCGGGTAGATAAAATGTTATATAATTTTTAACATATCTGGGCCAAAACATTTATAATGTTGAATATGTTTTAAAGAAGACCACCAAAGAAATATTCCTGTGAAGTTAATGATTGAATTGGTCCAGTGGGTTATGAGGAAATGCCATTTGAATTTGAAAAAGTGATGAAAGAGAAGAACTTGCTTCAAATGAGTTATGCCTTTTATTGTCACCAAAATTGATTCATAGATTTATTACTTTATGTTAATGAAGTCTGTGGGAATTGGTTAATTAACGTGTTTTTCATCAGACGTTAACTTAACCCGGTTGCATTGTTGTATTACCCGGTTACATAAGGAATAGATCAAGATATCAGTACCCTGATGGTCTCGGTGTTGTAGTTGTAGAGTGTCCGCCTCGGTGCGGAATGTCACGGTTACGATCCTCGGCCGAGTCATGTCAATACTTTTAAAATGGTAGCAATGGCGTTTCATCTTTTGATCCAATGGTTGATTGGTTATCATCACAACTGCCTTGCTGATCTCAGAATAAATGGACCAGATGTACTGTTAAATTACACAGGAAACGCCGTAATATAACCGAAAAGTGTTGAAAGCTGCGCAAAACACTAAACAGACAACAACAATACCATATGCCTTCATGGAATGCAATAATATTTGTCGTCGCCAAACGCTGTTTATATGATTGATTTGAGTGATTTAGGCTTAACGCCGTTTTCAACAATTGTTTGGACATATTACGGCACCATTCCATGTGTGGTATGGCATTCAAAAACCAGTTATCCACACAACAGTATTTTCATGCAACTTGCTGCTTTTGCACAGAGATTGTTTGTCCATTGGTGGAAGACGAATGAAACCTGTCGCATTGACTATTGTCAAACGTCGGGGAAAATGTTGCCCAAGCTGGGGTTCGACCTCACAACCGGTTCGCTCCGAAACCAAAACTGACTCATCTAATGGGGCTCAAATCTGCTGTGTTCCAAAACATGACATCAATGACTCATATCCGGTTCGAGTCAAGTCCGAATGGGTATAGCTTGTGCGGATTGTTTCGGGTAAAAGGGATAACATTTTGCCGGAGAAGGCAACCGAAAACACTTTGAACATATTCATGAACGGCGCGCAAGTTCAACATTTACTGTAGAGTTTTGATTGCCACTTCCTGCATCAGATCAAAATGAGCATGGGTGCAAAAGTTCTCGAGATTTGCAATTATGTGCGAATTATATTTATGTGGACTAGAAACTAGACAATGTACCGACAAGGCAAACGTAGACCTAAATAACACAAACATGTTTCCCGGGGTCTAATTGTCGTTCAAAGTCCAGATAGACCTGACATTGAATCGTGTTATCGAAGACGACTTGGTCGACATTTCGTCGTTCTTAGTCCACACATGTCTGTGTGCGACCTGCGTCGTTCTTAGGCCACACATGTCTGTTGTGGCGACGTGCGTCGTTCTTAATCCATACAGCCTACTGTGGTGGCGACCTGCGTCGATCTTAGTTCACACAACCTATTGTGGTGGCGACATGGGTCGTTTTTAGTCCACACATGTCTGTGGTGGCGACATGCGTCGTTCTTAGTCCACACATTCTACTGTGGTGGCGACATGCGTCGTTCTCAGTCCACACACCCTACTGCGGTGGCGACATGCGTCGTTCTTAATCCACACACCCTACTGCGGTGGCCATCTGCGTCGTTCTTAGTCCACACATTATACTGTGGTGGCGACATGCGTCGTTCTTAAGCCACACACCCTACTGTGGTGGGGACGTGCGTCGTTCTTAATCCACACACCCTACTGTGGTGGCCATCTGCGTCGTTCTTAGTCCACACACCCTACTGTGGTGGCCATCTGCGTCGTTCTTAATCCACACACCCTACTGTGGTGGCGACATGCGTCGTTCTTAATCCACACATTCTACTGTGGTGGCGACATACGTCGTTCTTAATCCACACACCCTACTGTGGTGGCGACATGCGTCGTTCTCAGTCCACACACCCTACTGTGGTGGCGACATGCGTCGTTCTTAGTCCACACATTATACTGTGGTGGCGACATGCGTCGTTCTCAGTCCACACACCCTACTGTGGTGGCGACATGCGTCGTTCTCAGTCCACACACCCTACTATGGTTGCGACGTGCGTCGTTCTCAGTCCACACACCCTACTGTGATGGCGACATGCGTCGTTCTCAGTCCACACACCCTACTGTGGTGGCCATCTGTGTCGTTCTTAGTCCACACATTCTACTGTGGTGGCGACATGCGTCGTTCTTAGTCCACACACCCTACTGTGGTGGCCATCTGCGTCGTTCTTAGTCCACACACCCTACTGTGGTGGCCATCTGCGTCGTTCTTAATCCACACACCCTACTGTGGTGGCGACATGCGTCGTTCTCAGTCCACACACCCTACTTTGGTTGCGACATGCGTCGATCTTAATCCACACACCCTACTGTGATGGCCATCTGCGTCGTTCTTAGTCCACACACCCTACTGTGGTGGCCATCTGCGTCGTTCTTAATCCACACACCCTACTGTGGTGGCGACATGCGTCGTTCTCAGTCCACACACCCTACTGTGGTGGCGACATGCGTCGTTCTTAATCCACACGCCTTACTGCGGTGGCGACATGCGTTGTTCTTAATCAACACACCCTACTGTGGTGGCCATCTGCGTCGTTCTTAGTCCACACACCCTAATGTGGTGGCGACATGGGTCGTTTTCAGTCCACACACCCTACTGTGGTGGCGACATGCGTCGATCTTAATCCACACACCCTACTGTGATGGCCATCTGCGTCGTTCTTAGTCCACACATTATACTGTGGTGGCGACATACGTTGTTCTTAATCCACACACCCTACTGTGGTGGCGACATGCGTCGTTCTCAGTCCACACCCTACTGTGGTTGCGACGTGCATCGTTCTCAGTCCACACACCCTACTGTGGTGGCCATCTGCGTCGTTCTTAGTCCACACATTCTACTGTGGTGGCGACATGCGTCGTTCTTAATCCACACACCCTTCTGTGGTGGCCATCTGCGTCGTTCTTAGTCCACACACCCTACTGTGGTGGCCATCTGTGTCGTTCTTAGTCCACACATTCTACTGTGGTGGCGACATGCGTCGTTCTTAGTCCACACACCCTACTGTGGTGGCGACATGCGTCGTTCTTAGTCCACACATTCTACTGTGGTGGCCATCTGCGTCGTTCTTAGTCCACACACCCTACTGTGGTGGCGACATGCGTCGTTCTCAGTCCACACACCCTACTGTGGTGGCGACATGGGTCGTTCTTAGTCCACACACCCTACTGTGGTGGCGACATGCGTCGTTTTTAGTCCACACATTCTACTGTGGTGGCGACATGCGTCGTTCTCAGTCCACACACCCTACTGTGGTTGTGACGTGCGTCGTTCTCAGTCCACACACCCTACTGTGGTGGCGACATGCGTCGTTCTCAGTCCACACACCCTACTGTGGTGGCCATCTGCGTCGTTCTTAGTCCACACATTATACTGTGGTGGCGACATGCGTCGTTCTTAGTCCACACACCCTACTGTGGTGGCGACATGCGTCGTTCTTAGTCCACACACCCTACTTTGGTGGCGACCTGCGTCGTTCTTAGTCCACACACCAAACTGTAGTGTTGACGTGCGTCGTTCTTAATCCACTAACTAGCCTGGATTGGTGCACAGACTGTCCTGAACCTATATAATCTTTCTGAGGCTTTTAGTTTTCCTCTTCCTCATTCAGACGGTATATAACACGGCATATGTGTCATATGCCACAGACGATTTACTGCAATGATATGCGAAAAGAAGAAATACATATCCAACGACCAAATTCGACTTTTATCTGGAATGTTATCACCTCTCTACAAAAACCACGCTTCTTTTTACATTGCATGTGTTGTCCCAAGTGTTTTAAATGTTACCTATTCTAGAATTACGAATATGACATTTATCTTAATGGTGTTTACGCCGTTTTAAACATAATTTAACCAGTAGTTGTAGTAGTTGTGCCTTTCACAAGGGCACTTCACCATGATCGCCGCGACTGTGGATCGAACCCAGGACGCCCAATACCAAATACCCAACGATAACGGCTATACGGCGGATTCCGAATATAATATCCGATAAAGGAAAAGAATGAACTCATAATAGTCAGCATGTTACTTGACTACGGTCATGAACTGAGGACAATTGTATGTGCCCGTGTAAGATCAAGACAAACAGTCAATGAATGATTAATTAGGAATTAATGCCGTTTTCATCAATGTTCCAGTCATATCATGTTGCACAGTTCAAATCTCAATGTATTTCCTGACTTTCTGCAACAAGTTTTAAACAGTCCTTCCAAGCAACTGGCTGCTTTACCACATATACTGTTGGTGGAAGACGAATTACGCTTATCTCATTGATCTTTGGCAAACGACGGAAGAAAGGTTGACCGAGCATAGGTTTGACCACACAACCACAGGATTGAGCTACCGGGTTTCGGCTCTCTTAATGTTCATACATATTGAAATCGCGATCTGACATCTAGACAAAAACCTGTTGTGTTTATATTGCAAATGTTTATTAACCGATATCACGTACACAGACAGGATAAAACACATTTTAGCCGTCCCGCGAGAAAACCATCATTATGGCCTCAGCGTAATGTATCGACCAGTCCGCGCAGATTTATCCGGTCCGACACATTCCGTTTCAGGGGGATAGAGGTATAGAGTAATGTGTCCTGAAACAGAAAATCCACAGGAGGCTAACAGTTTCAATCCGGGTAAGCCTGCGCGGCATGCTTAGGCTGATCCGAGTCGATACTTTGTTGGTTTCCTCTCGGGACGTCTCAATTATTGAAAGAAAATATCCAATGAAATAAATGCAATTTTAGACTTGGCTTAGTCACATAAGGGAGGATATTATATCGTCACTGAATTGATGGACTGAGTCACTCATACTATCTCTTTAACAAGCTTGTTCTTATGTCACTCGTCACTGAGTTGATGGACTCATACTAACTATTGCACACGTCTGTCCTTATTTCACCATGTTCTAGCCAAAAGTACAAATATTCCTTTCTGATTGATATATATATGAACAACTAAGTAATACGTGTACTTATACCAAACAAAGTAATCACACTGTTTCCATTCTAACTTTGTGACCTCCCTTCAAGTATTCGTGGAAAAACTTGTGTAAAGTGGTGTAATTGTATAAGTGGCCTTTTCCTGAATGTTGTTTTGTCGTCAAAATGGCCATAACCCTTTACCATTTATATACAACAAGTAGAACATTGCTGCTTTAGCATCAATTGTACACGGCATGAAAAAGGGTCGTTGCAATGTTTGTTTTTATTGATTTAGTACTAGAATAGAATTCCAATCATTAATAGCATTGTTAAAAGGGCCGCCTTATAACAGAATTACTTTGAGGGAGGAAACCATTTAATTCACTAGATCAGGTAGTGTGTTTTGTTTTCTATCGTAACAACACTAGACATAGTTACCTCAGAAATAAGGTAAACTTTAAATCAGAGATGATAGAATACTTTGTGCCTGTGATTTAGTCTCATATTTTTTACTTTTAATTCTATCTAAATAGACTGCAGTCATTGACAAATTAATTTAGAATACACTTATAAGCACACGACGTTAGAGCGTATCTCATTTAGACCTGCAAGGTCATATTACATAACACCCTATCTGTCAAATGGCGCGAATTCGGTCACATTATCACAATAAACATTCATCCCCCTCCTGACCTTTGGAAGCCAGGCATCAACCTCAGCAACTCTGAACACCACTGTCCAGGTGTATTCCAGTTTATTTCTGACACCATTAAGGTTATATTAGAGGGGAGGGGAAATGTTCGCCTGATGTGGGGCGCGAACCAACGACCCCCATAACCCTAGCCCGGCGCTTTAACCAACTGAGATAAGCCGGTAGTCATATATTGCGACCATATCCTGACACTATACAGTTTTATATATGAGTTTAAGGCATAATGAGCGAATTTCGTGAATTTAATGGTAGAAACCTGCAGAAACAATAGGTCGCGTGTTCCTCCATGGGACAGATTTTAAGCCACCTTAACATACAGGCGCCGTGCAATAATACCGTAAAAGATTACATTGAAATCGTTAAAAATAGACAGGGCAAATATATAGTTGGGAAAACAATTGTGGCAACGGAGTCCGTGTGATCCTAAACATGTTAAAAACAATTTTAAAACTGATCCTGCTCTTCTTTAACCCTTTTTTCAAACTTTATCGGGTAACAATTCAAATAACTCTTTAATTTCTTTGTCTGATTGTGCGGTAACGGAGTCAGTGTGATCAGAAAACATGTTTAACACAATGTTAACACTCATTCTGCTCTCCCTTACAACTTTTTTCATTTGTAAATATGAAAAAAACTCGGCTGAACTGCGACAGTGTTCCACTCTAGTGACAGACTGTGCTGAACCCGGACAGCGTTCCACTCCCGCAACAAACGCTCGAGACATATTGTTCGCGTACTGGCCTTGTGCTCCTCTTAATGTCTACGTGTCTCTCTCGGGATATATTCTCGTCTGGTGACTGCGTGTTCAAGCTGTTCCATTTCGAGAGATCGAGCGCGTGTGAAATGGAGAGGAACAATGTTCAACTCCGGTGACACTTTTACCGCGGCTTTGCGTTGGTCGGTCCTCCCCATGATAACTTATAGGGGGAAAAGCCCAGGTAGGCCTACGTCTCGCTGGGCTTTTTTATCCCAATTATTTCTACAAGATGCCTCTCCGTGGTAGAGGACGAAACGCTGCCTAGAAACACTGTTCCACTCCTGTGACAAAAACACCCAGAAGTGCCCGCCGCGTCGGTGAGGAATGCCCGCTTTATACAGCGCACTGGCAAGCAGAGCACTCCGCAGCTCTGTGCGGGCGTTCCACTGCCGCGACAAAAACGCCCGGAAAGACCCGCTGGTAGGCAACGCGGAATGATCCATCATACAGCGCATTGGCAAACAGAACACTCGACCAAAACGCCCGGAAAGACGCCGGTCGGCGACGCGAAGTGCTTCCTTCATACAGCGCACTGGCAAGCAGCGCACTCCGCAGCTCCGTGCGGGCGTTCCACTTCCGTGACAAAAATACCCGGACAGACATTACGCGTAAGTATAGAGGGAAACGATTCAACACTGTCGTTGTGCCCCGCGCACCCGTCCTTATTAAATGGAGTTTTGTTTGGGGGGGGGGGGTGTAAACGTGGGAAAGACGAGTTGTCTCCCTTCCTAATATATATAATTTATTAAAAAAAGTTGGGGCAGACGATAGAAATATGTGACGTCATTTCCACGAAAGGGATAATCGATAAAAAGAATAAAAATATGGGTAGGATGGCCATTTATTGTGAATTATCTCCCTCAGTAATGTGCCAGTAATACAAAACAGTGTAATTTGAAAAATAGAAAAATGGGATAATTAAATCTTCACAATGAGGGAAGAATTTTTCTCTATTTTTAGATTCGTGGTCTTATTATAGTTGTACTTTAAAAAATTGTTCTAACTAGTTTGTTTTTCGACAAGTTCTTAGTGGCTTGAAGAATAGTTATTGACATTTTTGGGATATATAGATGGTATACATGTATAGTTTCTATTTAAATATTGTAACGGATAACCATATAGATGTTATATAGATAAAAGATATTATAAAAATTGTATTACATAGAAGTTTATCCTTTAGCTTAACATTGTCTTATACACTAAATTTTGACTAAAACAACAAAAGATATTGTGATTATACCAGATAACGGCTATATTTTGTCTGTCATATGGCAATCTAGGAGATATGTCTCCAATGCCTTAACAAGAGGGCAAAGATGGCCCTACATCGATCACCTGATCATTTGTCTGTGAATGTAAACTGCAGGGAATGGACAGTCAACAAAACAGCTTATCAATTTAAGACATCAAATCATTTTGTCATTTTGCCCCTTTTCTGATGCCTCCTGAATGCCATGTTTTTCAACCAAACAGTATGCCTTGGACAATCTTTGTAGAGGCTCACCCAAGGAACATTTCTAATAAACTATATTGGAATCTGATATGTAGATTCAGAGGAGAAGAAAAACGTTTGGACGTTTTGCCCCCTTTTTGATGCCGCAGTTACCCTGGCAGCCATGTTTTTCAACGGATCGGACATATTTGAACAATCTTGGTAGAGGGTGTCCGAAGGAACATTTGTGCAAAATAATTTTTAAATCGGGCTAATACTTTTGGACTAGAAGATTTTTAAAGTTTTAACAATGCACATATAAGGAAAACAAGCTTCGCCCCCTGGCGGCCATGTTTTTTCAACGGATCGGATATATTTGAACAATTCTTGGTAAAAGGTGCCCCAAGGAACATTTGTGCAAAATAATTTTTAAATCGGGCAAGTACTTTTGGACAAGAAGATTTTTTAAGATTCGGCAATTTTCCCCTTTTCTGATGCCGCAGCAACCAAAGGTCTCGATGGAATTTAAATATTTGAACAATTTTGAAAGAGGTCCACCAAAGGAACATTCCTGTGCAGTTTGGTTGAAATTGATCATGTGGTTAAGGAGGAGATGATCCAAATGCTAAATATTAACGACGGACGACGGAAGACGGACAAAAAGTGATCAGAATAGCTCACCTTGAGCCTTTGGCTCTAGGTGATCTAGAAAAGGATGTCTGGAGTGCTTTTGATGGAAAAAGAATATCTTGCTTCCCTGTGCACCCTACAATGTAACAGAAGATTTCGCACAGAACATCTTGGGCATATAGGGGAACCGCCCTTAATGTATTTACCAATGTTCACTTGAAATAGATTACTATTTAGTCTGAGGCGCGTCACACACTTATCAACCATTTGGTTGGTTGAATCACAGTGTGGTGGTCTCAGACTGATTCCGTGCAGATGGATACGCTGCTTATATTGTTGTTCAGCACGCCTTTTTGTCATTTCAGCTTTTTATGGCTTCTTATGATAGAATATATTTCGTTTATTGCCAGGAGAATGTTTTCACTCACAGAGCCCTTCAGTCCGTTCTTTGCCGCCCTTTCTTCTAACTCATTTCCTTGTAAATCGACATGGGCTGGACACCACACACATTTAACATTTATATTTTTTAAATGGCACTAATCATTAAGGGAGAAGATGTTTTCTATCAGATCTGGCCTAGAATTACTGTTCCCTAAGTTCATTGACTGTAAGGAAGAGAGAGAGAGAGTCCGATAAAATTGCTACTGTGTGTGGTCTGTAAACAATTATCCAGTTTAAGGCCAACTGAAAAGCGGTCAGACCAGCGGCATAGATTGATAACTTGTCTCTGAGTCTCTTATTGACTAATTGTTTTGGACGGTATAACCATTGCTGCCGAAACTGCCTGATCTGTATCGTTACTGCCGTCAGTATATATCTTTAGATGCTCAGCATAGTTTGAGGTAATATGATCATTTGTGACTTCTAAAATATTTGGCGGACGATTGAACCTCGGACATGTCGACTACAGGATTAGTTAGAGTCCAGGGTGACAAAAGACTGCCACATTGCATTTATGATTCCGATATTCTTCGGCCAGCTGTTGCACAGCCAAGCCAGCCATCCGTCGTCATGTTCGTAGAGGTGGTGTGAAGAGAATTGCTGGTCTCATCTATGTAGAAACTAGAGGGGTCCTGAAGGTTTTCTTGGAAAATGTCATGTGGAATGGTAGTATAATTATTGAAAATGCAGTCCCTGCTGCAATGGTCATTTCAGAGCGAAATATCACTTTCGCTCAAAGACTCAGCAAACATTTATCAATATATGCAGCAGAGCTAACGGCCATAAAATATTCACTAAGCTTGACACTAGTCAACAAACCACACCAAGTTGCTATCCTGTCTGACTCACTTTCGGCAGTACAATCCATCCAAACTAGAAATAGCAACTCTAGGCCTGATATTTTAGAAAATATTCTATCTCTCCATGATCAATTCAATTCAATTCAATGCTATGTAAATAACATCAAAGTTTCATTAGTGTGGTGTCCAGCACATGTCGACTTCCAGGGAAATGAGATGGTGGATATGGCGGCTAAAAGCGCACTGAAGAGTTCTGTATGTGATAAAGTTCCCCTGTCAAAATCAGAAATCTATGAACTTATCAAAGCAAACATGAAAATCAAATGGGCTAAAAGGCTAGATAAATACCAACATAGCAAGTTCATAAATCAAAATGGAATAAGTTTCAAACCGCCCAGACCTATTCTAACTCGAAACAGGTGGACAGGGCCGTGACGCGCTTGAGACAAAAATCAAAATCTGTTGACGACTAGCGTAGGATATCACATTATGGGTTGCTCGCCTATCTGCCCAGTGTACGGAATTCGAAACAAAAAAGAACATTATCTGATGCACTGTCGTATTCACATGAAGGCAAGAAATAAGTTATCTGGGGCTTTACAACGAATAGGAGTTGCCTTTGAAACGAAGTATATTTTGTTTCCGTCAAAGGCTCTCAAAACATACACTTTTCTCACACTGGAGACTTACCTGCTTGACTGTCAGGTGAGAGACAAAATATGAATAGTTGTTATCTGCAGTCGCTAGGAAACGGAGTGATCACCCATCCAAAAACAACTGTTTGGCTCTTCTATCATTATAGTGATGGTATTTAGACATGCACAAATAGGGACATAGCTAGGAGATACACAGGAAAATATCACAACTAGACATGAATCAGTTTGTACAAGTCTGTGGATATGGCTGATCCGGATCTACTCAGAACCGGGTTTGTACTAATCCTTCGGAAATGGCTTGGGTATCCAATATGTGTCTCCTCCAATCTAAACAGTGTCGACATAGATGTGTATCATAAATCCATCACTTATTTATCTAAAAACAGAATCTATGTCCTAAATATTAAGTAATGTCTAAACATGTACCTTTTAAAGATATACATTATACCATTTTAAAATAATGATGTTGGGTTGATGGTTGTACAGACTCATGTCTATTTGAAATAATAACAGATATGGTCCTGCAGAAGCAAAACACACCAACATTATAGTACACTTGTCTATTTTGTTTACATTTTTGAGCGTGGGAACCTCCACATTCCTGAGTGACGTCACAATCAATTTTCTTCATACACTAAATTTCGATCATTACATCTTGATCGCATATTACACTTTAATAGCAAATATGGCCAATCTACAATAATGTTATACCTATTACTGTATTCTGTAATACAAGCAACATATTCTAAACTTACCTTAGCGAGGAATTTATTACAATTAATACATTTAATCCTTTAAATTACACTTTTAATACGCAAATGCTGGGTCAATAATAGACTATAAATAAACAGTTAGGAGTGATCTCCCTTTGTTTCATACTACCTACTTTTTACAACCCATGTATTAAACGTAACAGACAGCATTGTGTGCAAGGATTCGCGGAAACGTCTCCACTGTTCGGAGATCCATTTTTCGGATAGTACGATGATCCTTGCACACAAATGTTCATGTATTTTCTCCAGCTTATTAACAAAACATGGAGACGGCCGTTTGCCGTATAGCTGTGCTTTGGTCCGCCTCCTGTTATATGAAAGAAATCGGTGTTGGATCAATTGTTTCAAATCTGATTTGAGACAATCAAGATCTTTTATATCATTTTTTTTATATGATACGCCTTGTATCTATTTACATTTTCAAAGTTTATTTAATTTCATATAACAGTTTTAATACCCCTTATGTAGGAGAAGGTGTCATTGGAGTTTGGCCCGCTTCATATGGGTGTATGCTCCCGTATACGCGGCGCGCTTTTCATTGCGTGTCTGGGGGGATGGCGAATCCTTGGTCATTTATATCTATCCACCCCGACATGTTCTGTTTGGGGTGCGCGTGGGTAGGGTTCTGCATCTATAAGTGTGTAGTGGGGCATCTCTACTTAATCCCTTTTTCATTCCAACACAGATTTTCCTTTTCGTAAATGTATATGCTGTTTTAGGAGAATTCGTCTAAGTAGCTTTTTTCACATATATCCGTATATACCCCTTTTTGTGTTCAACCACGTTACTGCTTAACTGAATGGAAACCATTGAAAACTATTTTATCGTATATATTATTTGATAGCCATCCGATCTTCACAAACATTTGTGTTCATAGCGTAATTTTATAGGTCCTTTACGGGGTCGTTAGTTGTTGGGAAGAGAAAATATATGGCAAAGATAATATGGACAAACATTGTTGAAACAATAAAACATGACCTTTAAAACAAACTAAACCAAAAATGTGTGAAGCAACACATACTGCCTGCTAATAACATATACATTATTTATCAAAGTTTGACCCTTTTCGTGTATAAAGAAAATAAATCAGGATGGACAAAAGATTGACAAAAAACCGAGCAGCGACCCTTAATTAAAATATTTCCAGTTCAGAAATCACTAAAGATCCACAATGTATATTGTAATCATGCTGATAAATGAAAGACAATCTAAAGCATGCTAGAGTTATGTTTCTTTTTGCACTGCACATCTGTAGCTCTGAGATCCCTATAGACCCAGTCTTAAATTGATACATTGGACATCTATTGAGACAATAACCGAAGATATGAAACGATTAGTTTACACCTAAAAAAACAGATCAGATTTGTGTTCAAAATATTGTATCGATCTCCTAATCCCAATGTATACGTGTGACGACTTTGAAATGGATCCGCGAAACAGAAACAAAGTTTTGACCCATTAATGCAAACCGTAACGGACAGACGGACGGATGGATAAACACAAAGACGGACAGACAGTCAGTCGCTCCGGACAAAGTACACAGCTTGGGGAAGCACTCATTAACGAACAAAGGCATTTCATGGAACGCATGTGTTGCATGCGAAAGTCATATAATAAGTGAGAATATGGACATACAAAAATATACACACTCCAAACGCAGCATGCTAAAGTTATGATAATGGTGCACTGCAAATATGTAGGTCATAAGTTACCTACAAACCAAGTTTGAAATGGATACAATGGAAATTAATTGAGACAATCGCTGAACTAAATAAGGAAAAATGGAGATAACTAAAGTAAACAGAGTTATGTACCTAGTACTTTGCTGTTCTCCTGATCACACGGTATAAGTGTGACCACTTTGAAATAAATCTGCCATACAGTAACAACGTGTTGACCAATCCATGACGGACGAACGAAAGCACATTTAGGCAGACAGCCGGCCGGACGCCGGATTATACCTCCAAGCTTTACAGACAGAGACAACTCATAAATTATTGATTACAGAAGTCGTACAAGGTTAATTTACAAAAACCTATTTAGACTACATTTCTAGTTTATTTGTCAACAGATACATGAAGGACTAGATTACACATTGACGGACGTTGAGTCTTCAATTAACGCAAATGCATATACATTATAAATTTTATCCCAAAATCGCTAGAAGCGCCTCAAATATAAAATAAATAATGACATTGCGGTTATAACTCGTGTGCATGTTGACATTTTCGGCCAAATTTCTTTCCGACGTCTGACAAAAGTCAATGCGACATGCGTCATTCGTCTTTCACCAATGGGCTAAGTCTATGTGGAAAAGCAGCCAGTTGCTTGGGAAGATTGTTGTGTGGAGAACTTGTGTGAGAAAACCAGGAAATACATTTGTAGTTGAACTGGCCGCCGTGGTATAATTGATGAAACGTTAAAAACGGCGTTAACCCCAATCAATAAATGTTGAAATTAACTTATCTCTAATTTGTAGATTTAATTTCTATTTCCTATTTTGAATAGTGATGAAAACATTGTGGAATAAGACAAATTTGCTGATTAGCATTCATCTGTTAAGGTGAGTCAAATGTGTCTAAAAGGGGCAACGGTTAAAATAATAACTGTAGACAAATGTTTTCGTTATCTACGTTATAGAAAAAAATTGATTTATGTTTTAAAGCATTGTTTGGAAAGGAGGAATTGCTCATTGTCGGCAATTGCTCCGTTTGCAAATACACTTTCAACATTCGTATGTAACTAAGTAGCTATAACGGAAACGGTTCAACCCTTTGCCGCTTACAGTCGCTTGTTGACGTTGTTTATCGTGACCCATTTCCTCTTTTTCCACAAAGGTTTCAACTATATATTTGTCCCCTTGATGTAAGGCAACATTGCTCGTTATCATTCATCTCTAGCATGTTATTCAAAATGTGTCGAGTAAAAGAATGTCCATAGTAAAACGTTCAAATATGAAAATAATTAATTTGAAACGTGTTTATAAGCATTGTGTGAAAAGGAGGAATTGCTCATTGTCAGCAATAGCTCCATTTTCAACAATACTTTAAATACTTTAAATATTCGAACTGGTATAGTATCACGGAAAGGGTTCCGCTTCCATGGGAAGGATGTAACTATTTTCCTCTTACAGATGTGCAGCAGACGACAATCGAAAACATTGTGACAAAAGGCGAAATTTCTTATCGGAGGTAATTTTATACTTTTGCCACAATGGTTTCAACTCCTTTCAATAATTTTACTGGGGTCACAGCACGATCGACGTTACCTAACACCACTGACATTGAGGTCAATCATAGTTCAGAGTGTGTTTCATTAATTAATGCAAGCGGAGGGTTTTTCGTGATTCGGTCGAACCAATGAAATCGTTGAAAAGGCAGATTATAACCAATCAAAACTCGATTTGGGCGTAGGAATTCAATTTGTGTGGACTGTGGTTGCAGCCGTAATCCGACTTTTCGAAAACAGGCTGAGTATGGGATAGTGGCGAAACGCCCCTATCCCAAAAACTATACCCAGTCCGCAAAGGTTTGGTGAAGGCTTAATAGTTCTAAATAAATAATCCATTTTGTGTGCAATCTTGCAGCGAGAAACGGATTGAAATTCAACCAACCAGAGAGCTGAATACAAACAGACCCAGGGTTGCATTGAAATTTCGACCACTCGTAACAATCCTTACGGAAGACCTACGGAGGGGTCATTTATCAAATTAATCTTGGAACGCGTCATCTGCATATGG
Organism: Serripes groenlandicus; assembly: GCA_031761405.1. Taxonomy (NCBI): domain Eukaryota; kingdom Metazoa; phylum Mollusca; class Bivalvia; order Cardiida; family Cardiidae; genus Serripes; species Serripes groenlandicus. The sequence continues at coordinate 127,763,487 of JASEVX010000004.1, read as the reverse complement.
GTCTTTCCAGACAAGCTCTGTTTTTTATCAATCAATAATTTATTGATTAAAAGGACTCTAGTTCTCATATATAGCTACATAAACAATAGTTAATTACATATTGATAAGAATATATATATGAAACAATGGTTTTAAACATAAACGCCCCACCCCCACGTCATCAAACAACAATTTGCATATAGAATTGCGCCTTTCGAAGATAAGAACCCAACCCTTAACTCAGACTTCACTCTCCAAGTATTAAAAGACTGCATACGTAGCCGAAAAAACTCTGCCGCGCGTCTAGAGAAAATAGCATACCCTATGTTCAAACATATGTCCGAGACAGCCTTGAACATCTGGTTTGCATTTTTTTACCAGGTATGGGATGGGGGTGACTTCCCGGAGGACTGGAAGCTAGCCTGTGTAATCCATTACATAAGAAAGGAAAAGACCCAAAATGATCCAAAATCTTATAGACCCATAAGCCTTACATCCCATCCTGGAAATTGCTAGAGGGGATGGTAAAGACACGTTTAGATCGTCTCCTAGAAAGAAAAAAAAAATCAATCCCTTTCAATCCGGTTTTAGAAAGGATCGCAGTACAATTGAGCACATAGTGCATGATGTCTTAAAGTCAGAACACTTGGGACAGTATGTTTTAGCTTTATTCTTAGATTTAGAGCCGCATTCAACCTAGCATTGCACTCAGGTATCCTATACAAACGTAAAAATCACGGAATCACAAGGCGATACTTCAACTACATACGGGCCTTCTTGTTGGATAGAAAGATAAGGGTTAAGGTTGAGGGACCCTCTCTGATACTCAAACTCTGACGAGAGGTACGCCCCAGGGCGCCATTATATCCCCTCTACTTTTTTCACTTTAATTAACGATTTCCCTGATGTCTCAGAGCGCACCAGGTTGGTTTTTAGTCAATTTGCCGAGACTCAGGCAGTTGGCTATGGTGGAGGCAACATCCAACCCTGACAAAGAAAGGCATACAAAGGGCTTGACTCCATATAGCTCTGGTCCCAAAAATGCGGCTTCAAAATTAATCAGACTGAAACAGTAGGAATAGTTTTCGGACATCCAAATAAGCACCAAGTGGACGTATCTCTGGGAAACACAAAATTTCATTTAAAAAAGACTGTACAATTTCTAGGCGTGGCTCTTGGTGAGAGGTTTAATTTACAGTCACAAATACATGTAGACGAACTAGTCACTAATGCCAAAAGGATTTAAATTTAAATGAGATGCTAAGGGGCACAAGTTTTGGATCAGACAAAACTCACTCCTGTTTTCTCTTTAAGTCCTTAATACGTCCAAGATATAATACTGTGCCGTAATCTGATCTTGTGCTACATATTCCAATCTTAATAGACTAAATACTACCCGACGGAGGGCTCTAACTTAGGTCTGAGAGCTCTTCCCACTACCCCATCCCATAAATTGGAACGGGAAGCCGGGTTGAACCCTAGAACTTCGTCGAGAAGAACAAAGTACTGGGCTAGAGTTTAAAAGCAGACCTTGCAACCCTGTGAACGCTATCATAGGATCCGGTTCCTTCGTAAATTCCAAATATAAGCGCCAAAACTTCCATTTGGAGCCGCTGTACAACAGCTGGACGAAGAATATCAGATTCTTAAATGCAATCTGCAGACTTCAGACCGCGACTTTTGTCACCCTGACTCTAATTAATCTTGTAGTCGACATGTCCCTAAGTCTGAGGTTCAATGAGAGTGAACATCGGCCCAACATTTTAGAAATGACAAATGATCACATCACCTCAATGTTGCTGAGCATCTAAAGATACTGACGATAGCAAAGATACAGATCAGGCAGTTGAGGCAGCAATGGTTATACCATCCAAAAACATAACAGTCAATAAAAGACTCAGCGCAAGTTATCAATCTAAATCTGTGCTGCCGAACTATTCAATTTGCTTTGAATGACTCTCTCTCTCTCTCCTCTCTCTCTCTCTCTCCTCTCTCTCTCCTCTCTCTCCTCTCCTCTCCTCTCTCTCTCTCTCTCTCTCTCTCTCTCCTCCTCTCCCTCTCTCTCTCCTCTCTCTCTCTCTCTCATCTCTCTCTCTCTCTCTCCTCTCTCCTCTCTCTCTCTCTCTCTCTCTCTCTTCCTTACAGTCAAGCAACTCAAGGAAGAGCAGGTATAGGCCTGATCTTATAGAAAACATCATCCCCCTTAATGATCAGCGCCATTTACATAATATAAAGGTTACATGTGGTGTCCAGCTCATGTTGATTTACCAGGAAATGAGTTAGAATATAGGGCGGTAAAGCGGCAAGAACGGACTGAAGGGCTGTGTGGGTGAAAACATTCCCCTGGCAATAACCGAAATATTTCTATCATAAGGCCATAAAAAGCTGAAAAAGACAAAAAGGCTTGCTAAACCAGAAACATAAGCAGCCTATCCATCAGCACAGAATAGGTCTAGGACCCCACACTGTTATTCAACCAACCAAATGGTTGATAAGTGTGTGACGCGCCTCAGACTAAATAACAACCTATTGCCAGGGAACATTGGTCAAAACAGTTTGGGCGGTTCTCCTATATGTCCAAGGTGTAATGTACGAAATACTACAGAGCATTTCTGTTACATCGTAGGATTGCACATGGAACCAAGGACAAAAAACTATCCAATGTCATACAGGGTTGTGGTATGCAAATGTCAATAAATGTCATTCTTTTTCAATCCAAAGCACTCCAGACTTCCTTTGTTAAGGCATTAGAGACATATCTCCTAGACTGCCACATGACAGACAGAATATAGCTGGTATCTGATATAAGCCCAACATGTTAAAAGTACATCTATAAATAGACCACGAGTCTTAAAATAGAGCAGAATTTTTCCCTCATTGGGAAGATTTTCACACATCTTTTATCCACATTTTTTATTTTTCAAATAGCACTTTTTTTTATATCGCTGGCTCATTACTGAGGTAGATAATTCACAAGAAATGGGCCTCCTACCCATATGTTTATGCTTTTTTCTATTACCCCTATCGAGGTAGAAGACGTCACACATTTCTGTCGTCTGCCCCAAAGACATCAACAGATATAAACTATATACATTAGGAAGAGAGACAACTCGTCGTTCCTTAT
>JASEVX010000004.1:127562487-127760184 GCA_031761405.1 Serripes groenlandicus | reverse complement strand
ACCCTCCTCATATGCTTATAAACTTTGTCATTTTAATGATAGGGACGTCATTTTCCACACCCATAAAACTCCATTTTAATAAAGACGGGTGCGTCGTACCCCTCTCTACTTACGCGTAATGTCTGTGTTAACTCAAATGATTCAAATCTGAGTTGTTTCATTATATAGTGTAGACACCACGATTTACCTTGTCGCACTTTTGTGTTCTCTTACAAATTCAGTGTGTTAACTCCCATTTAACAGCAGTGTGTATACCGTACTGGTAAAAGTGGGGAAAGCGTATATAGAAGCTTTAAGCTAGTTCCACAATCGATGTTAAATATTGAAGTTAATTAAATTAACGCCAAAATGTCCCTTATCTAGAGTAGAGCACTGATTCAGCCTTACATAGAGTGCTGAAGGTGAATAAAATTCCCTTTGCTTTGCTTAATTGTCAAACAAACAGAAAATCTATGGCAGACGACTTTAAAAAAAAAAACATCTAGGCAAAACAATTAAAATTCTCTGTACATAAAAGTTTAAAAATTGATAAGAGTTGAAAACACTATGGTAACAGGAGAAAATTCTCCTTAAGAACAATTTCTCATTTCGGAAAGACTTTTCATTGATCATTTGACCCAAAAGTAATGAGACAGTCCTGCTTAAACCTTTCCCACATAAAACATTATGAACAATCTCTGTGTAGCGACTTAAAGGATGATCTTTTCCATACTCATGTCTCTAATCATAATCTGTGTATATATTGTTCAGTACCGGAAACAACTGAACATTACTTTTTCCAGTGTAGACAATATATATTAACGAACGATATCGTTTATTTCAAAGTACGCGACATCTCCATCCTCTAAACTGCATGGTATTATTGTTTGGTAATCCCAACTTCAGCAAGAAGAAAACATTACTATTGTAAACTCGGTCCACAGATATATTCTGGAAACAAAGCGCTTCAAACAGTAACTATAACTATAACAATGTCCTATAATGCAGGCTGACCCCACAAGAGTATTCTTCTGTCTTTCACTGACATTCTTATCATTTCAAACTCATGAAACTATTTGTCTCTCTCTCTCTCTCTCTCTCTCCTCTTCTCTCTCTCGTCTCTCTCTCTCCTCTCTCTCCTCTCTCGTCCTCTCTCTCCTCTCTCTCTCTCTCTCTCTCTCTCTCTCTCTCCTCTCTCTCTCTCTCTCTTCTCTCTCTCTCTCTCTCTCTCTCTCCTCTCTCTCTCTCTCTCTCTCTCTCTCTCTCTCTCTCTCTCTCTCTCTCTCTCTCTCTCTCTCTCTCTCTCTCTCCTATAAATCAATTGTTCACTATGATGTTCTTAATATCATGTTGTTCTTGTTCAATTTACGGGGAGAGCCGTAATTAAGTTTGAGAACTTGTGGCTCGACCCTTTTGCTTTATATGTAATCTCTAATGTTGTTATACCATGTGATTTATTTGACAATAAAATATGTTTAAACTAAACAATCTCTGTAAATGAATGTTTAATAATTAAGTTATTTAAACTAACACTCTACAGCCAAAATGTCCCTTATCTAGAGCACTGATTCAGCTTTACATAGAGTGCTGAAGGGAATAAAATTCCCTTTGCTTTGCTTAATTGTCAAACAAACAGCAAATCTATGGCACACGACTTTAAAAAATATCTAGGCAAAACAATTGAAATTATCTGTACATAAAAGTTTAAAAATTGAAAACACCGTGGCGAAAGGAGAGAATTTTCTTCGTGAATAATTTCCCATTTTGCTACGATGATTTCAAAGTTCGAAAGATTAAGTTATAATTAAAATAGCTTCCAATGATCATTATGACCCAAAAGTAATGAGACAATCCTGTTTAACCTTTTCCCACATACAAATTATGAACAATCTCTGTAAATGAATGTTTAATAATTGAATAGAGTTGAAAACATTGTGTCAAGAGGAGAAATTGCTCGTTTTGAGCAATTTCTTCATTTGTCACAAAGTTTTAAAAAGTCGTCTGCTACAAGGACGTCAGAAAGTGTCTATATCTGGGAAAGGGTTAACCCTATCCAACATACAACAAATCTGAAGCAGACGACTTTGAGTTGAAAATACTGTGACAAAAGGAGAAATTGTTTGTTTCGAGCAATTCCTTTTTTTTGTCACAATGCTTTCAAAAGTCTTTTGCCGGAGAAGCGTCCGTATGTTGGCAAGGGGGGTAAAGGATTGTCCAGTATATGTGCTGAAGTATGGTGATATGGAAATAGTAGCATATTTCTTGAATTAAAAATAATTGTTAATAAATGCCGATTTAAGCCACCATCAAAAATAGACAATTCCCGTACATTTGCACATGCACACTTGACCATTGTACTTTAACCCTTTTCCACATAAGGACATTTCTGATGCCTCTGCAGCAGAAGACTTTTGAAAACTTTGTGGCAAAAGAAGAAATTCTTCATGCCACAGGTTTTCAATTTTTTTCAGTAATTTTACAGCCATCTTTATAGGTTTTTCAAATTTTTACCTCTATGTTTTCATAGTCATCTGCTGCAGATTTGTTGTATGTAAGAAAGGGTTAACATTATCTTGACTTTAAAAATGTTTTGGCTTGAGCATGATGAAACTATGTTGGAATGTTTGTCGTAGTGATATCTAGGCTAAGTTTGAATGTAGGTCATGACAGGTCAAAAACTAGGTCACTAGGCCATATTTAAGGAAAGTCTTATTAACACTTTGGAAGCCACATTTTTGAGTTGAGCATGTTGAAACTTTCTCAGAATGTTTGTCTTAGTAATATCTAGGTAAAGTTCGAATATGGGTCAGGTCAGGTCAACAACTAGGTCACTAGGGTAAATTGCAGAACAATCTAGTTAACACTAAAGAGATTGCATTTTTGATTTGAGCAGCTTGAAATTTTGTCAGAAATCTTTTCTAGATGATATTGCCATTGGCGCTGAAAGAGTAAAGTCTTAAATAGCCCATTCTCAGGTGAGCGATTCCAGGGCCTCATGGCCCTCTTGTTTCCTATTTATTTCTGTTGTATTACTAAACTTAAAACGTTCCTCCCCATACAGTTGTTCATTCAGACCATTGTATTCTTGCTATATGTTGACTATACATGAAAACGTTTTCTTTTAATTTCATAAATGCTTAATTTCGATATTAAATATCTTTAAACTTGTTAGAATTATTTGTATATTTTGTTTATATAATCTCGTTTTTTGTTATCATACTTCTGCTCAACTGGAAGGAGAATAGACTTCCCTCTCTCCTTCCAAAGCTTGTGTCACACTTAATTTATAACTAGAGGCATTAACACTTAAGTTAATATCTGTTAATATTTCAGTATCTATGTTTTTTGTTTATCTAATTGATCTAGTTAGAGCAGATTTAAAATTAAGAAACTTCAGCTTGTATGACATTTTATTGTTGCAGTCAATGTTAAGCAAACGGTAAAACAAATGGTTTGAAGACTTAACTCGTCATTTCACGACTAAATTCTACATGCTGAATATCATATAGATCGTAACATATAAAGTATATACTCCACTCCCTACGTCAAAATGGACCCTTTTTGCTCTTGATAACGTTTTATTATAAACTATGATATCCAGGTGAGCAATAAGGAACATCTCGGCCTTCTTGTTTAAGATAAAGGTACATTTGGCCTTCTTTACATCCTGTCCGTTTGCACAGGTTATTTAAATGTATTGAACTGCATCTGCTTCCCTTTAAGTCATGCCTTAAAATCATGCGCGGCGTCTTTGATGCTTAGCATCGAAATTCGTCTTGTACCTTTTTATAATGCTTAACAATTTAAAACAAAGTGGTTTAAATTTGGTTTAGACAAAGGGCCTAATTTTTTCGTGAGCCTTCCAATTTTTCGAGAACCGCTGTGCAGTGGCCATGTTTGATTAAGAAATATAACTGGGTAAAAAGTACATATTAAAGTCGACATATATCAATTTTAATCTAGAACTTGTATAGTATCATATTGTTTTGAAAAAAAGTAGAAAATATTGGAAAACTTTTATGATATTTGAAGATATGTTTGAAAAATAAATAAATATTTATTCATATTTTAACATTTTTTAGCCATTAAGACAAGAAAAACTGAAACATTTGCCCAATGACATATACTTTTCTTTTTAAATTTTGATAAATGATAGTTATTGCAATAACCTGAAGAAGTTTCAGAAAAAGTTAAATATTATAAATATGTTTTTCCCTTATTTCAAAGTTTTAAATTTGTCTATTCTTTAACCTGAAAAATATGGGTTCTCATTAGGGACAAAAAAGTGTCTATTTGTTTGGTTTAAATACAACGTATCACATGAACTTATGATATCCAAAGATACGGATAAAATAACTTCAGAATGAGATTTAAACCACTAGAAGACAAACAATTAGATATCATCTTTCAAATATTGGCAATTTGCGTGAAAACTTGTTTTTTTTATGTGCTAAAATAGCAAAAAAATGCATATCATAAGGCTTACATAAATTGATCTAGCAAAAAAAAAAGCCCACTACCCTACCATTTTTGTATTTTTCTCATTCAACATGTATACATCAAACTTTTAAAAAAACAATGTTACAACAAAAGTTAAATATTATGAAAAATCCACTTTTCAGTTCAGTACATCTTTAAACAAACACATCAACATTAAACACCATAAAAACAAACACATCAACATTAAACACCATATAAACAAACAAATCAACATGAAACACCATTTAAACAAACACATCAACATTAAACACCATTTAAACAAACACATCAACATTAAACACCATTTAAACAAACAAATCAACATGAAACACCATTTAAACAAACAAATCAACATTAAACACCATTTAAACAAACACATCAACATTAAACACCATTTAAACATACACATCAACATTAAACACCATTTAAACATACACATCAACATTAAACACCATTTAAACAAACACATCAATATTACACACCATTTAAACAAACAAACACATCAACATTACACACCATTTAAACAAACAAATAAATCAACATTAAACACCATTTAAACAAACACATCAACATTAAACACCATTTAAACAAACACATCAACATTAAACACCATTTAAACAAACAAATCAACATTAAACACCATTTAAACAAACAAATCAACATTACCCACCATTTAAACAAACAAAACCATATTAAACACCATTTAAACATACACATCAACATTAAACACAATTTAAACAAACAAATCAACATTAAACACCATTTAAACAAACAAATCAACATTACCCACCATTTAAACAAACAAATCAACATTAAACACCATTTAAACAAACAAATCAAACATTAAACACCATTTAAACAAACACATCAACATTAAACACCATTTAAACAAACAAACAAATCAACATTAAACACCATAACAACGAACAACTCAACATTAAACACCATTTAAACAAACAAATCAACATTAAACACCATTTAAACAAACAAATCAACATGAAACACCATTTAAACAAACACATAAACATTAAACACTATTTAAACAAACACATCAACATTAAACACCATTTAAACAAACACATCAACATTAAACACCATTTAAACAAACAAATCAACATTAAACACCATTTAAACAAACACATCAAACATTAAACAACATTTAAAAAAACACATCAACATTAAACACCATTTAAACAAACAAACAAAAAAATCAACATTAAACACCATAACAACGAACAACTCAACATTAAACACCATTTAAACAGACACATCAACATTAAACACCATTTAAACAAACACATCAACATTAAACACCATTTAAACAAACACATCAACATTAAACACCATTTAAACAAACACATCAACATTAAACACAATTTAAACAAACACATCAACATTAAACACCATTTAAACAAACACATCAACATTAAACACCATTTAAACATACACATCAACATTAAACACCATTTAAACAAACAAATCAACATTAAACACCATTTAAAGAAACACATCAATATTAAACACCATTTAAACAAACAAATCAACATTAAACACCATTTAAACATACACATCAACATTAAACACCATTTAAACAAACACATCAACATTAAACACCATTTAAACAAACAAATCAACATTAAACACCATTTAAATAAACACATCAACATTAAACACCATTTAAACATACACATCAACATTAAACACCATTTAAACAGACACATCAACATTAAACACCATTTAAACATACATATCAACATTAAACACCATTTAAACAAACATATCAACATTAAACACCATTTAAACAAACAAATCAACATTAAACACCATTTAAACAAACAAATAAACATTAAACACCATTTAAACAAACACATCAACATTAAACACCATTTAAACATACACATCAACATTAAACACCATTTAAACATACACATCAACATTAAACACCATTTAAACAAACACATCAACATTAAACACCATTTAAACATACACATCAACATTAAACACCATTTAAACATACACATCAACATTAAACACCATTTAAACAAACACATCAACATTACACACCATTTAAACAAACAAACACATCAACATTACACACCATTTAAACAAACAAATAAATCAACATTAAACACCATTTAAACAGACACATCAACATTAAACACCATTTAAACAGACACATCAACATTAAACACCATTTAAATAAACAAATCAACATTAAACACCATTTAAACATACACATCAACATTAAACACCATTTAAACAAACACATCAACATTAAACACCATTTAAACAGACACATCAACATTAAACACCATTTAAATAAACACATCAACATTAAACACCATTTAAACATACACATCAACATTAAACACCATTTAAACAGACACATCAACATTAAACACCATTTAAACATACACATCAACATTAAACACCATTTAAACAAACACATCAACATTAAACACCATTTAAACAAACAAACAAACAAATCAACATTATACACAATTTAAACAAAGAAATCAATTTTAAACACCATACATACAAACAAATAAACATTACCCACCATTTAAACAAACAAATCAACATTAAACACCATTTAAACAAACAAATCAACATTAAATACCTTTTAAACAAACACATCAACATTAAATACCATTTAAAAAAACCACATCAACACAAACAAACAAATCAACATTAACAAGGCGATACATTGTGAGACCTTTTGTCAGAAGTTCAAGTTAAATCCTTTCCCATGTATCAAAATCAAATATGCCTGCAGATGACGTTTTAAAACAATGTGTTTTGCGGAAGGCAGTGGTGAACTGGTAGAGCGTCAGCCTCTCGTACCAAAGGTCCCTGGTTCGAATCACGTGATGAGCGGGTTCTGCCTTTCGAACTTTTCCACACAAACGGCGTGAGGACTGATTACGTGTCTAAGAAGCAGACATCGAGCGTAATTGATATTAGCTGAAAGCTTCTTTCCCAATTGATGTAAAATAAATAACTTTAAACCAAAACTATGTGTAAAAGGAGTAATTACTAATTTTGATGTTTTTGTGATGGCTGCCTTCATTCATAAGGATCACTCGTCAAAATGTTTTCAACTCGTATCAATTATTACACTTTCATTTATAGAAACTAAGCATAGTTTTGCTGTGATTACATCAATGTCATTTGCAGCAGATTTGTTGTATGTTCAAAATAATAAGTATAAAGTAAGTACATGTATGATTATGAAAAACACTACATTGTACATGTTCATGTATTTATTTGGTATTATATGTCATTTGTTACATTAGAAGTAATACACATAATTAATAAAAGTCAGAGCTTTAGATAGGGGGCATTTTGCATCCTTAATTGAGAATCAAATCCTATGTTGTGTTCTTTGGTTGAGTAATAAGAGAAATATTGTGGGGGAAAGAGCTGTTCACTCTCTCTTATCTAGTCCTCAGTAAAGTGACGGATGATTCAAGGCATATTTAGGAAAATTTTGTTTGTATTGTAAAGTTTTGTTTGTTACATTCAAACAGAAACTAACTTTAGGTCTATCGAAGATGTACCAAGCAATCAAAACCCTTTATCACATGCAGACGTACTGTGATGCATCTTCAGCAAATGACTAGAAATAATTCTGGTAATTTAAGGAAAATGAGCAATTTCAACTTTATCTTTAGTCCAAATTTGTTCAACTCTATTCAGTTATCATACTGACACTTACGTGATTATAATTTTTGCCAAGATGTTTCAAAGTTGTTTATTGCAGATGGGCTGTATATGGGGAAAGAAGAAAGTGCCTTTAGATAAAAATGTAGGTACCGGTATTTCATTTTCAGAACTCTCTTCCTTTCACACTTGCATTTTACTTATACTCAGCAAGCGACTTTTGTAAACATTATTGCAAAAGGAGAATTTGCTCTTATTGGGCAATTTCTTCTTTTGCCAAAATGTGTTTCATTTGTATGTTTTCAGATGTTTTCAAGGTCGTCTGTTGCAGATTTGTTGTACGTGGCAAAGGGTTGTTTGACCCCTAACCCTATGTTTTGGGTACTTTACCCTTCTGACCTATAAACATTTTCTGACGCATATGAAGCAGGCGACTTTTGAAAAAATTGTGGCAAAAGAAGAAATTGCTCAAAACGAGCAATTTCCCCTTTTGCCACAATGTTTTCAACTCTATTCAATTATTAAAATTAAAATTTATGGAGATATTTCACATTTTTGCCAAATATGTTTTCGAAGTCGTCTGCTGTAGAATTATCGTATGTGGGAAAGGGTTAAAAGAATCGCCTTACTGGGACAATTCACTGGAGTTCCCCAACATAGGCTTTCATTAAGTACTAAGTGAGAAATTGCAGGACAAAACACCTGTGTACGCCTCCTGATCTTGAGCTCTTGTCTTATAGGTACCAACGACTTTGAAAATGGTAGTAATGGCGGCTCTCCTTGACGCTCATGATTACTGGTTTAGCATTACGACTGACTAGCTGGTGTCAGCACAAATGGACCAGGAGTACTAGTAACTTTCCCAGCAAACGCTGTGATAAAACTGAAAAATTGTTTAAAACGGCGTTAAACACCGAACAATCAATCAACGTGTATGTATGGTTCATTAGGACCTAATTATCTACCTTTTACCAGATATATACCTCATTTTACAACTACTTTCAATTTAAGATCAAGAAATGTTATCAATTAATGCAGATGCTGTTCCTCAGACGACCATTTCGAGGGCTTGGTGTGAAACGGTTGTAACTAAAAACCTATTTTGAAAACCCTGGTTTAGGGGGCAATTCTGACCCCTTTGTATTAAACAATGCAATTTTAGGTGCCATTGCTCAGAACGAGCAATGGCACATTAAATTTCCATTGTTTACCAAGAAAAATGATTTAACGCTTATAAAGACTTTATGGCCAGGTGATTAACCTTGGTAACAAAAAAATACCAATTTTAGTTACAACCGTTTCAACCCCAAGCCATCGATTTAACATCAAATCAGATCAACCGTTTTAAAAAGCAGCTCCAAATGTTTTGTCAAGAGTGATTTGTCCAACACACATTTATGATTTAATTATATGTGTCCAACATAATTTTGGGGCTCATTCATCCAATACAACTTGATGGATTATTTATATTCGTCCAATACACTTTTATAGTTAACATGCATTTATCAAATACAAATTTATGACTTTTATTTTTATTTTTTGATGAACAATTGCCTTATATTCATTTGTATAGCGTATTCATTCTTGTCGTATATACTTTGTGGCTTATTTTTACTTGTCTTCTTCAATTTTATGGCTTATTTTCATTGCACAAGGAAAGTTCTGCAATTCCCAGACAGTCCCTTTGAAAATGGGTACCAACTGAGTTGTACTCCCAGGATTCCTCTGGTACGTCTTTCTTGGTGCTTTGCGACAGGTAACAGGTTTCCCAGCGAGGGAAATAATCGAAGGATTTACACGTAAAACTTGACTCTTTGATACAGAGATCTTTGCATTCAGCCAGCTTGGTCACGTTTTCAATAGTTTTGTCATTGTATTCTCTGATGATTCGACGCGTTGCAGATTGGAAGGTGCAGCCATATTGTTTGCAGGTTTCTCTACACTGATTAAGTTCATTGTCAAAACTGAGGCCGAGGTCACACTGACATTTCCCGTCCCGACACACGCTCGCCGGAAGATTACAATCTTCAACCTCGGCGGAGCACGAGCTTCCGATACTACCAATGAAAACAACACCTTTCACATTGACTGTTAGATGGGCGGTTTTGTTCACTTTGTTGATCTTTGCATCAAAGTTCTTCAGGGAGTCGGTTACATCCCGTTTTAATTCATTGATCAGCGAATCGGACTTTTTGACTTTACGTTTAATGTCGCCAATGGTTACTTTGGCACCATCTTTCAGGTTGATGTCAGCAATTTTCTCTTCCGTTAGATATTTCGTCAATGCGATCGCTCTTCTTTCCAGCATGGCAAGATTGTGCTCGAACGTCTTTTATTAGACTCCGTTTATATAATTACTATTACGAATTAAAAATCTCAAGTTCAGTGATCCTCCTAAGTCAAAGTAGACTAACGGACTAGAATACTTGACACAATTCCTAGAACTCAATACTCGACTTGTGATTCTTTTCATAAGTGCTCTCTTCCTGTTATTGTATAAACCATTTCCTACATAAAGACGCTTTCAGACACCTCTGCAGCGGACAACCCTTGAACATGATGTGCCAAAAGAGAGATTGTTCATAAAGAGCAATTTCCTCTTTTACTACAATGTTTCAACTTTCTTCAATAATTTTACTTTTCAATTATAGGAAGTTGCAATATGTTTGTCCCTTTGTATTCAAAGTCATCTGCTGCAGAGTTACCGTGTGTTTGAAAGGATTACGAACTTGACATGACTGACCCTTTATTTTAGTCCTTCGCAACACATAACATTGAAAATAATATGGTAACCAGAGGAACTGCTACATAGTGCTGATGTCTCATTCTTTAGCATGAAGTGCCGCAGGTGCGTAATTGTGATGCATTATTCGTCGTTAACTGTCCGGCATTATTCGTCGTTAACTGTCCGGCATTATTCGTCGTTAACTGTCCGGCATTATTCGTCGTTAACTGTCAGGCATTATTCGTCGTTAACTGTCCGGCATTATTCGTCGTTAACTGTTCGGCATTATTCGTCGTTAACTGTCCGGCATTATTCGTCGTTAACTGTTCGGCATTATTCGTCGTTAACTGTCCGGCATTATTCGTCGTTAACTGTTCGGCATTATTCGTCGTTAACTGTTCGGCATTATTCGTCGTTAACTGTCCGGCATTATTCGTCGTTAACTGTTCGGCATTATTCGTCGTTAACTGTTCGGCATTATTCGTCGTTAACTGTCCGGCATTATTCGTCGTTAACTGTTCGGCATTATTCGTTGTTAACTGTTCGGCATTATTCGTCGTTAACTGTCCGGCATTATTCGTCGTTAACTGTTCGGCATTATTCGTCGTTAACTGTAGATTATCTTATTGTAAAAAGAAATGGATGTCAAGAGTAAGGCCGTTGTTTTTAATGTGACCTCTATTCTCTCGTTCAGAACACATTGAATTTATTTTTCAACTAGCTGTCGGCTCACTAAACATCCCTTTTAATTCTTACCCAAGCGGTCCGTTTCCCACATGCAGCGCGAAGTGTTTTGGCGCTTCTGCAGCAGACTGCATTTGAATTGATTATTAGCAATTTCTACCGATGTCACTCTGTTCACTGATTTAATCCTTTCTTTGAAAACACGTAGGCAACAATATGGGAAAATATCCAACATACTTCATTCACAAATTTGAAAACATTTTGGCAAAAGAAGAAATTGCTTATTATTATTATTGTGGATTCTGTTGCCACTATGTTTTCAATAGTCGTCTGCTGTAGATGCGTCGACATGTGGGAAAGGGTTTATTAAATATAGATATGTTTCAATGATCTGGATAAGATGTTTCAAAGTCGTCTGCTGCAGATTTGTTGTTTGCGGGGAAACAAAGTTAAAACTTGACGTCCATAGTAGGCACTTGAAGATTTAGAGTGTTTTCCTGTTACATGTACATGTATGTTCTTTCGCTTGGTTTCCGAATTGCCAACTTTTTATTTTTTTTATTTTTTATTTCAACAGTATAACAATTGTAACACGGCCGGTAGATGGTTTCGGGCTCTTACAACACCAATACTCCATTCACATTTTCCCCCAGGCAACTGACTATTTTCCAACATAGCCGAGGCTCGAACCCGTAAACCCGAGATTGTTAGCCCTAGTCGTTACCCACTTAGGTGTCACGGCTCGACCGCAAGGAAAATAGGCTGTCATTCTCATAATGAGCAATTCCTCCCTTCCACACGGAGGATTCGGCTCTATTTCAGACTTAAATAAACAAGTGCAATCAGAATAGTATTTTGAGAAGTGTTTGTTTGTTTGTTTAATACTACTCTTTCAGCTATATTTCAGTTATATCACGGCGTTTCCTGAGTACGTAACCAGTACAACTGGTCCATTTATCCTTACACTCATGAGGCAGTCGTAATACTAATCCCACAACCCAAATAGTATTTTTAAAACAATTCAGAAACATTGAAGCAGACGACTCTTTAACCATGTGAGTCCCACATTCAAACAAATCTGCAGCAGACTTTGAAAACATCAAGGCAAAAACATGGAAAATCACCATAAGTGAAGGTGTAATTACTGAAAAAAAAGTTAAAAACATTTTGGCAAAAGCAGAAATTGCTCGTTTGGAGCAATTTATTCTTTTGTCACATTGTTTTCAAAAGTCATCTGTTGCAAAGGCGTCAGAAAGCGTCTATATGTGGGAAAGGGTTAAACCATATCGTATACGATCGCTGAAATGTCAAAGTACAGTCATAATCATTTAAAATCAACCCTTAGCCCTTTCCCACAACCAGACGCATTTTGACGCATCTGTTGCAATCGACTTCTGAAAACATTGTGGAAAAATGAAAACTTGTTCATAATGAGGTTTTCACGGCGATAGATGGGATTCTTTTGAGTTGAAACTCAAATCGAACATGTTAAGCATACAGTTAAACACATTTAGAAACTACTTGATCACTAAATTCTTGCTGAAAAAAATCATATATAAAACCCGATTAAGGGATTTTCTTGACCAAAACCGCCCAAAACACACACACAATGAATTTGAACGCCGTTTTTGACAGAAGACCTATTGCATTTATATCATGTCGGCAAGTTGCAAACCTAGTTCAACCCTAGGGTAAGTATGGATCCTAGATTAAGGGGAAATGCCATTTTTCTATAACTTAAGGCGAACTTATTTCTAAGAACTATTTTTGAAAAACTATTAAGGTTATTTAGAGAATCAATTTACTACAGACCTTTTCACCTTATAAACTATCTCCGTGGCCTTCTAATTTCACCATAAACCCCATTTTAAGACAGTTTTCTCCCTAAGTGCTTCACCTTAAGTAAAGACGAATAAACGATTCCCCCCATGTCGCTAAAATTTCCCTCAAGTCGGTTTCTAACTATAAAACCAGCATAATGACGAAAATTTTAAATTACATATCTTCTTATATTTAATGAATATTTCTTAGATAAGTTTATTGTACGATTTTCTGTACAGAAGACAAACAGCATCTACCGTTTCTGCAATTATCTCTTAATTAAAGTGAATTATGTATCAAATGAGTATGTTTGATCTTATTTTTCTACGCTACTCTTTTTAGGTCTATGGGATGGCATTGTTCCTGGCGTCCATCCGTGCATCTGTACGTCCGTCCGCATGAGAGAGTACTTGTGGGGTGCGTGTTTTTCCTGAAGCCCACCCACCACCCTTATAAAGACACTTAGATAAATAGTTATTTTTTATTTTTTATAATAGGTATCTCATTTGCATATTAATGTTATTCATTCCGTTAAAGGGGGTTAATTACGGAATGAATTGCATACTTGTGGGGTGCACCCCACAAGTAAACATCAAAGGAAATAACCCCACAAGTACACTTCCATGAGTTCGTCCGTCCATCCGTGTGTAAACTGTTTTTGTTAACACGACACAGTTCACAGTTTTCAAACTTGCACATATTGTTCATATTGATGAGAGCTCGGGTACTATTGACGCCATTGATGACCAGATGTGATCCAGACCAACTAGCAGACACCAGTGATGACCAGACCGACTACAAGACGATATTGATGACCAGATCAACTACAATGACCAGATGTGATCAAGACCAACTAGCAGACGCCATTGATGACCAGGTGTGATCCAGCTCAACAAGCAGACGCTAGTGAGGACCAGACGCCAGTGATGACCAATCCAACTAGCAGACGACATTGATGACCATCCAGACCAACTACCAGACGTCATTGATGACCAGACCAACTACTAGACGACAATAATGACCAGACTAACTACCAGACGCCATTGATGACCATAATGTGATCAAGACAAACTAGCAGACGACATTGATGACCAGCTGTGATTCAGACCAACAAGCACACGCCAGTGAGGATCAAATCTATTACCAGATGCCAGTGATGACCAGATATGATCCAGACCAAGAAGCAGTGTTGTTATTAAAAGCTGCCTTTAGTTAGACTTTCATACGGAAACATTTACTTCATAAGACAGTAGCAACTCCTTGACATTTTAATTCACACCGTATGGTATATTCGTCTTAAGTGTGCAAAATACCGTCTAAA
Organism: Serripes groenlandicus; assembly: GCA_031761405.1. Taxonomy (NCBI): domain Eukaryota; kingdom Metazoa; phylum Mollusca; class Bivalvia; order Cardiida; family Cardiidae; genus Serripes; species Serripes groenlandicus. Next base: position 127,745,512 of record JASEVX010000004.1, on the reverse strand, counting down.
AAGGTATGATAGTATTTCGTGACGTAGTGTTCTTGTTAAAAGTTTGTTTCCATTAGCCAATGTACGGCCTTTGTGTTACAAAGTATTGTATATAATAATGCAGTTAATTGTTAAGGTAGTTGTTCATTTCCAGCTTATAAAGAACCCCTTAGTCACTTGTATTATATTCGGTATATTTTCGCCTAAATTGTTAGTTTTGTGGTTTCAAGTTATGCTTATTATCCCGTTACGTTCAGCGCTGGCATTTGCCAAAAATATCTATACTTTCAAACGGAAGCATTGTTTAGATTAGACAGGAGCAACTCTATGACATTTTAAGTTATATAGCATATTCCCATAAGTGGTCATTCATTTCCAGATTATAAAGAATCTATACTTTTACTACATAAGACAGTAGCCACTCCTTGCCATTTTAATTTATACCGTATGGTATATCGCCTTAAGTGTGCAAAATACCGTCTAAAAAGGTATGATAATATTTCGTGACGTAGTGTTCTTGTTAAATGTTTGCTTCCGTTAGCCAATGTACGGCCTTTGTGTTACACTATATTGTATATAATAATGCAGTTAATTGTTCAGGTAGTCAATCATTTTCCGATTATAAAGGTCCCCTTAGTCACTCCTTGTCATTTTAACTTATACAGCATTGCCGGTTCGCCTAAAATAAGCAGAATAGATGTATATACAGTTATGGTAACTTTGTAACATTTAAGTTCATTCCTTTCCTTTCCTGTCTGAGTCAATTGTCACGGAAGCAAGCAAATCGGGCAACCGTGTTCATAACTTCGCAATAATATTATTATTGTTAAAATTTGCGTTTCGTAAGCAGACGTTATATTTGTGATCTACGATGCGTTGTATATAATAAATAAGATAATGCTTTTCTAGAAAGTTATTCATTTTCAGATTAAAAAGAATATTTTATATTTAACGACAACCAGTGTTTATTATTATTATTATTATTATTATTATTATTATTCGGTACATTTTCGCCTTAAGTGTTTTTTCGGTTTCAAGTTATGATTATTATTCCGTTATGCCTCGGTCACACATTCACGGATCGTCTTGCCGGATCCACTACGGATGGAAACTCACGGATGACCCCGGAAAAGACTATATCCGTGGTCCGCTACGGATGCACCACGGTTTGACTACGGGTGTTGACGGATCAACCAAGGATAATGCAGAAAAAGGGCTAGTTGACAACGGGGAGTGATACGGATTGCTACGGTTCGGTACGGTTCGGTACGGTTTAGTACGGAATGACACGTGTCACGGCGTATGCACTGCGGATTAACAACGGTTCGCTACGATTTTAGTACGGGTTAGCACGAATTAGCACGGTCTGGCACGGAAAAGTACGGACTCTCACGGAGCGCCACGGAGCGCCACGGAGCGCCACGGAGCGCCACGGAGCGCTACGGACCTGCCACGATAAGCAATATGTATACATAAACTCCCGCGCTCGCGTGTTCATTCCACAACGTCAGGCCTAAGGACACCCGGCCGAGGATCAAACCCGAAACCTTCGGTTCGAAGTCCACTGAGCAATAAAAGACGAAACAAATATCATTGAAAAATATTAAAGTTGAACTATAATGTTGAAGTGAAATAAAATATTGTTCATTTTGAAATATACATGTACTTTTTTTCACTTCAATTTTAAGATTTCAACTTTAATCAATAAGTTGTCACCCTTTGTGTTCTGCACATCGTCCATGTTAACACCCTCTCTCCAGGCTCCGGGGATGAGGTTGTGGTTGACATCCTCTTGATCCATGAGAGGGTTCTCTTCACCAGGATATATGACCCTCATGATGTTGTGAAGGCACACACAGGCGAGGACTATGACATGTACTGTATCAGGGTCCTGCAACACGACGGAGAGCAAACACCGGAATCTGTTTGCAAGGATACCAAATGCATTTTCCACAACTCGTCTGGCCCTCGAGAGGCGGTAGTTGAAGATCCTCTCGTCATTGGCAAGACCCCGTCTGGAGAAGGGCTTCATGAGGCAGGTGTTCGTGCCAAATGCATCGTCTGCAATGATATAGTAAGACATCGGTCTGTCATCACCGGGAAGGGGGGCTGCTGCTGGGATGCCGATTACACCCCTTTCAATAGCGTTTTTCAGCTCACACTGGTTCCAAATCTGAGCGTCGGAGCAACCACCTTGTGCACCAATATTCACTCACCGGAACGTGTAATCGGCGTCGACTAGGGCCATCATAACTATTAAGTGATATCCTTTATAGTTGTAGTATAGGGAGCCACCGTTCTTAGGACACCGTATGGCAACATGTTTGCCATCTAGAGAACCGAGAGCATGTGGAAACTGCCATTTTGCAGAAAACTGGTCGGCTATTGCCTGCCACTGTTCAGGCTCAGTAGGAGTGTGGATAACATCCCCAGCATATGCTGAAATTATGGTCTCGCATAAATCCCGAACAATACCAGAGATGGTATTGTGCGCCACCCTGAAGCCATACATCAAGGCCCGGTAACTGCCCCCCCCCCCCCCCACCCCCTTAGCCAGGTATCGCAGGGTGACTGCTAGCTCACTCCAGGTTCGATGGACTGTCTGTACCAGGTAATTTTCTTCATAATCATGCGACCCACTACTTGTAACAGTTCCTGGAACATCTGTAGGTCTATTCTAAGAAAGTTATTGAAAGCAGCTGGATTTTCCACACTCAGTTCAGCCATGAGTGCTTCATACTGGCCGTGGGTGGGTCGTCGGAGGAGCCAGTCCATGGTCCACCATCTCTCCCGTCTCCCGTCACCTCTCAGTCTGTCCTCAAGCAGCTCCACGTGGCCCTGGCATTTTGTGCAATATCAATGTCCAGGTCAAACCAATTAAGTGCCAGCCTCAGTTGTTGGTTGTTCATGTTGGTTGTCGTTAGATAGAGACTTCTTGGGTGAAACAGATATGAAGAAGGCCCCTATAAACTGAAAGTATTTATACTGAAGTCTGGTGACAGAACTGGGGTGACACCTAGATGATATACTCCGTGATAAACTGTAGTGGACCGTAGTAAGCCGTATTATACCGTGATGTCACGTAGTAACCCGTAGGAGTCATTGAGAAACCTTGGTAATCCCTACCTATCCCTAATAGAACGTAGTGCGATCGTGCTGATCCGTGACAAATCCGTAACAAACCGTATTGTATCCTTGGCTAATCCGTGGTGTAACCGTACAAGTACGTAGTTTACCGTAACTAACCGTACCGATCCTTGGCGACTTGAGTCCGAGGATGTACTACGAATAAGTACGGTTTATTACGGACTACAACGGATAAGTACGTTCTAATACGGATCAGTAAGGATGTACTACGGTTGTCTGATCCGTGGGCAATTTTTGAACATGCTCAAAAATTGTCACGGATATACAAGTTCTACTACGATTGACTCAGGATACAATACGGATAGCTACGGACCACTACAGATTGCCACGAATGATGCCGGATCGTATCCGTGGCTAATCCGGCGTCCGATCCGTGAATGTGTGACCGGGGCATTACGTTCAGCGTTGGCATTTGCCAAATTATCTATACTTTCAAACGGAATTAATGTTTAGGTTAGACAGAAGCAACTCTATGAACTTTTAACTTATATAGCATGTTCCCATAAGTGGGTTATGTGTGCAAGACGCCGTGTATAAAGGTATGATAACATTTCATCACATTTAAACATTTTTTTGCTATAGCACAGAAGTACATACCGCAACCAACAGTAGCTATTACTTGTCAATAGCAATAGTGTTATCATTAAAAGCTGCCTTTAGTTTAGAAAATGTGCGGCTTCTGCGTTACAATGTAATATATATAATAATTCAGTTAAATTGTATTCGCCTTAAATGTGCAAACTACCGTGTACAATGGTATGATAACATTTCGTGATATTTAAATATTGATTACCTATGTCATATTGTCATATTTCTTTCCACAGCACAGAAGCACCTACAACCAGCAACAGTAGCTATCACTTTGTCAATCGTGTTTTTGTAAGTTGGATTCGGTTAGTCAATCTACGGCATTTGTGTTACAATATATTATATAATATGAAAAAGGCAAAGCCTCATCACGAGCACAGCGTCTTTAGTGGGTCTAACTTGTAGGTATGTGACTACCATGATAAAGGAATCTGTTTCAAGCTGTCGGAACTGAGACCGCTGTTGTACACTATTCCTACTTTATCCTTCGGTGCAAAGTCAAATCTTCAACAATTTTAACATTCAATTCATCACATGAACATAATCAATACAGAAAGGTAAAAATAACAATAGTGAAAACAAGTCTTTCCTTCAATTAAGCTTAATGACATAGTTTCTGGGTTAAAAACAATGTTCAAAACATCCATTCTGCCAAAGTTTCAACATGCTAACATTAAAAGAACAGCTGTCAGAGTGTTAACAAGATTTTTCTTTAATTTGGTCTAGTGACCTTATGTTTGATCCGACTTGACCAATGTTTGAACTTGGCCTAGATATCAATAATGATCAGGCGAACATTCTGACAAAGTTTCAAGATGTTGACTCAAACCTTGAGGTCAAGCATGTTTACAAAAAATTTCTCAAATGTTTTTCTTTGGACCTCATTGTTGTTTTTATCCAACATGACCTATATTTTAGTCTAGATTTCACCAAAACACCAATTCTGACAAAATTTCAACATGTTAAAATTAAAAATGCAATATTTAAAATGTCTGAGTGTTAACAAAATGCTCCTTTAATTTGGTCTACTGACCTAGTTTCTGACCCACCATGACCCTTATTATTACTAGGTATATATATTGTCAAGACAAACGTTCTGACAAAGCTTCAAGCTGCTGAAGGCAAAGTGTGGTTTCTAGATTAACAATATTTTCCTTCAGTTTGGTGGAGTGACCAAGTTTATGACGCAACATGACCCAGTTTATGACTGAATATATTTAAACTTTAGCCTAGATATTATCAAAACAGTTATTTGAAAACATTTCAACATGCTTAAGTTTAAAATAAGGCATCCTGAGTGTTTTCAATATGTTCCTTCAAATTGATATTGAAACCTAGTTTTTCACCCGACAGGACCCTGTCTATAACTTGGCCAAAATTTGATAGAGATGATTCTCTGATAAACTTTTATTCATATTGGATCTTGTAAAATGTTGCCTGTAGATTGTTCATAAGGCAATTGTTGATGGCGTATGACTGAAGGACATCAGACAAAACGTGATCATGAAAAACACAAACTGTGCAATAAAAAAACAGGACTTTTTTTTGTATATATACTACATTTAATTAGATAAAACAAGCTTGATATGAATTTGATAACTTATCCATTAATAAACATTACCTTGTATGAATCCATTAGTATTATATGTAATCAGCTGAAGTTCCTCTCCTGTCATCGTCATAACAGCTGTAATTCCATCAGTAAATGGGTTTCTCACAATATATTCCCTTGTTTGGTGTTGATGCAGGAAGTTATATTATCCCACAGTCAAAGATGCATGCAATTATCATTGTTTTGACAGGCACCAATGACCAACGGGTATATCACTAACTGCCTATATGAACTTCCTCTCCCATTAACGCCATAACAGCTGTGATACCATGATTGTACAGGTTGATCTCAATCCATTTACTGTTTTGATGTGTATGCAGGAAAGAATATAACCCCACAGTCAAAGATGCATGATATTTTCATTGTATAGACAGGTACCAATGACCAAGGGGTATATCACTAACTGCTTATATGAATTTCCTCTCCAGTAATCACCATAAGAACTGTTATTCCATGATTGTATGGGATGTCCTAAATCTGTTCTGTTTTAAAATAAAATTTGATGCAGAATATGATTGACTGCTGTTTTAATACATGACATCAGACAATAACTGCAAATAAAAGTGTCTTAATATAAAATAAAATGATAAATTAAAGAATGGGATTACAAACACTATTTATACCTTTTTCTACTTTTTCCTTTTAAATAGCCTAATATCTAAACAAGAGGGCCATGAGGGCCAATGCACTACTGGGATAGTTCTTTGGATATTTTCAATCCAGAGCTGTATGGTGAAGATCGGATAGGAAATAGAGGCTCTATTGTCTTCACAAGCTGTATTATAGCAATTTTGACAATTTCAAGGGCCATAATCCAGTCATGCAAGGGCACATCTTGCTGGTTTCGAAAGGAACCAAGCTTACATCAATATTTAATTACTATCTAAGTTTGGTGAAGATCAGATAGTAAATGGAACCTCTATTGTGTTCACAAGCTCTATTATAGAAATTTTGGCAAATTCAAGGGCCATAATCCAGCCTTGCATGGGCGGATCTGGCTGGTTTCGAAAGGAACCAAGCTTACATCAATATTTAATTACTATCTAAGTTTGGTGAAGATCAGATAGTAAATGGAACCTCTATTGTGTTCACAAGTTCTATTATAGAAATTTTGGCAAATTCAAGGGTCATAATCCAGCCTTGCATGGGCGGATCTGGCTGGTTTGAAAAAAGAACCAAGCTCTTATCAATATTTAACTACTATCTAAGTTTGGTGAACATCTAATAGTAAATAGAGGCTCTATTGTTTTCACAAGCTGTATTATAGCAATTCTGACAATTTCAAGGGCCATAATCCAGTCTTGCATGGGCGGATCTTGCTGGTTAGCAAAAGGAACTGAGCTCTCATAGATATCTAACTACTGTATAAGTTTGATGGAGATACAATTAAAACTGAAGACTTTATCGCGTTATACAAGCTGTATTATAGCAATTTTGATAACTTCAAGGGCCATTATCAAGCCTTACGTGGGTGGATCTGGCTGGTTTGCAAAAGGAACCAAGCTCTCATCAATATTTAACTACTATCTTAGTGTGGTGAAGATCGAATAGTAAATGGAGGCTCTATTGTGTTCACAAGCTGTATTATAGCAATTTTGACAGTTTCAAGGGCCATAATCCAGTCTTGCATGGGCGGATATGGCTGGTTAGCAAAAGGAACTGAGCTCTCATGGATATCTAACTACTGTATAAGTTTGATGGAGATACAATTAAAACTGAAGACTTTATCGCGTTATACAAGCTGTATTATAGCAATTTTGACAACTTCAAGGGCCATAATCAAGCCTTACATGAGTGGATCTGGCTGGTTTGCAAAAGGAACCAAGCTCTCATCAATATTTAACTACTATCTTAGTGTGGTGAAGCTCGAATAGTAAATGGAGGCTCTATTGTGTTCACAAGCTGTATTATAGGAATTTTGACAATTTTAAGGGCCATAATCCAGTCTTGCATGGGCGGATCTGGCTGGTTAGCGAAAGGAACCGAGCTCTCATGGATATCTAACTACTGTATAAGTTTGATTGAGATCCATCAAAACTGATGACTTGATCGCGTTCACAAACTCTATTATAGCAATTTTGACAATTTCAAGGGCCATAATCCAGTCTTGCAAGTGCAGATCTGGCTGGTTAGCGAAAGGAACCTAGCTCCCATGGATATCTACTATAAGTTTGATGGAGATACAATCAAAACTGAAGACTTAATCGCGTTCACAATCTGTATTATAGCAATTTTGATAACTTCAAGGGCCATAATCCAGTCATGCAAGGGCACATCTGGCTGGTTTTCAAAAGGAACCGAGCTCTCATCAATATTTAACTACTATCTAAGTATGGTGAAGATCAAATAGTAAATGGAGCCTCTATTGTGTTCACAAGCTCTATTATAGCAATTTTGATAATTTCAAGGGCCATAATCCAGTCTTGCATGGGCGGATCTGACTGGTTTGCGAAAGGAACCGAACTCTCATGGATATCTAACTACTGTATAAGTTTGATTGAGATACAATCAAAGCTGAAGACTGTATCGCGTTCACAAGCAATTGTTTACAGACGCACACACAGACGACCAAAGCACGGCATAAGCTCTTCTGGCGTTATCAAGTGACATTAAATTGTATCTTTTGCAATAGTTAAATATATTTTCACAGTTAAACTACTTTCTAATGTTTTCTTGCTTGAATAAATGTGAAAAGCTTGTTTGTAAAGAACAATGTGAAAAGCTTGTTTGTAAAGAACAATGTGAAGGGCTTGTTTGTAATGAACAATGTGTAGGCATAATATAGATCTGCCGAGACATGTCTCTGATTTGTATGGAAGCCATGGAGGGACTTCTTACTTCAATACTTCTAACCTCCATACTTCTAATTTCATTACTTCTAACTTTCAAACTTCTAACTTCATTACTTCTAACTTCATCACATCTAACTTCATTACTTCTAACTACATTCACTTCTAACTTCATTACTTCTAACTTCCAACTTCCTTACTTCTAACTTCATTACTTCTAACTTCATCACTTCTAACTTCTAACGTTATTACTTCTAACTACATTCACTTCTTAAATCTAACTTCATTGGTTCTAACATCCAACCTCCTTACTTCTAACTTCAATACTTCTAACTTCATTACTTCTAACTTCCAAACTTCTAACTTCGTCACTTCTAACTTCATTACTTCTAACTACATTCACTTCTAACTTCTAACTTCCTTACTAGTTAGAAGTAAGGAAGTTGGAAGTTAGAAGTAATGAAGTTAGAAGTTAGAAGTAATGAAGTTAGAAGTAAGGATGTTGGAAGTTAGAAGTAATGCAGGTAGAAGTTAGAAGTGAATGTAGTTAAAAGTAATGAAGTTAGAAGATAGAAGTGATGAAGTTGGAAGTTAGAAGTAATGAAGTTAGAAGTCAGAGGTGAATGCAGTTAGAAGTAATGAAGTTAGAAGTTAGAAGTGTTGAAGTTAGAAGTAATGAAGTTAGAAGTTTGGAAGTTAGAAGTAATGAAGTTAGAAGTATGGAAGTTAGAAGTATTGAAGTAAGAAGTCCCTCCAGGGTTTCCATAGATTTGTGTCACAGGGTGTATGTTCAACCAATTTTTGCATCAATCTTTGACCGTCCGAAGGAATTTTTGGCATTGAGAGTAAAACAAATTCACCACGAAGAGCATCTTAGATCCCATCGCCAGGAACATCCGTCAATTAATGCAAAACATTCAGATTTACAATACAGCTAGATTTTGTTTCTTTACCTACAAGAACGTCAAAATGAAATTGTCTGTGTTAATGTATGTTACGAAAACGAGAGCGATAAATATTCTTACCTAAAGCAAAGTATCTCGTAGCCGATAGGTTCTGGTTATCAGCCTTTACTGTAAACAAGAAAGCTGTTGTCGTTATTCCGGGAACCAGCTTGATTTGGACGGATTTGACGTCGGCCGGATATGAATAAATGTCGGTCATGGTTCCCTGCTTTATTCTATGTAATTTCATTTGGCTTGCATGAGCTGGGCCGTAGTAAGTTTGCACCCAATATGTTTCCATACTGAATATAGGAAATTTCCCCTTATTAAGGTTAAACCTCATAACGAGCTGTGCTCGTTATAATAATACAGTTCATTGTTCCAGAAGTCGTTCATTTCCTGATTATAAAGAATCTATACTTTCATAGGGAAGCATTTACTACATAAGACAGTATCCACTCCTTGACATTTTAATTCACACCGTATGGTATATTCGCCTTAAGTGTGCAAAATACCGTCTAAAAATGTATGATAATATTTCGTGACGTAGTGCTCATGTTAAATGTTTGCTTCCGTTAGCCAATGCACGGCCTTTGTGTTACAATGTATTGTATATAATAATGCAGTTAATTGTTCTGGTAGTCGTTCATTTCCAGCTGATAAATAACCCCTTAGTCACTGTTATCATATTCGGTATATTTTCGCCTAAATTGTTAGTTTTGTGGTTTCAAGTTATAATTGTTATTCCGTAACGTTCAGCGCTGGCATTTGCCAAATTATCTATACTTTCAAACGGAACTAATGTTTAGGTTAGACAGAAGCAACTCTATGACATCTTAAGTTATATAGCATGTTCCCATAAGTGGGTTATGTGTGCAAGACGCCGTGTATAAAGGTATGATAACATTTCATCACATTTAAACAATTTTTTCTATAGCACAGAAGTACATACCGCAACCAACAGCAGCTATTACTTGTCAATAGCAATAGTGTTATTATTAAAAGCTGCCTTTAGTTTAGAAAATGTGCGGCTTCTGTGTTACAATGTAATATATATAATAATTTAGTTAATATTGTATTTGCCTTAAATGTGCGAACTACCGTGCACAATGGTATGATAACATTTCGTGATATTGAAATATTGATTAACAGAAGCACGTTCAACCAGTAACAGTAGCTTTTCACTTTGTCAATAGTACGTTCAGCGCTGGCATTTGCCAAATAATCTATACTTTCTAATGGAAGCAATGTTTAGATTAGACAGAAGCAACTATATGACATTTTAAGTTCCCATAAGTGGTTTATGTGTGCAAATTGCCTTGTATAAAGGTATGATAACATTTCATCACATTTAAACATTGATTTATTTCCATAGCACAGAAGTACGTACCGCAACCAACAGTAGCTAATATGAATTAAGGCAAAGCCTCAGAAAGTTTCGGGAAGTGCATTCAGTCTCAACATATTTAATCACGTACTAAGCTGTTGTGCACTAATACATTTACTATTTGCTCAATTGATAATGGATAGAGTTGTCACCCAGGGGTACAGAGTTCAAGTTAAGTCAACATACTTCCCGAATGTCAAATACTATTTTTACCAGTGAATATTGAACATTTTCCTAAGAGCTTTAAAGAGTATAAAACGTATTATTACGGTTAAGTTTGAGGGAATATCCTGATAGCCATAATAAATGCATTAAATAACATATAAAATATGTCTATATGTCTTTGGATAAATGCATCAACATTTTGAAAAAAAAAAAGAAATTCTGCCAACTGAACTTGAAATCAGACAAGCAGTTGCAGAGGAAAAACCTTTAGATTTGTCATTTTACCTTATTTCTGATGCAACATTTCAGCATTGCTTTGAACTAATCAATATCCCTTGAACAATTTATGTAGCCTGTTTTAAAATTAAAGAACGATTTTTGCCAAAATATCTTGACATAAGACATGCAGTTTAAGAGGATTTTTTTTATTTAACTCCCTTTCTGATACCGCCTGTTAGCATTGATCTTAAACCACTCTGGAAAGGGCAACATAATGTTTTTTGAAGCCAAATTATCTTGAAACAAGACGCCTAACTCTGATGATGCCTGGCAACATTGTTTTTTAATTAATAAATATGACTTGAATAATTGTATGGATGGTCACATAAGGAAAATTAATGCAACAGTGTTATAACTTTGAAATTATACCAGCAACTTCCTTCTTTTCTCATGCCACAAGCGGATACTATTTTTCAACCAATCAATATGATTTGAATATTTTTAGGGTTATATAAGGAACTTTCCTGCCAAATTATACAGAAATACCAGAATATCTAAACATTGTGTCACTTTACTTCTTTTCTGATGGGGTAGTTTCCAGAACTCAATTTATTCCTTTATACATTTTGAAAGAGGACACCATATCAATATTTCTGTGCAGTTCAGTTAAAATTGGTCAAGTAGTTTAAAAGCAGCTGTTGTTTAAATAAATAGTTGCTGGTGGATATTGCATGATGGATTAAGGATTATCACAAAAGCTGTGCTGATATTGATTAAATTGTATGTATTTAGCTACAGTGTCATTTTTTCCCCACTGAGATTTGAACTCAGAACTCCTGGCTAGACCAGGTGTTTTACCAGTTAAAACTATAAGGTCTCAAAATATAGCTAAACACATTTAATTTACGATCAAGATTGTCCTCAAAAAAGAAAGAAAAGAAAGTCACTACTGGTAAATGTCTCATGTACTTTACCAAAAAAAGGAATTCCTGATAAATCCGAGCTTGTGATAGTTTAATTGTAATTTAAAAAACCTAACAAATGATGTTTTTCTAATCATTGAATTATAATCTTACAACACTATAATATTCTTATTACTGTGTAGTCTTATGCAACTATGTCCCTTATTTCATCTCATGTATTTGCTATGTAAAACATGAGTATGCGAAGAAGTTTTTCAAATGCAATTATAAGTAGAATAAGCCATGTTTTTCAAGGATTGAAATAATTTAGTCAATATTTGAAGAGGATAACCAAATGAGCAATTGGGCCAAATAATTTTTAAATCAGGCCAGTATTCTCAAAAAAAAAATGCATTTCCATTGCAAAGAGGATAAGCATAAAGGAACATTCTTATGAAGGTGGATTGCAATGGACAAAGTGGTACAGAAGGAGACATTGTTTAACCCTTTCCCTCATATAGACGCTTTCTGCAGCAGATGGCTTTTTGAAAACATGATGGCAAAAGAAGAAATTGCTCAAAATGAGCAATTTCTCCATTTACCATAATGTTTTCCACTTTTAGTCATAGGTTATCCATTCAATTATAGAGATTTTCTATTTATTGACAAAATATGTTCCAAGTAGTCTGCTGCAGAATTGTCGTATGAGAGAAAGGGTTAATAACACTTTCCCACTTGTAGATGACTTTCGAAATCACTGTGGCAAAGGGAGATAACGCTCATAGTGAATATTTTATCCTTTTGCAAAATTGTTATAAACTGTATTCCATAGTTTAGCTTTTATCCAAAGAGATTTTCAATATTTTGGCCTAGCTTTTTTTAATGTTGTCTGTGGGACAGGGATAAAGAAAATACAGATGAGGAATGTCACTCATTACATTACATGATGCAAACCAACAATACTCTGGAAAGAAAGCTTTAGACCCTAGTTTGAAATAAACAAACAACTTAAGTTAACCTTTTCCCTCATATGGACGTTTTCTGACGCCTCTGCAGCAGACGGCTTTTTGAATACAGAGACAAAAGAAGAAATTGCTCAAAATGAGCAATTTCTCCTTTTGCCACAATGTTTTCCTCTTTTAGTCATAGGTTGTCCATTCAATTATCTATAGAGATTTTCTAATTTTTGACAAAGAATTGTCGTATGAGGGAAAGGGTTAAACATATTGAGCTAATATTTCAACTCAAGATTATCAATAATTTTACTTTTCCATTTGTTTTGCTTCGATGTTTTCAAAATGGTCTGTTGCATATTTGTTTTATGTGAGAAAGGATTAAGGTTAATATTCTTTATTTAAATTGATTATCCATTCTCATTTGGGGCTACACCCCTAAACTCCTGCTTCATCATTAATTCAATTATACTGTGCAAAGACAAACAAAATATTTTTTTTTAACAAAGAACAATAGGTGACTAGGTCAAACTGAATACACTTTGTGGCAACATAATATAAACAATGTGTTTATGCCTGTTAGTAAAAATAACTATATTCAAGAATGCAAATCTTTTGAGTGGACATGCACAGTACATTACTTTTCACCTATTTGAATCAATAAATTCTTTTCACAATTGAAGGTTATAATTTCATGCTAATCTAGTTTAACTGCCAATTTATCAAAGAATAATTTTAACAGACATCATCAATTTAACGCTTTGAAGCTTTCCCACAAGACAAATCTGCAATAGACGACTTTCTAAATGTCTACTCAAAAATAAGGAACATCTCTATAATTGTTAAAACCTATATAGAATGAAAATAATTTGCCACACATTGGTCAATATCAGCCCCTTTGAATGAATGTTAAAATATTGTATTTTATGTTACCAGACGCATCTAACGTGTTATCACCATCAGGGGCTGCGCCCCCGAACCCCTGCAATTTCAATCTGAAAGAACAAGTTTCGTTGCACACATAGAAAAAAACTTGTTTATAACTTATTTGAAACCAGCATGAACATTCCAGCTTGCAAGTCCTTGATTCCATTGACTGTGTAGTGTACATGTACTGACATAATATGTTTAAACTTTAACCTATAGGCTATAGACATGAATCCATAAAATCTTGTCGTAATTGAAGGTAGTAACACTAATAGAGTTTAGTAAAATCTGATTGAGAGGAAACCTTTTTCACCAGTGTGTCTATAACACAGTGGACGGCCTCGGCGGTGTTTTGGTAGAACGTCTGCCTTTGGTGAGGGTAGTCCCACATTTATTTGGACTGGGGTGCGGGAGGTCGCAAGTCTGATCGCCAGTCAGGTCAAGCCAAAACCTTAAACAATAGTAGTAATGACTGCCCTTCTTGATGCTCAGGGATGCGGGGTTAGCATTACGACTGCCTGGCTGGTGTCATGTACAATATCAATATATTTTATTGCATAAAACAACAAACAGTATGTTTATAGCAAATAAAGAAATTATAAAATGTACAAACGGAGAAATGGATTTTCCAGAAGAATTTGCAATAATTTAACATTATGAGTGTTCTTGTTAAAATTGCTCTATTGTAGAAGTATGATGTATACATTTCGTTAAAACTTTGATATTAGAACGGTTATCAAAGCTGGACCATCACATCATTAGGTGTAATAATCCAGCATTGCTACCGTTCTCTATGTTTCATTGCAACGAATACATATTTTGATAAACTATTTATAGTTTTCGTAGAAATTGAAGACATTAATGCATTAAATTTAAGTATACTTGGCCAATGACAATAATATTTTTTTAAATATCTCTTGCGTATTTCATAATATTTTGGGCACACTAATAAGAAATGATATTCTGATTCAATGACGTTCATGTTGCAGTGTGTGCATATTCTCTCGGATCTAGGAATGTTCAAATATCTGCCTGTTTCAATTTCCAGATTGTGTCTGGTGTCATGATAAATGGACCAGTATTACTGGTAACTTGATACATTCAAGGCCGTACATATGATAATTGGCAATTATAGATGCATTAAACATATCGGCACGCTTTTTGAAGCAGGTTTCGACGATCGACGTAGGCCTTTCATAATTTAATGACAATGTAAGTTTGTCATTTTTGATTGGGAAAAATCTATTTAACTATGGGCGAGTACAAGCAATTAGTGGACCCATTGATGAGATTGCATATAAACATTTCTTCTTTTGGAAAATCTTAAAACATAATAAGAAACAAGCCAAAAATACATCAACAACGCCTAGCATGGAAGATTTTTTTCAACATTTTAAGGAAATAAATACAAATAATGTAGAAAACAGCGAATTAATACAAGACTTCAGCAATACATCAACAGGATTAGACAACTCAAGTTTGGATGCACCAATTACTGCCGTGGAAATCATTAAATGCATAACACAACTCAAAAATTCAAAAGCTCCAAGTGAATCAGACAACATATTAAATGAATATCTAAAAAGCACTAAAGAAATATTATTACCTGCCTATGTCTTCCTTTTCAATTCAATCCTAGACACAGGACATATGCCAGAATCTTGGTTAAGTGGAACAATACACCCTATCTACAAAGGTAAAGGCCCCCCATCCGATCCAAATAACTATAGACCAATAACCTTACTGTCTTGTCTTGGAAAAGTCTTCACTGCAATATTAAACAACAGAATTAATAATTTCATAGAGGAAAATGATCTTTTAAAGGAAAACCAAGCTGGATTTAGAAAACATTATTCTTGCTCTGACCATATGTTTGCACTAAACTGTCTTATTAATACCCTAAAAGAAAACACAAACTATTTTGTTGCTTTGTTGACTTCTCGCAAGCCTTTGATAAAGTCTGGAGAATTGGTTTGTGGTCTAAACTTCTAACTACAGGTATTAATGGAAAAGTTTTCAAAGTTATTTACCAAATGTATCAAAACATTAAATCATGTGTATCACTAAAAGGACAACAGTCCCCTTTTTTTGCATGTGAAACCGGAGTCCGTCAAGGCGAGAACTTATCACCTATTTTATTCTCAATGTTCATAAATGATCTAGAATCTCACCTGATTTTTAAAAATAGCAGCGGTGTTTCTTTACAATCAGATATTGATGAACAATTCTGGTTGCAAGTCCTTGTTCTTCTATATGCAGATGACACTATCCTTTTAGCAGAAAATGTAAATGATTTGCAAAATACAATAAATCACTTCCATGAATATTGTGAACAATGGAAGCTAAAAGTAAATCTTACAAAAACCAAAATTGTAATTTTTGGAGCGAGAAACATATCGAAATTTAATTTCACATATAATGAAGAATCAATAGAGATAACTGATAATTATAAATACCTTGGCCTCATTTTCTCTAGCAATGGCTCATTTCTCTCAGCTCGCAAACATCTTGCAGAACAAGCTAAAAGAGCAGTACATTCTGTCTTGGTCCAATCACGCTCCCTAGATCTCCCCATAGATTTACAACTAAAGGTTTTTGATCAGACAGTCTTACCAATCCTCTTGTATGCGAGCGAAATATGGGGCTACGAATCACACGAGCACCTAGAAAAAGTACATTTAAACTTTTTAAGAAAAATAACCAAAGCTAAAAAATCAACGCCAAGATATATGCTCTATGGTGAATTAGGTCGATATCCATTAACAATTACTATTCAATCTAGGATGATAAAATTCTGGAATAAAATAATATGTACTACCAACAACAATAAAATATCTAAACAAATTTACAATTTCATCTTAAACGCCACAAATAAGCAATACAAATGGCTTACATGTATAAAAGATATTTTACTTAAAACTGGTAACGGAATAATCTGGGCTACACAAAATCATAACAAAGTAAAAAATATACATTCGTTAATCAAACAGAATCTGACTGACCAGTTTAAACAAAAATGGTCACAGGAAACAAAGCAATCTCAAAAAGGGAGAACTTATAACACCTTTAAAACTGAATTAATATTTGAGCCTTAATTACCTGTCCACTCTCCCCTTATCTTTAGCAATATAAAACATGTTCCTATTTAGAACAGCCAACCACAGGTTATACGTCGAGACTGGGAGATGGGATGGGACGCCGCTCCTGGAAAGGAAATGCAAATTATGTACATTAAACCAATTAGGCGACGAAATGCATTATTTATTTTCCTGTCCTTATTTCTCTAACAACCGAAAATATTTCCTGTCTGGAAAACACGTAATAAATAACACATATGCTTTTAACCGAATTATGAATGAAACTAAACGTGATGTACTTATCCCAATTGCCAAATTCGTTTCAACAATACTCAGAGAAACCCATAAATAACCATAAACTTTGATCTATAGTAAAAAATAAACAAATGTAAACAAATAAACTTACTTGACCTCGAAACATAAATGTCATATCCCATTCATTATCGTGTGTAATCTGGCCCAATGCAAACTATGCTCTGATTGGCTGGATAGTCCAACTTCTTCTTCTTCTTTTCCGTAAATCCCACCAGTAAGTGGTGCACCGGGTTTCCCCGTAAGCGTTATTGTTTTTAGCTTGTTGACGAGTATGTAAAAAAGAAATGATATAGCTGCAGTATAAAACAATGTATTGTGTCCCACACATGTAAAACACGACTGTACACTACACGACATGTAAAACAACTTCAACCAGTAAGTATTGCACCGGGTTTCCCCGTAAGATTAACACAATTCTACTGGTTGCGGACGGCGGACGGCCAGAGTTTTAATTATAGTTTTTGCGTAGTTTATTTAGTCATTTTGGAGAGTATGCAGACGCTTGACGTGTAATCGGTAGCACAGTAGCCTCGAGTATGTCTCTATGTTCCGCGTCACAACAGGGTTGGGGGGAAGGATACCGCTTGATACGAGGACCCCACAGTCGATGATAAGGGAAGTAAGTAGTTGGCGATTGGCAAGTGTAACCCATACATCATTTCCATGATAACGTTGTATACAGTTCCTTATCCAACCGATTGGCTCACGTCTCGCAGCATCGAGTGCAGGACATCTAATTAACATGTGACTCAGGTGGCACACAACACACAGCTGGCTATGACGTAATCCGACATGTTTTATCCGTGATAGTCCGGTACCGAGTGTTGAACCGTAATGCATGCGTAGCTTTAGACTTGGAAGTCAAGATTGCGAATCGAGTTAGAAATCGACCACTGTTTCTTTACTACAAACAAGTTTTATGTTTTAAATTTGAACTGCTCTGCATTTAAATGCTTAATAGTTTTCTTGTGTCTGTATACTATAATATCATTTTTCATGTAGTCTAGCATATGTTTCTACTTGTAATTATGTACATATACATTTCCCACTGCTGATGTAACTTTAATATCAATTTAAACAACTCTTCCCAATTGAAAACAAATGGAAAAGTATTTGATAGCTAAACACCTCACAACTGATATTACTTTTATTCTTCCTCCCTAGATATAATGAAAGACATTGGAAAAGGAAAGAAATTTAACTACATGTTGCGATTTGTCTCCTTTCCATAATGTTTTTCTTTTCTTTACCTTTTCGTTCCGAAACTAAAGAATAATCCTTATTGTATGTTATTTTCCCTCCAATGGAAACCCCGACTTAAATTTGTATTGGTGTACGTGGTTAGCCATGAATACCCTGCCTCTCATAAGCAGAGTATCCATGGAAGACTGAGTACAATCCTACCTTTAGGCAAAAATGAAATATGTGATCACGTGATAGTATTTAAATAGATCTCTTGTAATTATACCATTTCCTCATGTTGTACTGTATGTACCGAGAGATGTAATAAAGTTCTGTTCTGTTCTGTTCTGTTCCTCTCCGTTTATCCCTGAAATTAAGGATGTACTGAACTGAAAAGTGGATTTTTCATAATATTTAACTTTTGTTGTAATATTGTTTTTTTGAAAGTTGGATATATGTTAAATTAAAAAAAAAAAAATTATGGTAGTGGGCTTTTTTTTTTCCTAGATCAATTTATAAAAGCCTTATGATGAGCTTTTTTTTTTATATTTCAGCCCATGAAAAAAACAAATTCACGCAAATTGCCGATATTTGAAAGATGATATGCTAATTGTTTATCTTCTTGTGGTTTTAATCTCATTCTGAAGGTATTTTATCCATATTTTTGGAAGTTCATGCGATACATTGTAGTTAAAGCTAAAAATAGACACTATTTGACACTAATGAGAATACATATTTGTCAGATTTAAGAATAGACAATTTCAAAACTTTGAAATAAGGAAAAAACATATTTGTAATATTTAACTTTTTAGTTATTTCAATTACTATCATTTATCAGATTTTAATAAGAAAAGTATATGTCATTGGACAATATTTTCAGTTTTTCTTCTTTGAATGGCTAAAAAATTGTTAAAATATGAATATATATTTATTAATTTTTCAAACATATCTTCAAATATACTGACCGTAAGAAGTTTCTAACCGAAACTTTATTACTTGTCAATAGCAATAGTGTTATTATTAAAAGCTGCCTTTAGTTAGAAAATGTGCGGCTTCTGTGTTACAATGTATTATATATAATAATTCAGTTAATATTGTATTCGCCTAAAATGCGCAAACTACCGTGTACAATGGTATGATAACATTTCGTGACATTGAAATATTGATTACCTATGTCATATTGTCATATTTCTTTCCACAGCACAGACATACGTACAACCAGCAACAGTAGCTATCACTTTGTCAATAGTAATAGTCCTTTTATTAAAATTTGGTTTCGGTTAGTCAATGTGCGGCATTTGTGTTACAATATATTATATATAATAATGCAGTTCATTGTTCCAGTAGTCGTTCATTTCCAGAATATAAAGAATCTATACTTTCATACGGAAACACGGTAGCCACTCCTTGATAGTTTAATTCATACCGTATGGTATATTCGCATGAAGTGTGCAAAATACTGTGTACAAAGGTATGATAATTGTTCGTGAAGTGGTATTCTTGTTAAATGTTGGTTTCAGTTAGCCAATGTACGCGGCCTTTGTGTCTTTGTGTAACAATGAATTGTATATAATAATGCAGTTAATTGTTCAGGTAGTCGTTCATTTTCCGATTATAAAGAAACCCTTAGTCACTCCTTGTCAGATCAACTTATACAGTATTGCCGGTTCGCCTGAAATAAGCAGAAGACATGTATACAGTTATGGTAACTTTGTGACATTTAAGTTCATTCCTTTCCTTTCCTGTCTGAGTCAGTTGTCACGGAAGCAGGCAAATCGGGCAACCGTGTCCATAACTTCGCAATGATAATATTATTGTTAAATTTGCGTTTCGTAAGCAGACGTTTTATTTGTGACCTACGATGTGTTGTATACAATAAATAAGATAATGCTTTTCTAAAACGACATTCATTTTCAGATTAAAAATAATATTGGATATTTAACGACAACCAATGTTTATTATTAATATCATTTTTATTATATTCGATAACTCTTGATGATACTCGAATCTGGAAATTCCAAAAGGTTCTATAAATAGCTCGCGAGACTCAATATTATAAACGCTTTATTGTGTAGTTGTTTAAATATATATGAAATTGTCTAGATGATAAGACTGGTTTACAAAGGTTTAAAGGACACACGATGTCAGTGTGTACACACGTTATGCGTTCTACAGTCAATTAGCAATCAATGCTGAAAGTGTAGCCTAATTTAGTTTGGAGATCGAGCATTATAATATATGCCTATATTTTTATAAATTGAACAGTTTGGCAAATAGTGAAATTGTGCTTTTTGAGCATGTTTTGTGTTTGTTTTTGCACTCACATTATTCGAAGCAGTTTAACAACCTCAGAGACATATAAATACACTGTGTTTATATGTCTATGACAACCCTCAATCATGCAATGTGAAGGGACTAAATTGAACAGACCTCTTTAATATCGGACATCATTGAAACAAACACAAACTAATGGATACTGTTTTCTCTCCTTTCTTGATAATTTAGTCATTTCTAAATTATAAAAAATATTTTATCTTAATATGGCCTAGCGACCTGGTGATGAACATGTGATTACCCGAACAATTTAGATTACAAATAGCCATTCTAATGAGCTAAAACGGTAGTCTATCGAATACCAACTAGAGTTTTCATAACTTTGGAATGGCCTAATTTTGAACACATCATGACCAATTTCAGAACGTAACTAAAAAATCAACAAGACATCATTCTGGCAAACTAACATTATTCTACTGTCAAAAGATGCAGGGTTGATACATTCTCAAACTTACCCGCACCAGAGTCATCGCAAGCCCTACACCGATATACTGCTTGTTACTTTGCAGGATTTTCCATACGATCGCCACTACAGTGCCATTGGCGCTTTGATTATACTTTCGAACGGAAGCAATTTTTGGATTAGACAGCAGCTCCTCTTTGACTTTTTAAATTGTACAGAATGTTCGCATACGTGGGTTATGTGTGCAAGATACCGTGTATAAAGGTATGATAACATTTCATCACAATTAAACGTTAATTTCTTTCCATAGCACAGAAGTTCGTACAGCAACCAACAGTAGCTATTACTTGTCAATAGCAATAGTGTTTTTATTGACAACTGCCTTTAGTTCGAAAATGTACGTATTCTGTGTTACAATGTATTGTATATAATAATTCAGTTAATGTTGTATTCACCTTAAGTGTGCAAACTATCGTGTACAACGATATGATAACATTTCGTCACATTGAAATATTGATTACATTTGTCATATTTCTTTCCACAGCACAGAAGCACGTACAACCAGCAACAGTAGCTATCATCTTGTCAAAATTGAATCACTACTGCCAACTAATGCAAAATAGCATAGCCTAGTGACCATGTTTTCGACTTATTAACATGGCTTTGGGGAATAATTAGTTTTAAGAAAGCACCCTAACATTTCTGCAAAAGTATTTAAAAATGAAGATTTTTCAAGTGTTCACTACAGCCATATACAACTCATAACGTGCTGCTAAGGACGGAATAGTAACATACAGTAACGTTACAAAGCGCTCTCATCCAACATTTGATTATGTAGAGACCTCTTCTTCTACTTTGTTACTGTCTAGGGCTTAGTGCATCGCAGGCAAGTGAGGCCATCAAAATGGTATAACAACCAATTAGGCATATTTACAAATAAAAATGAAATAAAAAACATCTGTGTTAGTTTAGGCTGTGTATGACTGCAGACGGGACTTAAATCAGTCTACAGACGTGATCTGCGCAAGGTCCGGAGGAAGGGGGTTCCAGTCTCTGATAGTTCTAGGAAATGACTGTGCTTGTACTGTTCATAGTACAGTGTTTGGTACATCTTTTATAGATGACACGTAGTGAAAAATCGATAGACATACAATAAGAACAATTTGGATTATTTATAGCTTATTGTTAAAATGTGTTTGATGTCCCGCTTACTTGTGATTTGTTAATTGTATATTATTATTTATTTATATATGCATATGTATATGTGTATTTATGTCTTTATGTAGGTGATGGATGAATGGAATGGTACCCAGGACAGGGTAGACGAGAGAGACAACCGACATAGTATATTTGACATTGAAGTTGATATGAAGATTTGCAAGGCGATTTGATTTACACTAAAGTTAAGTAGTACTCGTGTGAGACCGCGGTATGGCAAAATATGAATGGACCCTGGTGTTTTTCTTGAATATAGTGATCTAAGCCAAACCGATGGTATGGTCGGATAGAGGAGAGTTTCTTCTACCATCAAATGCCAAAACAACCTAGGATCGGGCTACTTTTAAACGTTTGCGATGCGGAACACAAGTTGAATACGCACATTTGTGATCCTTTTGGGTATCACACTGATGAACTTTCTCCTAAATTAATGTTTATTATATATATATATATATTAGTTGAATGTCTTTAGGGCCATGCAGATGATACTGGCAGGTTATACATTCTTTTTCAATGATGTTTTATGCTACTTTCCAAAACACCACAGTTTGGCGTGTTTCTTCTCAAGGATGTTTCGTGTCACTTTCCATAATGTTTCCGTCATATCACTGTGTGAGAACAGAACATAACAGACTATAAGTTTTATTCATATATGGTTCATCTTGAAAAGATTTACATTATACATGGGCATACGGAAGATATCAGACGATGACAATTTGTTTAATGCAAATCCTCTGTCTGGGTTTCTGTGATAAAGAATAGAACAGAACTGAACAGAACCTTTCATTAGTCGCCGGGCAGAAGCCCGCGACTTCTATTTTTAATAGCTTTTCGGAAATCACATGGGAGGGCGGCTTATTATTAGAAAGAAACAAATCTAGATGATTTGAACATATTACAATTGTGGTTGTTTACGAACACTAATAAATGACACATCTAAAATGAAATAAATATTCCGATTTTTTAATGTTTGCAGTTTTTTTTATTTCACTCGCATTTAAGTTTTTTGTCTTATTTACGAAGACAAAAGTGGTCCCTTCAAGACGTGAACCAACACCCCCTAATGCAGACTCTTATGTGTCATCATTGAGGTCAATTTCGGATTCTCCTTTTAATAGCAATTTTAACTTACTAAATGTTGTTTTCATGTTCAAAGAGATGTCTTGATTTGTGTAGAATTCATTTAATAATGTTAATCCATGAATATCTAAAGTAGGAACTGTTTCTAAGCTAAATATAGACCCTATTCTGTTGTGTAGTTTCGTGACCTTTAACATCGATTTTCGCGCATGCGCATTTCGATATGAAAAAGCGAGTGATATTATTTTATTTTAGACAAGTACAAGACGAATGTTTGACGCAAAGCGTCAAAGAGAAGCCGCAATATTTCGTTGTACATGTAGAAATAAGAAAAAAAGAACATTTTTAAATCCACAAACAATAGAACAATTTAAACTGTAGACGGTAATGTTGATATATTTCTCCTTTTGAAGACTTTTGTTTTCTTCAAATTACCTCCCTTTAAAGCAATACCAGGATATTTACCTTGTGATTCGAATAAGATTGACAAACATTGAAATTATATGAATGAATACTATTATTTAAATAAGTAACAACAGCAAAATTTAATTTAAGCCAGATAAATGTGTACACATTTCGTTAATTTTTTATAGATACCCTAATGTATAGGTATGAATATAAAATTTATAAGCAAATGTTTTCATTACTACGTTCCTAATGTTTGAATAGACTAAGGAAAGTCAAGAATACATAAATAAATCAATGCAGTCTTTTCCGGCGACATTGATGCCTTGCATCAACTTTCTCTTGTTAATAATATAATATACAAATACATAGGGCATACACAAACTATATACCAGACGATGTTAATATTAATGTTAGATGTGTGACATAGAATGGAACAGAACCTATATTCATATAGGATTGATCTTCAACAGATTTCAATTTCAATTTTTCAAATTATTCATTTACGTAATCAAACGCCAACGGCCTAAATACATAATAAAATGTTACAAATAATAATACATCATATGTTAGGTAGTTTTTATTGCGTTGTTGGTTTTTTTAGGCCGTTTTCAACAGCATTTATGTCCAATCACCCTCACAGTTCACATACTCATGCGTCCTGGGTGAATCAACCCATATACGTGATAGGACTGAAAACAGTGTGGAAAGAGGAGCCATTGCCCATGGTGCTTTCAATGGTCGTTTTAATTGCGTTGTTGGGTTTACAACAGCATTTATGTTAAATACCCCTCAGTGCTCACACACACATGCTTCCTGGGTGAATCAACCAATCTTCGCGATAAGACTGAAAACAGTGTGGTATAAGGAGTCATTGCTCATCCTGTTTTGAAAGGTCGTTTTGAGTGCACTGTACGGAGTTTTAGGCCGTTTTCAACAGCATTTATGTCAAATTCATTGTATTGTTGGGTGTTTTAGGCCATTTTCAACATCATTCAAGTGGGAAAATCAACCCAGCTATGCGTTAGGACTGAAAACAGTGTGGTAAGAGTAGCCATTGCTCATCATGTTTTCAAAGGTCGTTTTGATTGCATTGTTGGGGTTTATAGGCCGTTTTCAACGGCATTTATGTCCAATCACTCTCACAGTTCGCAAACTCATGGGACCTGGGAAAATCAACCCAGCTATGCGTTAGGACTGAACACAGTGTGGAAAGAGGAGCCATTGCTAATCGGGATTTCAAAGGTCGTTTTGTTTGTATTTTTGGATTGTTTACGCCGGTTTCAACATCACATATGTCAAATCACCCGCACTGTTCACATACTCATGCGTCCTGGGTGATTCAATCCAGCTACTCAATAGTACTGAACACACTATGACAAAGGGAGCAATTGCCCGCCCTGCTTTCAGAGGTCGTTTTGTTTGTATTCGTGGGTGTTTTAGGCCGTTTTCAACATCATTCCAGTCATACCACCCCGTCAGTTCGAACACTCGTGATCTCTGGGTGAAGCAACCCAGCTATGCAATACACCTGAACAACACATTGTGGCAAGAGAAGCAATTGCCCGCCATGCTTTAAAATGTCGTTTTGTTTGCACATTCTCATGTGTTTTGAGTGATTCTACCCAGCTAGGCAATAGGACTGAAAACAGTGTGGTAAGAGTAGCCATTGCTCATCATGTTTTCAAAGGTCGTTTTGATTGCGTTGTTGGGTGTTTTACGCCGTTATTCAACATCATATATGTCAAATCGCACGCACTGTTCATATACTCATGCGTCCTGGGTGATTCAACCCAGCTATGCGTTACGACTGAACAGTGTGGAAAGAGGAGCCATTGCTAATCATGATTTCAAAGGTTGTTTTGTTTGTATTGTTGGGTGTTTTACGCCGTTTTTAACATCATATATGTCAAATCACACGCACTGTTCACATACTCATGCGTCCTGGGTGATTCAACCCAGCTACTCAATAGTACTGAACGCACTGTGACAAAGGGAGCAATTGCCCGTCCTGCTTTCAGTGGTCGTTTTGTTGGTATTGTTGGGTGTTTTAGGCCGATTTCCACATCATTCAAGTCATACCACCCCGTCAGTTCACACACTCGTGATCCCTGGGTGAATCAATCCAGATATGTAATAGACCTGAACACAGTGTGGCAAGAGAAGCAATTGCCCGCCATGCTTTAAAATGTCGTTTTGTTTGCATTGTATGGGTTTTGATCTTGGAAGCGAGTTGTTGCATGACTAAATAAGTGTGGAAAGTGGCCTAAAATATCTGCATGTGGGAAAGGGTGAGTATGCGTTCACTGGTCTTCGCACCTCTGCAGGCCAAATCCCTTTCGGCGGTAGAGTGAACGATTTTCCCATAACCCCGTTCCCACATGCATACACTCCCTATAAATGAACTATCGAAAACATTGTGATAAAAACAGCCATTGCTCATGTTTTCAAAGGTGGTTTTGCTTGCATTGTTGGGGTTTTATGCCGTTTTCAACAGCATGTATGCCCAATCGCCATCACAGTGCACATACTCGTGTTTTTGTGTGATTCTACCCAGCTAGGCAATAGGACTGAAAACAGTGTGGTAAGAGGAACCATTGCTCGTCATGTTTACAAAGGTCGCTTTGATTGCGTTGTTGGTTGTTTTAGGCCGTTTTCAATAGCAATTATGTTAAATACACCTCACTGCTCACACACACACATGCTTCCTGGGTGAATCAACCCATCTACGCGATAGAACTGAAAACAGTGTGGTATAAGGAGCCATTGATCATCATGTTTTCAAAGGTCAATGTGATTGCATTGTTGGGGTTTATAGGCCGTTTTCAACGGCATTTATGTCCAATCACTCTCACAGTTCGCAAACTCATGGGACCTGGGAAAATCAACCCAGCTATGCGTTAGGACTGAAAACAGTGTGGAAAGAGGAGCCATTGCTAATCGGGATTTCAAAGGTCGTTTTGTTTGTATTTTTGGATTGTTTACGCCGGTTTCAACATCACATATGTCAAATCACACGCACTGTTCACATACTCATGCGTCCTGGGTGATTCAATCCAGCTACTCAATAGTACTGAACACACTATGACAAAGGGAGCAATTGCCCGCCCTGCTTTCAGAGGTCGTTTTGTTTGTATTCGTGGGTGTTTTAGGCCGTTTTCAACATCATTCCAGTCATACCACCCCGTCAGTTCGAACACTCGTGATCCCTGGGTGAAGCAACCCAGCTATGCAATACACCTGAACAACACATTGTGGCAAGAGAAGCAATTGCCCGCCATGCTTTAAAATGTCGTTTTGTTTGCACATTCTCATGTGTTTTGAGTGATTCTACCCAGCTAGGCAATAGGACTGAAAACAGTGTGGTAAGAGTAGCCATTGCTCGTCATGTTTTCAAAGGTCGTTTTGATTGCGTTGTTGGGTGTTTTACGCCGTTATTCAACATCATATATGTCAAATGGCACGCACTGTTCATATACTCATGCGTCCTGGGTGATTCAACCTAGCTATGCGTTACGACTGAAAACAGTGTGGAAAGAGGAGCCATTGCTAATCATGATTTCAAAGGTTGTTTTGTTTGTATTGTTGGGTGTTTTACGCCGTTTTTAACATCATATATGTCAAATCACACGCACTGTTCACATACTCATGCGTCCTGGGTGATTCAACCCAGCTACTCAATAGTACTGAACGCACTGTGACAAAGGGAGCAATTGCCCGTCCTGCTTTCAGTGGTCGTTTTGTTGGTATTGTTGGGTGTTTTAGGCCGATTTCCACATCATTCAAGTCATACCACCCCGTCAGTTCACACACTCGTGATCCCTGGGTGAATCAATCCAGATATGCAATAGACCTGAACACAGTGTGGCAAGAGAAGCAATTGCCCGCCATGCTTTAAAATGTCGTTTTGTTTGCATTGTATGGGTTTTGATCTTGGAAGCGAGTTGTTGCATAACTAAATAAGTGTGGAAAGTGGCCTAAAATATCTGCATGTGGGAAAGGGTGAGTATGCGTTCACTGGTCTTCGCACCTCTGCAGGCCAAATCCCTTTCGGCGGTAGAGTGAACGATTTTCCCATAACCCCGTTCCCACATGCATACACTCCCTATAAATGAACTATCGAAAACATTGTGATAAAAACAGCCATTGCTCATGTTTTCAAAGGTGGTTTTGCTTGCATTGTTGGGGTTTTATGCCGTTTTCAACAGCATGTATGCCCAATCGCCATCACAGTGCACATACTCGTGTTTTTGTGTGATTATACCCAGCTAGGCAATAGGACTGAAAACAGTGTGGTAAGAGGAACCATTGCTCGTCATGTTTACAAAGGTCGCTTTGATTGCGTTGTTGGTTGTTTTAGGCCGTTTTCAATAGCAATTATGTTAAATACACCTCACTGCTCACACACACACATGCTTCCTGGGTGAATCAACCCATCTACGCGATAGAACTGAAAACAGTGTGGTATAAGGAGCCATTGATCATCATGTTTTCAAAGGTCAATGTGATTGCATTGTTGGGGTTTATAGGCCGTTTTCAACGGCATTTATGTCCAATCACTCTCACAGTTCGCAAACTCATGGGACCTGGGAAAATCAACCCAGCTATGCGTTAGGACTGAAAACAGTGTGGAAAGAGGAGCCATTGCTAATCGGGATTTCAAAGGTCGTTTTGTTTGTATTTTTGGATTGTTTACGCCGGTTTCAACATCACATATGTCAAATCACACGCACTGTTCACATACTCATGCGTCCTGGGTGATTCAATCCAGCTACTCAATAGTACTGAACACACTATGACAAAGGGAGCAATTGCCCGCCCTGCTTTCAGAGGTCGTTTTGTTTGTATTCGTGGGTGTTTTAGGCCGTTTTCAACATCATTCCAGTCATACCACCCCGTCAGTTCGAACACTCGTGATCCCTGGGTGAAGCAACCCAGCTATGCAATACACCTGAACAACACATTGTGGCAAGAGAAGCAATTGCCCGCCATGCTTTAAAATGTCGTTTTGTTTGCACATTCTCATGTGTTTTGAGTGATTCTACCCAGCTAGGCAATAGGACTGAAAACAGTGTGGTAAGAGTAGCCATTGCTCATCATGTTTTCAAAGGTCGTTTTGATTGCGTTGTTGGGTGTTTTACGCCGTTATTCAACATCATATATGTCAAATCGCACGCACTGTTCATATACTCATGCGTCCGGGGTGATTCAACCCAGCTATGCGTTACGACTGAAAACAGTGTGGAAAGAGGAGCCATTGCTAATCATGATTTCAAAGGTTGTTTTGTTTGTATTGTTGGGTGTTTTACGCCGTTTTTAACATCATATATGTCAAATCACACGCACTGTTCACATACTCATGCGTCCTGGGTGATTCAACCCAGCTACTCAATAGTACTGAACGCACTGTGACAAAGGGAGCAATTGCCCGTCCTGCTTTCAGTGGTCGTTTTGTTGGTATTGTTGTGTGTTTTAGGCCGATTTCCACATCATTCAAGTCATACCACCCCGTCAGTTCACACACTCGTGATCCCTGGGTGAATCAATCCAGATATGCAATAGACCTGAACACAGTGTGGCAAGAGAAGCAATTGCCCGCCATGCTTTAAAATGTCGTTTTGTTTGCATTGTATGGGTTTTGATCTTGGAAGCGAGTTGTTGCATGACTAAATAAGTGTGGAAAGTGGCCTAAAATATCTGCATGTGGGAAAGGGTGAGTATGCGTTCACTGGTCTTCGCACCTCTGCAGGCCAAATCCCTTTCGGCGGTAGAGTGAACGATTTTCCCATAACCCCGTTCCCACATGCATACACTCCCTATAAATGAACTATCGAAAACATTGTGATAAAAACAGCCATTGCTCATCATGTTTTCAAAGGTGGTTTTGCTTGCATTGTTGGGGTTTTATGCCGTTTTCAACAGCATGTATGCCCAATCGCCATCACAGTGCACATACTCGTGTTTTTGTGTGATTCTACCCAGCTAGGCAATAGGACTGAAAACAGTGTGGTAAGAGGAACCATTGCTCGTCATGTTTACAAAGGTCGCTTTGATTGCGTTGTTGGTTGTTTTAGGCCGTTTTAAATAGCAATTATGTTAAATACACCTCACTGCTCACACACACACACATGCTTCCTGGGTGATTCAACCCATCTACGCGATAGAACTGAAAACAGTGTGGTATAAGGAGCCATTGATCATCATGTTTTCAAAGGTCAATGTGATTGCATTGTTGGGGTTTATAGGCCGTTTTCAACGGCATTTATGTCCAATCACTCTCACAGTTCGCAAACTCATGGGACCTGGGAAAATCAACCCAGCTATGCGTTAGGACTGAAAACAGTGTGGAAAGACGAGCCATTGCTAATCGGGATTTCAAAGATCGTTTTGTTTGTATTTTTGGATTGTTTACGCCGGTTTCAACATCACATATGTCAAATCACCCGCACTGTTCACATACTCATGCGTCCTGGGTGATTCAATCCAGCTACTCAATAGTACTGAACACACTATGACAAAGGGAGCAATTGCCCGCCCTGCTTTCAGAGGTCGTTTTGTTTGTATTCGTGGGTGTTTTAGGCCGTTTTCAACATCATTCCAGTCATACCACCCCGTCAGTTCGAACACTCGTGATCCCTGGGTGAAGCAACCCAGCTATGCAATACACCTGAACAACACATTGTGGCAAGAGAAGCAATTGCCCGCCATGCTTTAAAATGTCGTTTTGTTTGCACATTCTCATGTGTTTTGAGTGATTCTACCCAGCTAGGCAATAGGACTGAAAACAGTGTGGTAAGAGTAGCCATTGCTCATCATGTTTTCAAAGGTCATTTTGATTGCGTTGTTAGGTGTTTTACGCCGTTATTCAACATCATATATGTCAAATCGCACGCACTGTTCATATACTCATGCGTCCTGGGTGATTCAACCCAGCTATGCGTTACGACTGAAAACAGTGTGGAAAGAGGAGCCATTGCTAATCATGATTTCAAAGGTTGTTTTGTTTGTATTGTTGGGTGTTTTACGCCGTTTTTAACATCATATATGTCAAATCACACGCACTGTTCACATACTCATGCGTCCTGGGTGATTCAACCCAGCTACTCAATAGTACTGAACGCACTGTGACAAAGGGAGCAATTGCCCGTCCTGCTTTCAGTGGTCGTTTTGTTGGTATTGTTGGGTGTTTTAGGCCGATTTCCACATCATTCAAGTCATACCACCCCGTCAGTTCACACACTCGTGATCCCTGGGTGAATCAATCCAGATATGCAATAGACATGAACACATTGTGGCAAGAGAAGCAATTGCCCGCCATGCTTTAAAATGTCGTTTTGTTTGCATTGTATGGGTTTTGATCTTGGAAGCGAGTTGTTGCATGACTAAATAAGTGTGGAAAGTGGCCTAAAATATCTGCATGTGGGAAAGGGTGAGTATGCGTTCACTGGTCTTCGCACCTCTGCAGGCCAAATCCCTTTCGGCGGTAGAGTGAACGATTTTCCCATAACCCCGTTCCCACATGCATACACTCCCTATAAATGAACTATCGAAAACATTGTGATAAAAACAGCCATTGCTCATCATGTTTTCAAAGGTGGTTTTGCTTGCATTGTTGGGGTTTTATGCCGTTTTCAACAGCATGTATGCCCAATCGCCATCACAGTGCACATACTCGTGTTTTTGTGTGATTCTACCCAGCTAGGCAATAGGACGGAAAACAGTGTGGTAAGAGGAACCATTGCTCGTCATGTTTACAAAGGTCGCTTTGATTGCGTTGTTGGTTGTTTTAGGCCGTTTTCAATAGCAATTATGTTAAATACACCTCACTGCTCACACACACACATGCTTCCTGGGTGAATCAACCCATCTACGCGATAGAACTGAAAACAGTGTGGTATAAGGAGCCATTGATCATCATGTTTTCAAAGGTCAATGTGATTGCATTGTTGGGGTTTATAGGCCGTTTTCAACGGCATTTATGTCCAATCACTCTCACAGTTCGCAAACTCATGGGACCTGGGAAAATCAACCCAGCTATGCGTTAGGACTGAAAACAGTGTGGAAAGAGGAGCCATTGCTAATCGGGATTTCAAAGGTCGTTTTGTTTGTATTTTTGGATTGTTTACGCCGGTTTCAACATCACATATGTCAAATCACCCGCACTGTTCACATACTCATGCGTCCTGGGTGATTCAATCCAGCTACTCAATAGTACTGAACACACTATGACAAAGGGAGCAATTGCCCGCCCTGCTTTCAAAGGTCGTTTTGTTTGTATTCGTAGGTGTTTTAGGCCGTTTTCAACATCATTCCAGTCATACCACCCCGTCAGTTCGAACACTCGTGATCCCTGGGTGAAGCAACCCAGCTATGCAATACACCTGAACAACACATTGTGGCAAGAAAAGCAATTGCCCGCCATGCTTTAAAATGTCGTTTTGTTTGCACATTCTCATGTGTTTTGAGTGATTCTATCCAGCTAGGAAATAGGACTGAAAACAGTGTGGTAAGAGTAGCCATTGCTCATCATGTTTTCAAAGGTCGTTTTGATTGCGTTGTTAGGTGTTTTACGGCGTTATTCAACATCATACATGTCAAATCGCACGCACTGTTCATATACTCATGCGTCCTGGGTGATTCAACCCAGCTATGCGTTACGACTGAAAACAGTGTGGAAAGAGGAGCTATTGCTAATCATGATTTCAAAGGGTGTTTTGTTTGTATTGTTGGGTGTTTTACGCCGTTTTTAACATCATATATGTCAAATCACACGCACTGTTCACATACTCATGCGTCCTGGGTGATTCAACCCAGCTACTCAATAGTACTGAACGCACTGTGACAAAGGGAGCAATTGCCCGTCCTGCTTTCAGTGGTCGTTTTGTTAGTATTGTTGGGTGTTTTAGGCCGATTTCCACATCATTCAAGTCATACCACCCCGTCAGTTCACACACTCGTGATCCCTGGGTGAATCAATCCAGATATGCAATAGACCTGAACACATTGTGGCAAGAGAAGCAATTGCCCGCCATACTTTAAAATGTCGTTTTGTTTGCATTGTATGGGTTTTGATCTTGGAAGCGAGTTGTTGCATGACTAAATAAGTGTGGGAAGTGGCCTAAAATATCTGCATGTGGGAAAGGGTGAGTATGCGTTCACTGGTCTTCGCACCTCTGCAGGCCAAATCCCTTTCGGCGGTAGAGTGAACGATTTTCCCATAACCCCGTTCCCACATGCATACACTCACAATAAATGAACTATCGCAAACATTGTGATAAAAACAGCCATTGCTCATCATGTTTTCAAAGGTGGTTTTGCTTGCATTGTTGGGGTTTTATGCCGTTTTCAACAGCATGTATGCCCAATCGCCATCACAGTGCACATACTCGTGTTTTTGTGTGATTCTACCCAGCTAGGCAATAGGACTGAAAACAGTGTGGTAAGAGGAACCATTGCTCGTCATGTTTACAAAGGTCGCTTTGATTGCGTTGTTGGTTGTTTTAGGCCGTTTTCAATAGCAATTATGTTAAATACACCTCACTGCTCACACACACACATGCTTCCTGGGTGAATCAACCCATCTACGCGATAGAACTGAAAACAGTGTGGTATAAGGAGCCATTGATCATCATGTTTTCAAAGGTCAATGTGATTGCATTGTTGGGGTTTATAGGCCGTTTTCAACGGCATTTATGTCCAATCACTCTCACAGTTCGCAAACTCATGGGACCTGGGAAAATCAACCCAGCTATGCGTTAGGACTGAAAACAGTGTGGAAA
The DNA here is from genome assembly GCA_031761405.1 of Serripes groenlandicus. Lineage (NCBI taxonomy): Eukaryota > Metazoa > Mollusca > Bivalvia > Cardiida > Cardiidae > Serripes > Serripes groenlandicus. Next base: position 127,712,107 of record JASEVX010000004.1, on the reverse strand, counting down.
GAGGAGCCATTGCTAATCGGGATTTCAAAGGTCGTTTTGTTTGTATTTTTGGATTGTTTACGCCGGTTTCAACATCACATATGTCAAATCACCCGCACTGTTCACATACTCATGCGTCCTGGGTGATTCAATCCAGCTACTCAATAGTACTGAACACACTATGACAAAGGGAGCAATTGCCCGCCCTGCTTTCAAAGGTCGTTTTGTTTGTATTCGTGGGTGTTTTAGGCCGTGTTCAACATCATTCCAGTCATACCACCCCGTCAGTTCGAACACTCGTGATCCCTGGGTGAAGCAACCCAGCTATGCAATACACCTGAACAACACATTGTGGCAAGAGAAGCAATTGCCCGCCATGCTTTAAAATGTCGTTTTGTTTGCACATTCTCATGTGTTTTGAGTGATTCTACCCAGCTAGGCAATAGGACTGAAAACAGTGTGGTAAGAGTAGCCATTGCTCATCATGTTTTCAAAGGTCGTTTTGATTGCGTTGTTGGGTGTTTTACGCCGTTATTCAACATCATATATGTCAAATGGCACTCACTGTTCATATACTCATGCGTCCTGGGTGATTCAACCCAGCTATGCGTTACGACTGAAAACAGTGTGGAAAGAGGAGCCATTGCTAATCATAATTTCAAAGGTTGTTTTGTTTGTATTGTTGGGTGTTTTACGTCGTTTTTAACATCATATATGTCAAATCACACGCACTGTTCACATACTCATGCGTCCTGGGTAATTCAACCCAGCTACTCAATAGTACTGAACGCACTGTGACAAAGGGAGCAATTGCCCGTCCTGCTTTCAGTAGTCGTTTTGTTGGTATTGTTGGGTGTTTTAGGCCGATTTCCACATCATTCAAGTCATACCACCCCGTCAGTTCACACACTCGTGATCCCTGGGTGAATCAATCCAGATATGCAATAGACCTGAACACAGTGTGGCAAGAGAAGCAATTGCCCGCCATGCTTTAAAATGTCGTTTTGTTTGCATTGTATGGGTTTTGATCTTGGAAGCGTGTTGTTGCATGACTAAATAAGTGTGGAAAGTGGCCTAAAATATCTGCATGTGGGAAAGGGTGAGTATGCGTTCACTGGTCTTCGCACCTCTGCAGGCCAAATCCCTTTCGGCGGTAGAGTGAACGATTTTCCCATAACCCCGTTCCCACATGCATACACTCCCTATAAATGAACTATCGAAAACATTGTGATAAAAACAGCCATTGCTCATCATGTTTTCAAAGGTGGTTTTGCTTGCATTGTTGGGGTTTTATGCCGTTTTCAACAGCATGTATGCCCAATCGCCATCACAGTGCACATACTCGTGTTTTTGTGTGATTCTACCCAGCTAGGCAATAGGACTGAAAACAGTGTGGTAAGAGGAACAATTGCTCGTCATGTTTACAAAGGTCGCTTTGATTGCGTTGTTGGTTGTTTTAGGCCGTTTTCAATAGCAATTATGTTAAATACACCTCACTGCTCACACACACACACATGCTTCCTGGGTGAATCAACCCATCTACGCGATAGAACTGAAAACAGTGTGGTATAAGGAGCCATTGATCATCATGTTTTCAAAGGTCAATGTGATTGCATTGTTGGGGTTTATAGGCCGTTTTCAACGGCATTTATGTCCAATCACTCTCACAGTTCGCAAACTCATTGGACCTGGGAAAATCAACCCAGCTATGCGTTAGGACTGAAAACAGTGTGGAAAGAGGAGCCATTGCTAATCGGGATTTCAAAGGTCGTTTTGTTTGTATTTTTGGATTGTTTACGCCGGTTTCAACATCATATATGTCAAATCGCACGCACTGTTCATATACTCATGCGTCCTGGGTGATTCAACCCAGCTATGCGTTACGACTGAAAACAGTCTGGAAAGAGGAGCCATTGCTAATCATGATTTCAAAGGTTGTTTTGTTTGTATTGTTGGGTGTTTTACGCCGTTTTTAACATCATATATGTCAAATCACACGCACTGTTCACATACTAATGCGTCCTTGGTGATTCAATCCAGCTACTCAATAGTACTGAACACACTATGACAAAGGGAGCAATTGCCCGCCCTGCTTTCAGAGGTCGTTTTGTTTGTATTGGTGGGTGTTTTAGGCCGTTTTCAACATCATTCCAGTCATACCACCCCGTCAGTTCGAACACTCGTGATCCCTGGGTGAAGCAACCCAGCTATGCAATACACCTGAACAACACATTGTGGCAAGAGAAGCAATTGCCCGCCATGCTTTAAAATGTCGTTTTGTTTGCACATTCTCATGTGTTTTGAGTGATTCTACCCAGCTAGGCAATAGGACTGAAAACAGTGTGGTAAGAGTAGCCATTGCTCATCATGTTTTCAAAGGTCGTTTTGATTGCGTTGTTGGGTGTTTTACGCCGTTATTCAACATCATATATGTCAAATCGCACGCACTGTTCATATACTCATGCGTCCTGGGGGATTCAACCCAGCTATGCGTTTCGACTGAAAACAGTGTGGAAAGAGGAGCCATTGCTAATCATGATTTCAAAGGTTGTTTTGTTTGTATTGTTGGGTGTTTTACGCCGTTTTTAACATCATATATGTCAAATCACACGCACTGTTCACATACTCATGCGTCCTGGGTGATTCAACCCAGCTACTCAATAGTACTGAACGCACTGTGACAATGGGAGCAATTGCCCGTCCTGCTTTCAGTGGTCGTTTTGTTGGTATTGTTGGGTGTTTTAGGCCGATTTCCACATCATTCAAGTCATACCACCCCGTCAGTTCACACACTCGTGATCCCTGGGTGAATGAATCCAGATATGCAATAGACCTGAACACAGTGTGGCAAGAGAAGCAATTGCCCGCCATGCTTTAAAATGTCGTTTTGTTTGCATTGTATGGGTTTTGATCTTGGAAGCGAGTTGTTGCATGACTAAATAAGTGTGGAAAGTGGCCTAAAATATCTGCATGTGGGAAAGGGTGAGTGTGCGTTCACTGGTCTTCGCACCTCTGCAGGCTAAATCCCTTTCGGCGGTAGAGTGAACGATTTTCCCATAACCCCGTTCCCACATGCATACACTCCCTATAAATGAACTATCGAAAACATTGTGATAAAAACAGCCATTGATCATCATGTTTTCAAAGGTGGTTTTGCTTGCATTGTTGGGGTTTTATGCCGTTTTCAACAGCATGTATGCCCAATCGCCATCACAGTGCACATACTCGTGTTTTTGTGTGATTCTACCCAGCTAGGCAATAGGACTGAAAACAGTGTGGTAAGAGGAACCATTGCTCGTCATGTTTACAAAGGTCGCTTTGATTGCGTTGTTGGTTGTTTTAGGCCGTTTTCAATAGCAATTATGTTAAATACACCTCACTGCTCACACACACACATGCTTCCTGGGTGAATCAACCCATCTACGCGATAGAACTGAAAACAGTGTGGTATAAGGAGCCATTGATCATCATGTTTTCAAAGGTCAATGTGATTGCATTGTTGGGGTTTATATGCCGTTTTCAACGGCATTTATGTCCAATCAATCTCACAGTTCGCAAACTCATGGGACCTGGGAAAATCAACCCAGCTATGCGTTAGGACTGAAAACAGTGTGGAAAGAGGAGCCATTGCTAATCGGGATTTCAAAGGTCGTTTTGTTTGTATTTTTGGATTGTTTACGCCGGTTTCAACATCACATATGTCAAATCACCCGCACTGTTCACATACTCATGCGTCCTGGGTGATTCAATCCAGCTACTCAATAGTACTGAACACACTATGACAAAGGGAGCAATTGCCCGCCCTGCTTTCAGAGGTCGTTTTGTTTGTATTGGTGGGTGTTTTAGGCCGTTTTCAACATCATTCCAGTCATACCACCCCGTCAGTTCGAACACTCGTGATCCCTGGGTGAAGCAACCCAGCTATGCAATACACCTGAACAACACATTGTGGCAAGAGAAGCAATTGCCCGCCATGCTTTAAAATGTCGTTTTGTTTGCACATTCTCATGTGTTTTGAGTGATTCTACCCAGCTAGGCAATAGGACTGAAAACAGTGTGGTAAGAGTAGCCATTGCTCATCATGTTTTCAAAGGTCGTTTTGATTGCGTTGTTGGGTGTTTTACGCCGTTATTCAACATCATATATGTCAAATCGCACGCACTGTTCATATACTCATGCGTCCTGGGTGATTCAACCCACCTATGCATTACGACTGAAAACAGTGTGGAAAGAGGAGCCATTGCTAATCATGATTTCAAAGGTTGTTTTGTTGCTATTGTTGGGTGTTTTACGCCGTTTTTAACATCATATATGTCAAATCACACGCACTGTTCACATACTCATGCGTCCTGAGTGATTCAACCCAGCTACTCAATAGTACTGAACACACTGTGACAAAGGGAGCAATTGCCCGTCCTGCTTTCAGTGGTCGTTTTGTTGGTATTGTTGGGTGTTTTAGGCCGATTTCCACATCATTCAAGTCATACCACCCCGTCAGTTCACACACTCGTGATACCTGGGTGAATCAATCCAGCTATGCAATAGACCTGAACACATTGTGGCAAGAGAAGCAATTGCCCGCCATGCTTTAAAATGTCTTTTTGTTTGCATTGTATGGGTTTTGATCTTGGAAGCGAGTTGTTGCATGACTAAATAAGTGTGGAAAGTGGCCTAAAATATCTGCATGTGGGAAAGGGTGAGTATGCGTTCACTGGTCTTCGCACCTCTGCAGGACAAATCCCTTTCGGCGGTAGAGTGAACGATTTTCCCATAACCCCGTTCCCACATGCATACACTCTCTATAAATGAACTATCGAAAACATTGTGATAAAAACAGCCATTGCTCATCATGTTTTCAAAGGTGGTTTTGCTTGCATTGTTGGGGTTTTATGCCGTTTTCAACAGCAGGTATGCCCAATCGCCATCACAGTGCACATACTCGTGTTTTTGTGTGATTCTACCCAGCTAGACAATAGGACTGAAAACAGTGCGGTAAGAGGAACCATTGCTCGTCATGTTTACAAAGGTCGCTTTGATTGCGTTGTTGGTTGTTTTAGGCCGTTTTCAATAGCAATTATGTTAAATACACCTCACTGCTCACACACACACATGCTTCCTGGGTGAATCAACCCATCTACGCGATAGAACTGAAAACAGTGTGGTATAAGGAGCCATTGATCATCATGTTTTCAAAGGTCAATGTGATTGCATTGTTGGTGTTTATAGGCCGTTTTCAACGGCATTTATGTCCAATCACTCTCACAGTTCGCAAACTCATGGGACCTGGGAAAATCAACCCAGCTATGCATTAGGACTGAAAACAGTGTGGAAAGAGGAGCCATTCCTAATCGTGATTTAAAAGGTCGTTTTGTTTGTATTTTTGGATTGTTTACGCCGGTTTCAACATCATATATGTCAAATCACCCGCACTGTTCACATACTAATGCGTCCTGGGTGATTCAATCCAGCTACTCAATAGTACTGAACACACTATGACAAAGGGAGCAATTGCCCGCCCTGCTTTCAGAGGTCGTTTTGTTTGTATTCGTGGGTGTTTTAGGCCGTTTACAACATCATTCCAGTCATACCACCCCGTCAGTTCGAACACTCGTGATCCCTGGGTGAAGCAACCCAGCTATGCAATACACCTGAACAACACATTGTGGCAAGAGAAGCAATTGCCCGCCATGCTTTAAAATGTCGTTTTGTTTGCACATTCTCATGTGTTTTGAGTGATTCTACCCAGCTAGGCAATAGGACTGAAAACAGTGTGGTAAGAGTAGCCATTGCTCATAATGTTTTCAAAGGCCGTTTTGATTGCGTTGTTGGGTGTTTTACGCCGTTATTCAACATCATATATGTCAAATCGCACGCACTGTTCATATACTCATGCGTCCTGGGTGATTCAACCCAGCTATGCGTTACGACTGAAAACAGTGTAGAAAGAGGAGCCATTGCTTATCATCATTTCAAAGGTTGTTTTGTTTGTATTGTTGGGTGTTTTACGCCGTTTTTAACATCATATATGTCAAATCACACGCACTGTTCACATACTCAAGCGTCCTGGGTGATTCAACCCAGCTACTCAATAGTACTGAACACACTGTGACAAAGGGAGCAATTGCCCGTCCTGCTATCAGTGGTCGTTTTGTTGGTATTGTCGGGTGTTTTAGGCCGATTTCCACATCATTCAAGTCATACCATCCCGTCAGTTTACACACTCGTGATCCCTGGGTGAATCAATCCAGCTATACAATAGACCTGAACACATTGTGGCAAGAGAAGTAATTGCCCGCCATGCTTTAAAATGTCTTTTTGTTTGCATTGTATGGGTTTTGATCTTGGAAGCGAGTTGTTGCATGACTAAATAAGTGTGGAAAGTGGCCTAAAATATCTGCATGTGGGAAAGGGTGAGTATGCGTTCACTGGTCTTCGCACCTCTGCAGGCCAAATCCCTTTCGGCGGTAGAGTGAACGATTTTCCCATAACCCCGTTCCAACATGTATACACTCCCTATACATAAACTATCGAAAACATTGTGATAAAAACAGCCATTGCTCATCATGTTTTCAAAGGTGGTTTTGCTTGCATTGTTGGGGTTTTATGCCGTTTTCAACAGCATGTATGCCCAATCGCCATCACAGTGCACATACTCGTGATTTTGTGTGATTCTACCTAGCTAGGCAATAGGACTGAAAACAGTGTGGTAAGAGGAACCATTGCTCGTCATGTTTACAAAGGTCGCTTTGATTGCGTTGTTGGTTGTTTTAGGCCGTTTTCAATAGCAATTATGTTAAATACACCTCACTGCTCACACACACACATGCTTCCTGGGTGAATCAACCCATCTACGCGATAGAACTGAAAACAGTGTGGTATAAGGAGCCATTGCTCGTCATGTTTACAAAGGTCGCTTTGATTGCGTTGTTGGTTGTTTTAGGCCGTTTTCAATAGCAATTATGTTAAATACACCTCACTGCTCACACACACACACATGCTTCCTGGGTGAATCAACCCATCTACGCGATAGAACTGCAAACAGTGTGGTATAAGGAGCCATTGATCATCATGTTTCAAAGGTCAATGTGATTGCATTGTTGGGGTTTATAGGCCGTTTTCAACGGCATTTATGTCCAATCACTCTCACAGTTCGCAAACTCATGTGACCTGGGAAAATCAACCCAGCTATGCGTTAGGACTGAAAACAGTGTGGAAAGAGGAGCCATTCCTAATCGTGATTTAAAAGGTCGTTTTGTTTGTATTTTTGGATTGTTTACGCCGGTTTCAACATCATATATGTCAAATCACCCGCACTGTTCACATACTCATGCGTCCTGGGTGATTCAATCCAGCTACTCAATAGTACTGAACACACTATGACAAAGGGAGCAATTGCCCGCCCTGCTTTCAGAGGTCGTTTTGTTTGTATTCGTGGGTGTTTTAGGCCGTTTTCAACATCATTCCAGTCATACCACCCCGTCAGTTCGAACACTCGTGATCCCTGGGTGAATCAACCCAGCTATGGAATAGACCTGAACAACACATTGTGGCAAGAGAAGCAATTGCCCGCCATGCTTTAAAATGTCGTTTTGTTTGCACATTCTCATGTGTTTTGAGTGATTCTACCCAGCTAGGCAATATGACTGAAAACAGTGTGGTAAGAGTAGCCATTGCTCATCATGTTTTCAAAGGCCGTTTTGATTGCGTTGTTGGGTGTTTTACGCCGTTATTCAACATCATATATGTTAAATCGCACGCACTGTTCATATACTCATGCGTCCTGGGTGATTCAACCTAGCTATGCGTTACGACTGAAAACAGTGTGGAAAGAGGAGCCATTGCTTATCATCATTTCAAAGGTTGTTTTGTTTGTATTGTTGGGTGTTTAACGCCGTTTTTAACATCATATATGTCAAATCACACGCACTGTTCACATACTCAAGCGTCCTGGGTGATTCAACCCAGCTACTCAATAGTACTGAACGCACTGTGACAATGGGAGCAATTGCCCGTCCTGCTTTCAGTGGTCGTTTTGTTGGTATTGTTGGGTGTTTTAGGCCGATTTCCACATCATTCAAGTCATACCACCCCGTCAGTTCACACACTCGTGATCCCTGGGTGAATGAATCCAGATATGCAATAGACCTGAACACAGTGTGGCAAGAGAAGCAATTGCCCGCCATGCTTTAAAATGTCGTTTTGTTTGCATTGTATGGGTTTTGATCTTGGAAGCGAGTTGTTGCATGACTAAATAAGTGTGGAAAGTGGCCTAAAATATCTGCATGTGGGAAAGGGTGAGTATGCGTTCACTGGTCTTCGCACCTCTGCAGGCCAAATCCCTTTCGGCGGTAGAGTGAACGATTTTCCCATAACCCCGTTCCCACATGCATACACTCCCTATAAATGAACTATCGAAAACATTGTGATAAAAACAGCCATTGATCATCATGTTTTCAAAGGTGGTTTTGCTTGCATTGTTGGGGTTTTATGCCGTTTTCAACAGCATGTATGCCCAATCGCCATCACAGTGCACATACTCGTGTTTTTGTGTGATTCTACCCAGCTAGGCAATAGGACTGAAAACAGTGTGGTAAGAGGAACCATTGCTCGTCATGTTTACAAAGGTCGCTTTGATTGCGTTGTTGGTTGTTTTAGGCCGTTTTCAATAGCAATTATGTTAAATACACCTCACTGCTCACACACACACATGCTTCCTGGGTGAATCAACCCATCTACGCGATAGAACTGAAAACAGTGTGGTATAAGGAGCCATTGATCATCATGTTTTCAAAGGTCAATGTGATTGCATTGTTGGGGTTTATATGCCGTTTTCAACGGCATTTATGTCCAATCAATCTCACAGTTCGCAAACTCATGGGACCTGGGAAAATCAACCCAGCTATGCGTTAGGACTGAAAACAGTGTGGAAAGAGGAGCCATTGCTAATCGGGATTTCAAAGGTCGTTTTGTTTGTATTTTTGGATTGTTTACGCCGGTTTCAACATCACATATGTCAAATCACCCGCACTGTTCACATACTCATGCGTCCTGGGTGATTCAATCCAGCTACTCAATAGTACTGAACACACTATGACAAAGGGAGCAATTGCCCGCCCTGCTTTCAGAGGTCGTTTTGTTTGTATTGGTGGGTGTTTTAGGCCGTTTTCAACATCATTCCAGTCATACCACCCCGTCAGTTCGAACACTCGTGATCCCTGGGTGAAGCAACCCAGCTATGCAATACACCTGAACAACACATTGTGGCAAGAGAAGCAATTGCCCGCCATGCTTTAAAATGTCGTTTTGTTTGCACATTCTCATGTGTTTTGAGTGATTCTACCCAGCTAGGCAATATGACTGAAAACAGTGTGGTAAGAGTAGCCATTGCTCATCATGTTTTCAAAGGTCGTTTTGATTGCGTTGTTGGGTGTTTTACGCCGTTATTCAACATCATATATGTCAAATCGCACGCACTGTTCATATACTCATGCGTCCTGGGTGATTCAACCCAGCTATGCATTACGACTGAAAACAGTGTGGAAAGAGGAGCCATTGCTAATCATGATTTCAAAGGTTGTTTTGTTGCTATTGTTGGGTGTTTTACGCCGTTTTTAACATCATATATGTCAAATCACACGCACTGTTCACATACTCATGCGTCCTGAGTGATTCAACCCAGCTACTCAATAGTACTGAACACACTGTGACAAAGGGAGCAATTGCCCGTCCTGCTTTCAGTGGTCGTTTTGTTGGTATTGTTGGGTGTTTTAGGCCGATTTCCACATCATTCAAGTCATACCACCCCGTCAGTTCACACACTCGTGATCCCTGGGTGAATCAATCTTGCTATGCAATAGACCTGAACACATTGTGGCAAGAGAAGCAATTGCCCGCCATGCTTTAAAATGTCTTTTTGTTTGCATTGTATGGGTTTTGATCTTGGAAGCGAGTTGTTGCATGACTAAATAAGTGTGGAAAGTGGCCTAAAATATCTGCATGTGGGAAAGGGTGAGTATGCGTTCACTGGTCTTCGCACCTCTGCAGGACAAATCCCTTTCGGCGGTAGAGTGAACGATTTTCCCATAACCCCGTTCCCACATGCATACACTCTCTATAAATGAACTATCGAAAACATTGTGATAAAAACAGCCATTGCTCATCATGTTTTCAAAGGTGGTTTTGCTTGCATTGTTGGGGTTTTATGCCGTTTTCAACAGCAGGTATGCCCAATCGCCATCACAGTGCACATACTCGTGTTTTTGTGTGATTCTACCCAGCTAGACAATAGGACTGAAAACAGTGCGGTAAGAGGAACCATTGCTCGTCATGTTTACAAAGGTCGCTTTGATTGCGTTGTTGGTTGTTTTAGGCCGTTTTCAATAGCAATTATGTTAAATACACCTCACTGCTCACACACACACATGCTTCCTGGGTGAATCAACCCATCTACGCGATAGAACTGAAAACAGTGTGGTATAAGGAGCCATTGATCATCATGTTTTCAAAGGTCAATGTGATTGCATTGTTGGGGTTTATAGGCCGTTTTCAACGGCATTTATGTCCAATCACTCTCACAGTTCGCAAACTCATGGGACCTGGGAAAATCAACCCAGCTATGCATTAGGACTGAAAACAGTGTGGAAAGAGGAGCCATTCCTAATCGTGATTTAAAAGGTCGTTTTGTTTGTATTTTTGGATTGTTTACGCCGGTTTCAACATCATATATGTCAAATCACCCGCACTGTTCACATACTAATGCGTCCTGGGTGATTCAATCCAGCTACTCAATAGTACTGAACACACTATGACAAAGGAAGCAATTGCCCGCCCTGCTTTCAGAGGTCGTTTTGTTTGTATTCGTGGGTGTTTTAGGCCGTTTACAACATCATTCCAGTCATACCACCCCGTCAGTTCGAACACTCGTGATCCCTGGGTGAATCAACCCAGCTATGCAATAGACCTGAACACATTGTGGCAAGAGAAGCAATTGCCCGCCATGCTTTAAAATGTCGTTTTGTTTGCACATTCTCATGTGTTTTGAGTGATTCTACCCAGCTAGGCAATAGGACTGAAAACAGTGTGGTAAGAGTAGCCATTGCTCATCATGTTTTCAAAGATCGTTTTGATTGCGTTGTTGGGTGTTTTACGCCGTTTTCAACATCATATATGTCAAATCGCACGCACTGTTCATATACTCATGCGTCCTGGGTGATTCAACCCAGCTATGCGTTACGACTGAAAACAGTGTAGAAAGAGGAGCCATTGCTTATCATCATTTCAAAGGTTGTTTTGTTTGTATTGTTGGGTGTTTTACGCCGTTTTTAACATCATATATGTCAAATCACACGCACTGTTCACATACTCAAGCGTCCTGGGTGATTCAACCCAGCTACTCAATAGTACTGAACACACTGTGACAAAGGGAGCAATTGCCCGTCCTGCTTTCAGTGGTCGTTTTGTTGGTATTGTTGGGTGTTTTAGGCCGTTTTTAACATCATTCCAGTCATACCACCCCGTCAGTTCGAACACTCGTGATCCCTGGGTGAAGCAACCCAGCTATGCAATACACCTGAACACATTGTGGCAAGAAAAGCAATTGCCCGCCATGCTTTAAAATGTCGTTCTGTTTGCACATTCTCATGTGTTTTGAGTGATTCTACCCACCTAGGCAATAGGACTGAAAACAGTGTGGTAAGAATAGCCATTGCTCATCATGTTTTCAAAGGTCGTTTTGATTGCGTTGTTGGGTGTTTTACGCCGTTTTCAACATCATATATGTCAAATCGCACGCACTGTTCATTCATGCGTCCTGGGTGATTCAACCCAGCTATGCGTTACGACTGAAAACAGTGTGGAAAGAGGAGCCATTGCTAATCATGATTTCAAAGGTGGTTTTGTTTGTATTTTTTGGTGTTTTACGCCGTTTTCAACATCATATATGTCAAATCACACGCACTGTTTACAGACTCATGCGTCCTGGGTGATTCAACCCAGCTACTCAATAGTACTGAAGACACTGTGACAAAGGGAGCAATTGCCCGTCCTTCTTTCAGAGGTCGTTTTGTTGGTATTGTTGGGTGTTTTAGGCCGATTTCCACATCATTCAAGTCATACCACCCCGTTAGTTCACGCACTCGTAATCCCTGGGTGAATCAATCCAGCTATGCTATAGACCTGAACACATTGTGGCAAGAGAAGCAATTGCCCGCCATGCTTTAAAATGTCTTTTTGTTTGCATTGTATGGGTTTTGATCTTGGAAGCGAGTTGTTGCATGACTAAATAAGTGTGGAAAGTGGCCTAAAATATCTGCATGTGGGAAAGGGTGAGTATGCGTTCACTGGTCTTCGCACCTCTGCAGGCCAAATCCCTTTCGGCGGTAGAGTGAACGATTTTCCCATAACCCCGTTCCCACATGCATACACTCCCTATAAATAAACTATCGAAAACATTGTGATAAAAACAGCCATTGCTCATCATGTTTTCAAAGGTGGTTTTGCTTGCATTGTTGGGGTTTTATGCCGTTTTCAACAGCATGTATGCCCAATCGCCATCACAGTGCACATACTCGTGTTTTTGTGTGATTCTACCCAGCTAGGCAATAGGACTGAAAACAATGTGGTAAGAGGAGCCATTGCTCATCATGTTTACAAAGGTCGCTTTGATTGCGTTGTTGGTTGTTTTAGGCCGTTTTCAACAGCATTTATGTTAAATACACCTCACTGCTCACACACACACATGCTTCCTGGGTGAATTAACCCATCTACGCGATAGGACTGAAAACAGTGTGGTATAAGGAGCCATTGATCATCATGTTTTCAAAGGTCAATGTGATTGCATTGTTGGGGTTTATAGGCCGTTTTCAACGGCATTTATGTCCAATCACTCTCACAGTTCGCAAACTCATGGGACCTGGGAAAATCAAACCAGCTATGCATTAGGACTGAAAACAGTGTGGAAAGAGGAGCCATTGCTAATCGGGATTTCAAAGGTCGTTTTGTTTGTATTTTTGGATTGTTTACGCCGGTTTCAACATCATATATGTCAAATCACCCGCACTGTTCACATACTCATGCGTCCTGGGTGATTCAATCCAGCTACTCAATAGTACTGAACACACTATGACAAAGGGAGCAATTGCCCGCCCTGCTTTCAGAGGTCGTTTTGTTTGTATTCGTGGGTGTTTTAGGCCGTTTACAACATCATTCCAGTCATACCACCCCGTCAGTTCGAACACTCGTGATCCCTGGGTGAAGCAACTCAGCTATGCAATACACCTGAACAACACATTGTGGCAAGAGAAGCAATTGCCCGCCATGCTTTAAAATGTCGTTTTGTTTGCACATTCTCATGTGTTTTGAGTGATTCTACCCAGCTAGGCAATAGGACTGAAAACAGTGTGGTAAGAGTAGCCATTGCTCATCATGTTTTCAAAGGCCGTTTTGATTGCGTTGTTGGGTGTTTTACGCCGTTATTCAACATCATATATGTCAAATCGCACGCACTGTTCATATACTCATGCGTCCTGGGTGATTCAACCTAGCTATGCGTTACGACTGAAAACAGTGTGGAAAGAGGAGCCATTGCTTATCATCATTTCAAAGGTTGTTTTGTTTGTATTGTTGGGTGTTTAACGCCGTTTTTAACATCATATATGTCAAATCACACGCACTGTTCACATACTCAAGCATCCTGGGTGATTCAACCCAGCTACTCAATAGTACTGAACACACTGTGACAAAGGGAGCAATTGCCCGTCCTGCTTTCAGTGGTCGTTTTGTTGGTATTGTTGGGTGTTTTAGGCCGATTTCCACATCATTCAAGTCATACCATCCCGTCAGTTTACACACTCGTGATCCCTGGGTGAATCAATCCAGCTATACAATAGACCTGAACACATTGTGGCAAGAGAAGCAATTGCCCGCCATGCTTTAAAATGTCTTTTTGTTTGCATTGTATGGGTTTTTATCTTGGAAGCGAGTTGTTGCATGACTAAATAAGTGTGGAAAGTGGCCTAAAATATCTGCATGTGGGAAAGGGTGAGTATGCGTTCACTGGTCTTCGCACCTCTGCAGGCCAAATCCCTTTCGGCGGTAGAGTGAACGATTTTCCCATAACCCCGTTCCCACATGTATACACTCCCTATAAATAAACTATCGAAAACATTGTGATAAAAACAGCCATTGCTCATCATGTTTTCAAAGATCGTTTTGATTGCGTTGTTGGGTGTTTTACGCCGTTTTCAACATCATATATGTCAAATCGCACGCACTGTTCATATACTCATGCGTCCTGGGTGATTCAACCCAGCTATGCGTTACGACTGAAAACAGTGTGGAAAGAGGAACCATTGCTAATCGTGATTTCAAAGGTCGTTTTGTTTGTATTTTTGGATTGTTTACGCCGGTTTCAACATCACATATGTCAAATCACCCGCACTGTTCATATACTCATGCGTCCTGGGTGATTCAATCCAGCTACTCAATAGTACTGAACACACTATGACAAAGGGAGCAATTGCCCGCCCTGCTTTCAGAGGTCGTTTTGTTTGTATTGGTGGGTGTTTTAGGCCGTTTTTAACATCATTCCAGTCATACCACCCCGTCAGTTCGAACACTCGTGATCCCTGGGTGAAGCAACCCAGCTATGCAATACACCTGAACACATTGTGGCAAGAACAGAATTGCCCGCCATGCTTTAAAATGTCGTTTTGTTTGCACATTCTCATGTGTTTTGAGTGATTCTACCCACCTAGGCAATAGGACTGAAAACAGTGTGGTAAGAATAGCCATTGCTCGTCATGTTTTCAAAGGTCGTTTTGATTGCGTTGTTGGGTGTTTTACGCCGTTTTCAACATCATATATGTCAAATCGCACGCACTGTTCATTCATGCGTCCTGGGTGATTCAACCCAGCTATGCGTTACGACTGAAAACAGTGTGGAAAGAGGAGCCATTGCTAATCATGATTTCAAAGGTTGTTTTGTTTGTATTGTTTGGTGTTTTACGCCGTTTTCAACATCATATATGTCAAATCACACGCACTGTTTACAGACTCATGCGTCCTGGGTGATTCAACCCAGCTACTCAATAGTACTGAACACACTGTGACAAAGGGAGCAATTGCCCGTCCTGCTTTCAGAGGTCGTTTTGTTGGTATTGTTGGGTGTTTTAGGCCGATTTCCACATCATTCAAGTCATACCACCCCGTCAGTTCACACACTCGTAATCCCTGGGTGAATCAATCCAGCTATGCTATAGACCTGAACACATTGTGGCAAGAGAAGCAATTGCCCGCCATGCTTTAAAATGTCTTTTTGTTTGCATTGTATGGGTTATGATCTTGGAAGCGAGTTGTTGCATGACTAAATAAGTGTGGAAAGTGGCCTAAAATATCTGCATGTGGGAAAGGGTGAGTATGCGTTCACTGGTCTTCGCACCTCTGCAGGCCAAATCCCTTTCGGCGGTAGAGTGAACGATTTTCCCATAACCCCGTTCCCACATGCATACACTCCCTATAAATAAACTATCGAAAACATTGTGATAAAAACAGCCATTGCTAGCAATCATCATGTTTTCAAAGGTGGTTTTGCTTGCATTGTTGGGGTTTTATGCCGTTTTCAACAGCATGTATGCCCAATCGCCATCACAGTGCACATACTCGTGTTTTTGTGTGATTCTACCCGCTAGGCAATAGGACTGAAAACAGTGTGGTAAGAGGAGCCATTGCTCATCATGTTTACAAAGGTCGCTTTGATTGCGTTGTTGGTTGTTTTAGGCCGTTTTCAACAGCATTTATTTTAAATACACCTCACTGCTCACACACACACATGCTTCCTGGGTGAATCAACCCATCCACGCGATAGGACTGAAAACAGTGTGGTATAAGGAGCCATTGATCATCATGTTTTCAAAGGTCAATGTGATTGCATTGTTGGGGTTTATAGGCCGTTTTCAACGGCATTTATGTCCAATCACTCTCACAGTTCACAAACTCATGGGACTTGGGAAAATCAACCCAGCTATGCGTTAGGACTGAAGACAGTGTGGAAAGAGGAGCCATTGTTAATCATGATTTCAAAGGTGGTTTTGTTTGTATTTTTGGATTGTTTACGCCGGTTTCAACATCATATATGTCAAATCACTCGCACTGTTCACATACTAATGCGTCCTGGGTGATTCAATCCAGCTACTCAATAGTACTGAACACACTATGACAAAGGGAGCAATTGCCCGCCCTGCTTTCAGATGTCGTTTTGTTTGTATTGGTGTTCGTTTTAGGCCGTTTTCAACATCATTTCAGTCATACCACCCCGTCAGTTCGAACACTCGTGATCCCTGGGTGAATCAACCCAGCAATGCAATACATCTGAACACATTGTGGCAAGAGAAGCAATTGCCCGCCATGCTTTAAAATGTCGTTTTGTTTGCACATTTTCATGTCTTTTAAATGATTCTACCCAGCTAGGCAATATGACTGAAAACAGTGTGGTAAGAGTAGCCATTGCTCATCATGTTTTCAAAGGTCGTTTTGATTGCGTTGTTGGGTGTTTTACGCCGTTTTCAACATCATATATGTCAAATCGCACGCACTGTTCATTCATGCGTCCTGGGTGATTCAACCCAGCTATGCGTTACGACTGAAAACAGTGTGGAAAGAGGAGCCATTGCCAATTATGATTTCAAAGGTTGTTTTGTTTGTATTGTTGGGTGTTTTACGCCGTTTTCAACATCATATATGTCAAATCACACGCACTGTTCACATACTCATGCGTCCTGGGTGATTCAACCCAGCTACTCAATAGTACTGAACACACTGTGACAAAGGGAACAATTGCCCGTCCTGCTTTCAGATGTCGTTTTGTTGGTATTGTTGGGTGTTTTATGCCGATTTCCACATCATTCAAGTCATACCTCCCCGTCAGTTCACACACTCGTGATCCCTGGGTGAATCAATCCAGCTATGCAATAGACCTGAACACATTGTGGCAAGAGAAGCACTTGCCCGCCATGCTTTAAAATGTCGTTTTGTTTGCATTGTATGGGTTTTGATCTTGGAAGCGAGTTGTTGCATGACTAAATAAGTGTGGAAAGTGGCATAAAATATCTGCATGTGGGAAAGGGTGTGTATGCGTTCACTGGTCTTCGCACCTCTGCAGGCCAAATCCCTTTCGGCGGTACAGTGAACGATTTTCCCATAACCCCGTTCCCACATGCATACACTCCCTATAAATGAACTATCGAAAACATTGTGATAAAAACAGCCATTGCTCATCATGTTTTCAAAGGTGGTTTTGCTTGCATTGTTTGGGTTTTAGGCCGTTTTCAACAGCATGTATGCCCAATCGCCATCACAGTGCACATACTCGTGTTTTTGTGTGATTCTACCCAGCTAGGCAATAGGACTGAAAACAGTGTGGTAAGAGGAGCCAATGCTTATCATGTTTTCAAAGGTCACATTGATTGCGTTGTTGGTTGTTTTAGGCCGTTTTCAACAGTATTTATGTTAAATACACCTCACTGCTCACACACACATGCTTCCTGGGTGAATCAACCCATCTACGCGATAGGACTGAAAACAGTGTGGTATAAGGAGCCATTGATCATCATGTTTTCATGCAACAACTCGCTTCCAAGATCAAAACCCATACAATGCAAACAAAAAGACATTTTAAAGCATGGCGGGCAATTGCTTCTCTTACATTACATTAATTAGAAGATTCTTTCGAGAACAAAGGTCGTTTTTATTGCGTTGTTGGGTGTTTTACGCCGTTTTCAACATCATATATGTCAAATCGCACGCACTGTTCATATACTCATGCGTTACGACTCAAAACAGTGTGGAAAGAGGAGCCATTGCTAATCATGATTATGAGAACACACTGTGACAAAGGGAGCAATTGCCCGTCCTGCTTTCAGAGGTCGTTTTGTTGGTATTGTTGGGTGTTTTAGGCCGATTTCCACATCATTCAAGTCATACCACCCCGTGTATTCTGGGCCTGGGGCCTTTATTCACAACATAAAATGTCTGTATTTTGTAATATAAAAGAGCTACTCTCTACTATTTCAAGATTTTCCTTTTCTATTAAGAGATCCAACAATGTGTAATAACGCTTTCCAAAATACAACCAATCTTAAACAAATGCCTTTGCAAATATCTAGACAAAAGTATGGAATGTCTCTCAAGATGAATTTATTGAACAGAAATAAAAGCCTAAGAAAGTGTTTGTTAGGTCGTCTGAAGCGTCAACATTCGTCTGCAAGTGGGAACGGGTTAATTCTCGAATGAGAGAAGCTATAATACGAAGGTACTGCTGAAAATCGTCTGTTTGTACATGTAATTTATATCTGATATTCAGATACCACCAGGGTGGGGTAGTCGTAGAGCGTACGTCTCGGTTTGGGAGGTCACCGGTTAGATTGGGGTTAGTATGACGACCGACTCGCTGGCGTCAGGATAAATGGACATTCAGATACATCCACGGGGTGTAGAAGAAAAGCATCCGCCTTGGTATGGGAGGGCACCGGCTCGATCCCCGACTGGGTCATACCAACGCCTTGAAATGGTAGTAATGGCTTACCCACATTGGAGCTCAGGGCAGTGGAGTTAGTATTACAACTGACTGAGTCACTCGCTGGCTTCAGGATAAATGTACCAGTAGAACAGCTAAATTGTCTAGCAAACGCTATGATATAACTAAAAAGATCTGACATCCAGAATTTACCAAATGTGTTTAGCTTTGGCTACCAATGTGAGTGTTGTAGCCAATAAACTCATCATAAACTATTTTAGGAATATCACGTGGTCCTTGTGTGCTGGATTCCTGTATGACAGATTCACCAAGATATTAGTTATTGTTGGTATCATGTTACTGTTGACGGTCACTACAGCACTTGTACCGTTTTGCACATCGTTCGCATCAATGCTGATAATCCACGTACTTGGCGGTATATCTTATGGAGCGGCCGACGTAGGTTAGTCACTAAGTTTCATATCTTTGTAAAATCACCAATCCATCGGTAAAGGTAAAGCGCAGTTAGTCATTCGGATTATTATTAAACAAACCACCGGCATTGTGCTACTAAAATTGTAATTTAATTATATTCAAATGTGATACTTACTATAAATAGTGACTAGAACATCCAAGATGGTGACAGTTTGTTCTGACATAAACCGAAAGACATACTACTTCTGAGGCTTTAATTCCTGCATCATATTTTTATTAATAAAGGACGGTTCGTAGAGACATTGGTAGACTTTCCTTCAACAAATTCTACAAATTTGATAAAAGAGTATTTACCGATTCTTTGAGCGCAATTTAACTATCGTGTGCTTGTTGCACTTAATGTGAAGTGCGCTCCTATTCCGCCCCACTCAAGATCCAATCAGGTTGTCAGTGAAGCTCTGTACTGTAAAACAAATAAACATGACCATGGTTTGGTCACGAGCTTTTTTACAGTTCATCTACAGTATTGGCGCCATCATCTCTCCGCTGGTATCAGCACCGTTGCTGTCAACAACGAATGATCTAAATACCGTATCGATGCTCTCAAATATGTCTTCAAATGGACTTTTTGTCTCCCACAACAATTCAAAATCCCCTGAGAATGTCACTCAATCTCAATATAATTACAAAGTGATGCCTGCAACTATAGATAGTGTTAATGCACCGAATACGAGTGTTCACGACAGCATGGTTATACCAAATAACAACGGTTCATTACTAGACTACAATAACGAGGTCATGTCTGGAACGGGAACCCTTGATTTCAACACAAGTATGACTGGATTCCACAGAAACTTGAGTTCAATAGCATATGGTGATAGTAGGATACATATAATTTATTGGATATCTGCTTGTATTTCGTTTATCAATACCGCCATGTTTGTGCTGTATTATCAAAATTACAAAAATGTGTACAGAGAGTTTTCCGACGAGGCATTAAAGATTACTACGCCAAACTGCACGTCGAAAAAAAAAAGAACAGTACAACTTATCCACAAGGACCAAATGCTTTTTTGTTGGGTCTGCAGCAGTATTATTGATGTTTATCATGATAACAGAGAGAAATTTCATGAGTTATTTAACGAATTACTTGTCAGTCAAAATGACTTGGGATAAAACAACCGGCTCTACAGTTACTGCAACTTACTGGATAGCTGCAGCAATTAGCCGTTTAATTGCAGCTCCGATGCTTGCCTACCGGAGGCTGACGCTAGCGATGATCATCTTCCTTCTCATAAGCATGGTTGGTGCTTTAGGGTTTTTAGTGACTCTCTATACCAAAGCAGAGTTTTTAATATGGATAGCCGTACCAGTGCTAGGATATGGATTAGCTCCCCTGTTTTCATGTTGGTTCACGTGGCTGTCGGAAAATGTAATTTCAGCATCCGGTAAAATCACTGGAGCCATGTATATTACTGGTGTCACAGGTTGCAGTTTCTTTCCTCCGCTGATTGGTTATCTCATGAAGAACTACACCTACTATTGGTTGGTTTATATGCTCCTCGTGTTTGTGCCATGTACTCTACTTTTGTTTATTGTTGTTAGTTTAATACACCGGTATGCAGTCAATAAATGATATTAACATTCTTTCATTGATATGATAATTGAGATCCTTCTAACCTTCATTTAAAGAGTGAGGAAGATTATATTCAACATTGGCCTAAATATCATCAATACAAACATTCTGCTCAAGCAAACAGTAAAAAATGCGGTCTCGAGTGTTAACACGATATTTTCTCAGAGCTGGCACAGAGACCTGGTTTTTGTTTTGACATGACATATTTTCGAACTTAGCCTAGATACCAACAAGACGAACATTCTGACAAAGTTTCAAGCTGCTCAAGTTGAATGTGGCCTCCAAAGTGTTTACGAGATGTTCCTTTAATTTTGCCTATTGACCCAGTTCTTGACCCGAATGGATCATATTTCGAATATGGGTTAAAATTCAGCCAGATAAATAAACTGAACACATTTCGTGAAAATTGGATGCAAATAGGCATCTAGAGTGTTAACAATCAAATTAGTAGCGACGGAACGACCGACGAACAACAAAAACAAGAGGGTCATGATGGCCCTGGATCGCTCACCTGACTTATGCAATGTGATTTGTCATGCCAACCACACATGTCTTTCTTTACAATAATAATTTTGGTTGCTCCCTATTCGATTACGCAACCCCATGGTACAAAATTGAATCCAATTCAATAAGCAAGTGCAATCAGAATTACTTAGTATTGTGTGAAGTGTTTGTTTGATTGTTTGTTATACAGTATACTACGCTTTCAATTATTTTTCAGTTATATCACGGCGTTTCCTGGGTAAGTAACCAATTATACTGGTCGATCAATTTATCCTTACACTCGTGAGTCAGTCGTAATGCTAAGCACACAACCCTAATAGTACTTGTAAAATAATTCAAAAAACTTGAAGCAGACGACTCTTTAACCATTTCCCACATTCAACAAATCTGCAGCAGACGACTTTGAAAAAATCCTCAACCATTTGTTTTTGTCACATTGTTTTCAAAAGTCGTATGCTGCAAATCTATATGTCGGAAAGGGTTAAACCATCGTATACGATCACTGAAAGGTCAAAGTACAGTCATACTTATTTGAAATCAGCCATTAGCCCTTTCCCACAAGCAAATGCATTTGGACGCATTTGTTGCAATCGATTTCTGAAAACATTGTGGCAAAAGGAGAAACTGTTCATAATGAGGTTTTAAGGGAGATAAGCGGAATTATATTGACTTGACACTCAAATCAAATTCGATAAGCACATTTGGGAATAACTTGATTGCTTCGAGAAAACATTCATACATAAAACCCGATTAAGGGAAACACTTACATTGCGTCAGATTTCTTGACCAAAACTTTCCATAACACACACAAAAAGATCGATACTAGATGCGTTTCTTCTATTATTAAGACACGAATGGAATACTAATGACAATAGGAAAATAAGATGATGAGACAGATTAATATAAAAATTGAATTTGAACGCCGTTTTCGACAGAAGGCCTATTGCATTTATATTATGTTGGCAAGTTGCATACCCTTGTACAGTCATCATGTGTAAAGACCGAAAAGTGTCGAATATTGAACATTCCAACCCTTACTGTATAGCGCAAACGCTAGATCATATAAATAGGATCATTTCATATAAAGTTCTATTAAACGAGTTCAAGAAAAAAAATTGCACGAGTTTAGTACAACTTTATGAAATGGCAACGAATGTCTGATTCAGTTTATGACATGACGAAACACAAAAAGAAAATCGGCTTTTCGCGGTCAGAAAATAGTCCCACCATGTCATACTTAATAAAGTGTTAACTAATTACTAAAAAAATAGTTTTATGACCGATAGTGGTCCCTTTTCCTCGTCCATTTATCGTGACGTTTGTGTTTACCGGATACACGTTCTCATCCATTTTGTAAACATTCGCGGATGGAAAAAAAAAGAAAATAGTGATTCGATCATGTTATATTTCACATGTTATATATATAAAGAAATACGTAATGGGTATATAAGATCGGATACAAGCATTGTCATGTGATAAGAAAGTGTTTGCAAGGGTTCAATATGTAGAGGAATGGACTTAATTAAGTGCATTGCTCGCAATCAAATGCTTATTACTGTCAATTGGAGGAGATATGTATGCGAGTAGAATACTTACGGCACTATATGTATACATGTGCGGTTATAAGTGGCGCTCTTCAGAAAACCCATTGTCTTTGTTATGATTTTTGTTCGTTTTAAACTTGCTATAAAACTTGTAGTGTTTATGCAATTAAATATATTGTTTTGTATTGTATTGTATTGTATATTGGTTTGGGATTGAGAGAAACTGGCAGTTTGGATGTTTTGCTCGTTTAGTCTACTCACTATTTCAAATAACTTAGAACTCACATTTGGCTTGGTGTTTTGCGTTATTATACCATAATACTAATTCCCAGTCTATAGCAACCACACGTTTATTTTCCCAATTACTTATTTTCTGCATACATGACGCTGCAGTTAAAGACCATGGAAGAAGTCAATGTGTTTACTCTAGCACTTAAACACACCTGTATTATGTTACAGGTACCTCGGTGTTATCACTGTAATAAGTGTCCAACATACATGTAACCATTACACATGTAACCATTACACATGTAACCATTACACATGTAACCATTACACGTAACCATTACACATGTAACCATTACACATGTAACAGTTACACATTTTCGCCGGCGACGGGTTCGGAAACTGGTTTGTGTAACTGTAAGTAGTAACATCCCAAACCGTTACACAACAAACCGGTTCCAAACCCGTCGCCTACCTATACCAATGTGTAACTGTCAATTTGGATATTCCAAACTAAACGTGTAGATTAATTACAGTACTTCTATTTCTCCGTTAACTCATTGAATCTTCAACGTAAAAGGCGGTTTGGATCTGACGAACATAGCCGTTTTCAGTGATCTGTAGGTCTGAAAGTATTACGTTAAACTGGAGAAAATAAACCCGTTGCGTTGTCAAGTTAAGCTATTTTTTCTGTAAATGTAATTGTCGCTTAGTCTATATTTCATATAATCTAGTATAATTTGAACTTGTGTTGTATGTGCATATGTTATAAGTTATATCTCCTTCCTGCCAGAGGTCTGATTAAGGACCTGTCCATTATGAAAAACCTCACCACGGAGGCTATAGTCTCAGTGTTAGAGGGGCAATATGTCTTGGCTTTGAGCAGACAACACTGGCGATGGGCTAAGGATCTACGCAAATTTGGGGAAATTTTATTTAGCCCTGTTATCTTAGACCAATCAACTCCTCTTCCAGGAAGAGAAAGTAATTCTAGGGGACATAAGAAAACAACTCCTAGGATGGAAATAGAGCGAATGGAGGAAGGATTAGTAAGAGACACAATGTTACAAACGAAGACCTTCCCACCGTTAGATACGAAAAGGTCAGTCAGGAAGAAATTGGAGCCATAGGAGGAGAGAAATCGAGGTCTCGAGAACGTGTTGATTTTATGGAAGAAACAAGCGATCAGGAGGGGAGTGCGTTGGGTTCAAGCGATCAAGGGGGAGTGCGTTGGGTTATTTAGAGGCATGAAAGGTCTCGAGGACAGGAGTACTCACCCGAAATTTACTCGTCTCGTCTCGATATAAAGCAGGAATTGTTGGATAAACAGGAGAAGAGCAATCAAACACTTTGAGGCAATCGATGTCTCGATAGCAGGTTGAATTGTTTTTAGAGGAATCTGTGATCAGGAGGTAAAGGTGTAAGATTCTTTGAGTCGTAAAAGGTCTCGAGTATACGAGCACTCCACCAGGAGTTATTCAGTTGAGGGTCGAATTCCAGAATCATTGTTTGTTTATGGAAAAAGAAGGAGAACCAAACTGGATGGACGGGGAACAAGTGATTTTCATCAACTGGATGGACGGGGAACAAGTGATTTTCATCAACTGGATGCTCGGGGAACAAGTGATTTTTATCGCAGAGAAGAAAATCAATGGCAAGATGGACATAGTGTCTGGAGGCAATATAAGTCTCGAGATACAGGTTCACATAGGCAATAGTCGACATCAACCAGACCGACCTCAACTTATACAGGTCGGGGAACCAGTAATGTATATTACAAAGAAGGAAGTCTAGAAAGGAACATGAAATCTCGGAACAACCTAAGTCTAGAGATACAGATGAATATAGGAAAATGTCAACAGCTACCAGATTGACTTCGACAAACAAAAAGAGACATTAGGAGGAGGAAGTAAGAAATATGAAAGTAGAAAATCAAGGAAATAAGAGGCTGGTTGTCAACAAGGCCGATTATAATTCATTTCCAGAAGGTCAGCCGCTGGTAAAGAAGGTCAGGAGACATAGATGTCCATTTCCGGGTTGTGAGGCAGTGGCCAGACGTCTGAAAAGACATGTTCAAAGCAAACACATACCGGCCATCTTTCATGGCTTGGACACTTTACCGAAGTTGACGGATAGGTAATTTCAGGCAAAGCATTTAGAGGCTTTATAATTCTTGTCCACAAATATCATGGTCCAGTGTGAGCCGCCAACACCTGAGACGCTACGTAAAATGGTGGATAGGAACCTCTAGGTAGAACCTCCTCCTAGAACTACACCCAGCACAAGTACAGCAATGGCCGAGCTTCGCAAGTTCGCCGGTTTGGATATACACAGGGAGTTCACACTGATTCCAATAAACTCACCGGCATTACTGATGCACTGAAGACCGATGGCTATCCTGATGGATCACCTCAATACCGGGGGCACAGATAAAATGTACCAAGTTCAACAATATGGGACTGTCTCAATAGAGGTGGGCATCTCTTCAAGCGCTGATACCAGGACAACCAAGTGCACTGTTAAAACGGCGACAGTCACCAGTGATTATCCTCTGGAAACGAATGAGTGAGAAAGGGGTGAAGGGTAAACTTTTTGGAGCTTTACGTAGTATGTATAAATCTGTGAAGTCATGTATCTTGTGTAACGGAACAAAATCAGAATACGTTATCTGTACGTTATGTTTAAAACAAGGATGTGGGGCCAGTCCGATAATGTTGACATTTTTATTGATGAACTATCAAAACAGCTTGAAAACAGTGAACTGTACCCATACCTTACCGAATTGTTTCTACTAATGTTTGCTGACGATATAGCGCTCATGTCTGATACAGTTATTGGCCTACAAAGAGAAATAAATACACTCGAACAATTCTGTAATGAAAATAAACTAACGGTAAACGAAAAAAAAGACCAAGATTGTGGTTTTCAAAAAAGGTGGTAAATTGGCTAGATCTGAAAAGTGGTTATATAAGGGTTGTTATCTGGAATGTGTTAGCTCATTTCATTACGTTGGTCTACTTGTAACAAGGCAAATGTCAATTCCAATGATGGTAAATGGTCTCGCGTTAAAGGCGAAGCGTGTTTTATATGGTATATTATCAAACTTATATACATGTGGGCAAATTCCGAGGAAAGCTAACTTCAAAATATTTGATAGTAAAACTTGTGCACAGCTGCTCTATGGTAGTGCGCTATGGGGCTTTGAGGGTCATGAGAGGATAGAACGGATACAGTATTACGCTTGCAAGCGTTTTATGTGTGCTGATAAGAGGAGCTGTAACGCAGTCGCCCTTGATGACTGTGATAGATATCCGTTGCATATTGAAACTATGAAACGTGCGTTAAAGTATTGGTTCAAATTACTAAAAATGGAGGATAAACGATATCCAAAACAGTGTTATATAATGTTGAAAAAAGAAGACGCTTATGGTAAATTCAATTGGGTAACACAGCTACGATCATGTCTGCAAAGCAATGGTTTCGGATACGTATGGGAGAGCCAGAATGTGAATAATGAGAATGTATTTATAAACTCTTTTGTAACAAGGGCTCGAGACCAGTATTTACAGAATTGGCGCAGCAAAATTGATAATAGTTCAAAATTAAGTCACTATAGACAATACAAGTCGGTGTACGAATTTGAATATATTATCTAGAAATCATTACTATAAGAAAATTCAGGCGTGTTATGTCCTGTTTACGAAACGGATCACATTCTCTACAAATTGACAAGTATAGACGTAATAACGTCTTATATCCCGATAGTTTATGCAAGTTATGTGACGCTCAGGCAATAGAAGACGAATATCATTTTGTTATGCTTTGTACATCTTATGCGAGTTTGAGACATCATTATATACCGCTTAAATACTGTAATCCCATTTCGTATAACAGGTTCATTTTACTTATGTCGTCTAAAAACGAGTCGGTAATCAAATCTCTTGCAACATATATATACTATGCTTTTGAACGAAGGAAGAGGTGTTTGGTATGAATTTCAGTCACATGTTTAAGTTTTATGTCAGTGTCAATGGTTTCAACATATTACGAAGTCAGATTGATGTTCTCATATGTTATTTGTATATGCAGCAGTGAATTTAGAATGCTATAACAAAACGTATGCATATGTATATATTATAGAAAGTAATAACATATATGTTATATGTACATGAATCAACTGTTATACGACGTGATAACATAAGTTGTCACTAGTGTCTATGTGTAAACCTTTAGCTTTTTCATAATAAGGTATGCTTCTATCGTAGATACTAATTCAAAACATGATGGGAAAAGTAGAAACTGCTCAAAATAACTTATTTCTCAATGTTTTCAAGGTTTTATATAAACCACATTTAAGATACCAATTGTTTCATTCTCGTATGCTTTCAATTATAGACAGATCTTAACATATCATATAAGGTAAACTGTCAAACAAGTGCTGTGTGAAAATGTTATATGATGTAAACATAATTGTTATGGGCCGGTGGCCTTAATAAAATAATGTCATTGTCATTGTTAAAAGAATCCAGTCGAGTGGATAAAGCAGTCAAAACCGATACAAGACGGATGTTTGATGCAAAGCATCAAAGAGAAGAGAAGCCGCAATATTTTGTTTCACATGAAGAAATAAGAAAAAAGATCATTTAAATCCACAAACATTAGAACAATTTAATCTGTAGTCAGTAATGCTGATATCGATTATTGAAGATATAAGTTTTATGTAGGATATTTAATCTGGCAGGGTCTGTGTTTTAAGTGAATTAGATAATTTAGAGTTAAGCTGATCATAAAAAGTGACATATAATACTAAAGATAAATGGACAAGAGGTTATGATAAATTTAAATTAGTACCAAAAACAATCAACTATTTGTATTGAACACACGCCCTGTTATGATGTTTTATCAAATAATGCTGACACACAGAAAATCTGTTTTTCGTTTGTATTGGTAAGTCATGATAATGGATAAGGGTTTCCGACATAAAACAAATCTGCAGTAGACGACTTTGAAATGATCAAGTAAAAAAAATCTCTATAAATGATCGTATGATAATTGAAAAGTGTTGAATTATTGTTGCAAATGCAGATATTGCTCATTATGAGCAATTTCTCCTTTTGCCACAATGATTTCAATGATGTTTACTCTGACAGATTTTAAAATCGTCAAGTACAAAACATAGAAAATCTCTATAAATGATAGTAAGATAATTGAAAAGAGTTGAAATTATTGTGGCAAATTGAGCAATTGAAAATCAAAGCTGTCGGATTACAAACGCACAATCTCGAGTTGACGAAACTGATGTGAACTCGTGTCGTGATTAGCATTCAGAAAATCAAGTAAACGTATTTCTATGTACACGTAATCCGAAAGACTGACAATAGCTGCAGCGACTTTTGAAAACATTGTGACAAAAAGAGAAATTGATCACGAGGAATTTATCCTTTTGCTACAATGTTTTCTATTTTATGTTAATAAATTATACCTTCATTTAGCAAGATGTTCCAATTTTTACTTAATGTGCTACGTATAAGGGAAATGCTTAACATAGGAACTCCGACGATTGACAAAAGTCATTGCGACATGCGTCATTCGTCTTACACCAATGGGCTAAGTCTATGTGGAAAAGCAGCCAGTTGCTTGGGAAGATTGTTGTGTGGAGTACTGGTGTGCGAAAACCAGGAAACATATGAGTAGGTGAACTGGCCGCCGTGATATGACTGTTAAAAACGGCGTTAAACCCCAATCAATCAATAACATAGGAACTAGTTTCATTTTTTTGGAAGTATGTACTGAACATAAAAGTCAGATTATTAAAAGCAAAGCAAATGAAAAATGTATGTGAAATTGCGATAAAAATGAAAATCTATAAATAGACTATAGATGAATGGTACTGTCTTTTATTTTAGCTCTTAACTTGATTCGGGAACCAGAGTCGCTGCGTGGCCGCTTACGACATTTACACACTAGACCAAATTGAGATGGGTTTAAAACGCGTTGGTGAATACGGATTAAATCTAAAACGTGGACTAAATATTAAGATTTAGATTTAGACAAATATCTTAATTGAAAAGTTTAATGAATACGGGACGAGGCTTCTTCGTCTAATTACTGCGTAATATATCATAGCATGTAATTTTAAGGAACCAGACTACATTTACAAATTCAATAGAAGGGTTCTCTTATTTACTGTCTAGAGTAGATACAGTATGAATTTCGCTTAAATAAAAATGTACATACATTCAATTAATATACTGGCCTTTGTCTTTTGTTTTTAATTTGTAAAACTCACACATGTATAAAGAGTGTAAAAGGGATGTTTTAAAAGTCATTAACTTAAATTAATGTACTTAGAAAGGACAAAGAGAAATCAAGATATGTGGTCACGCTGGCAGGTTTAAATATTCTCCTTGACCGAAAATTAAAAGCATCCCTACAGGAAGCCGCCTACTGGTGGCTTCCAATAAATATCTTTGCACCAGACACTAGCACTTATCACTTATCAAAATATATAAGAGGACAAGGACTACAGGGAAACCATCGTATTGACAGAACCAATGGACACCGAAGAGTCGGTCGATCTAGAAAGGACGCCGTTGAAGGAGCTACAAGTCTCTGTTGTCGGAGCAGATGGGCAGTCTCTCACAGATGTAGGGTCGATGTCTGCATTCAAGATCGAGAAAGAGAACGGCCAACTTAGAGTAATGCTTTCTCCGAGGGTACCAAGGACATGTCCATCCACATCCTTACGAACAATTACACAGGAGCAGATTACCTTGGTGGGTGTGATAAGTCATTTCCATTTGACCCGGTTAGGAGTCAAACTAAAGTCAAGTTTATACCAAGTTGAAGATCTGACTCGCCGGACAACAGAAGTAGAACCCCGGATCAAAGTTGAAATAAGTGGAGGAGTACTGATCTACTGTGATCCAGGAAACTATGGTCATGTACACTTAAAGGCAAACAAGAAATGGCTAATTGGTGTAGGCCTTCATCCGAAAAAAGTAGACCAGTGGACTGAAGGAAGAAAAATACAAATTCAGTCATTACTCGCTAATCCACGAGTAGCTGCTCTAGTAGAAGTCGGTTTAGACTAAAGCAACAGAGATACCGATAGAGCAACGCAGCAGAGGGCTCTGGGGGACATACTAACATAAAGTCTCCCTGAAAATGTACTGATCTTACACGTCAGAGGAAACAAACAAGATCCTTTTTCAATAAAAGCCTCGTCGGACTGTCTGGTTATTGTAAGGGAAGATTGTCCACCAGAACAGAAGATTAAACTTTATTGTTTTGCCGGGGGCATTAACACAAGTACGCGAGTGGAGAAGTGCTTTTCCTGATTGTTACTTTGGAGCAACAGGAAGGACGGCCAGTCTAAATAAGGGTCAGCAGGCAGCTATAAGGTCTATTCCTTTCGACACACTTCTGCTTGAGACAGAGTCCCCGTATTTACCCATGATGAAAGGACTGGAAACTACTACACTGGCCTACCTCGGAGAAGTCGCTGCAGATGTTGCGTTAGTTCGATAGGGGAAACCATGTCCAACGGAGAGCAGCTATACAGTTAGTAATGCGGATTTAGGATAGAGGCAGAGACTCCTCCAGTTCTTATCCAAAGATCATCGAGACAAATTTCCATGGGCAGTCGCTTGTGGTGGTGAGGACTTTTGTATAAAACGGGGAGGAGCGTAGTAAATTTGTAAAGTACCAGTTGATACTGTAAAATTGTCCCAGGTCTTTATCGTATCATTTGGAACTTCCGGCATTCTGATATACAAGCGAAGCCACAAAGACGTGTTGTAAACACCGTTTAACGGAATCGTAGATAATCCCGAGAATAAGAAACCATCTCGCATTGAAGGGCATCAATGCGAAATAAACCAAGGTTAGTAAATTTGAATTACTATAATTCTTTAAAATTTTACAAGTATGACTTTCAATGCGTCCGAATTAGGAAAAGGAATAAAAACGACTGCCAAAGCAAATTGGCACACCAGATATATAAATGAAAGCTCAGTTAAAGTATTTGCTCGTCATGAACACATTCTACGTTTGCTACAATCTTTCAAAAGTGAATCGATTATACTGGCCTCAAAGCACATCAATAATGTTCTTTAAAATCCTTACAAAGACGACTTTCAATGCGTCTGCATAAGGACAAAGCATGAAACGTCTGTCAAAGCATATCCAGACATCATATAATAGACAGATCTATAAATGCTTGTCGAAAATGTGTAAAACGCATATAAAGCTCTATGAATTGTTTGGTGTTTTACGCCGCTTTCAACAATATTGCAGTTATATCACGGCGTTTCCTATAAGTTACCAGTACTACTGATCCATTTATCCTGACACCACCCAGTCAGTCGTAATGCTAACCCCTAAACCCTGAGCGCCAATGAGGGCAGCCATTACTACCATTTTATAAGAAATTGGTATGACCCGGCCGGGAATCTAACCCGCGACCTCCCGCACCCAAGACGGACGCTCTACCGCTACACCACCGAGGCGGTCTATGAATGAAAGTATGGGAAATTAGTCATTTTTGATAAGCTGCGTCTGTATGAGGAAAAACGTAGAACGAAAAATTACTCTATAAATGAAAGCATAATTAAATATGAGTGTGCCTCAATTTATTTAATTTCGCACAGTACAAGCCGATTAAGAAAGTGTTAGAAATCACATGACTGCTCAGTAGTACACGACTATTTTTGCGTTTACCAGGCTGTACAGGTTAGTCACGCATATTTTTGCTATCTAAAATTTCGCGTTAAAACCTACAAACTATCTCCTTTCGGCTCAAATGATGGACTATGCATTTAATTAGTTTTCTATCTACATTATTAGGCTATATTCGGAACGGCAAAAAGCTATATACAGCCGCATTGACTTGAAATAGATTCTTCATTTTCACATCGATAGCATCCATTGATATTTACCTGTATACGTGGTTCACTGAACAATCTACCTGTCTATCGATACTTTATTAGTACACTAGATAACACATACATATCCATGTATATGGTTTATGCTTAGCTTAAGTGAACGGTTATAGAGATATATTATCGCTGCATTGGTTATTGCTCAAGAATATAGATGTTGTAGGAACGATGGTTATTTTATGCGATTTACAGGGCCACGACCGTATTTACAATAGTGATACATATATATATTTAAAGTACGAGTACTATATAACTTAAACAGTATAGCCCGCGTCTATTACCTAGTACAGCAAACTCATATATTAACATTCAAAACGTAACTACTTAAAGGAGAGCCAATGCATGCACGACTACCTCTCAACTGTATTAATGTTTCTCGCTTTATAACAATAAGTATTTAAATAAGCTGCCAATTTGAGTGTCTGTCGGTGTATCTGTATTTGTCTCTTTACAAGTTCGTCTTCCTTGTCTGTTATAATTGTCTGTTTATCTTTCTGCCTGTCTACCTGTTAGTCGAATTTTCAATTTTGTCATATATGTACTTTGTTAGTTAAATATGAACGTTAGCAATTTTAGCTCATCTACCTCAATGGCATCAAGCACAACAAAACGACAATCTATCAAGCGACTTCGGCACGAAAGGGAGTCTGACTCACCTCTTGATGGAGAGCTGTCCTAATTGGACCTAGATACTGGTAGAGTTCTCCCATCTAGGTGACCAACGGACTCTTGTTATCTCAGTTCGAATCTCTTATCTAAAAGCTATTTTTGATGGACACATGCTGCAATAAACTAGATAAACTAGACAAGTTGAACTCAATCGAAACTAGCGTAATTGATATTACTCAGAAAAAAGGCAAACTGGAAGATAAAATATCCAAAGCCGAAACGACATCAACCGAATTACAGCACTCAGTGTCCAATACGATGTGTTGTAGCCGATTCTAAACAAAATACTTAAATCAAACCTGGAGGAATTAAAACAAGTTAACTCCCAGTTAAAAGAGGATCTTTTAGATATCACTAGTTTGAACATCAGTTTGAAGAGTTTTACAACATCCTTGGTGGTAAGCTGCTTCAATCATTTATCAACTTTAGAATGTGCAATAACTAGTTGCTAATAGAAAAAGGCCGTTGGCAAGGCATTCCTCGGCATCATAAAGTATGCAACATTTGTAATTATAAAAAATTAGCGACGAATTCCATTACCTTTTTAAGTATGAATATTTCAGAGATAATTGGTCCGAAGTGATAAGAAAATCTCTATGAATAAATCCAAACATGTACACGTTTAGAAAAATCATGAACCCTACGAATAAACAAGCATTAACATCTCCTTCAAAATTCATCTATACGGTGCTGAAGAAATGCAAAGAAGCCGCATGACAATGTACTTTACATTCTCCAGTATTCATCCTAATGTCCTAAGATTAATATTTAACATGTGCCGAGTGTATGTATTACACTTTGAAACCTTGCAACTATCCAAAGTTATTTGTGCATTACCAGCCAATTAAAACTTCTCTGCATCACACGATTATTGACCACATGTTGCCTACAAATGACAACAATAATACACATACAGCAAATCTCGACTTTGAAAACATAGTGACAAAAACCTGAAAAATCACCATTTAAGATAGCTTAATTGTTCAATAAAGTTGTAAACATTGTGGCCAAAAAAGATATTGCTCATTTCACCTTTGGCCACAATGTTTTCAAAAGTCGTCTGCTGCAGATGTGTCAAAATGCGTCTATAGGTGGGAAAGGGTTAATTAATTAATCGATAAACTTAATAACCCTACCCCTAATATATAATTTGACACAGGTGCAAGGAATTTAAAGTTCTCGGCGTTACGGTAGTATAGAAGAGAACGTATGTCGTAACATGTACGAATCACAAGCTGGTAGTTGTTGCACGTGTTAACCGTGCAGTGGGGGTATAAAAGGATGTTTTTGGCGGGTTCTCGTCAGTTCGACGCAAGACTTCTAGCAGTTGACTTCGTACCGCTTACATGATGGAAAACCGTGACGAATTATCTAATCTTGTGGAGGAGCATGTTAAGGAAGCCATGAAGCAGGGGCACAATGAATTATTGCAACAGATAGGCACAATGATGGAAAAGATAAGTTATTCATCTTGTTCACCTCGTCTTTCTATGTTAGAATTGCCAAAATTTAAACGTAAAAGCAACGAAGAGCAGTTCAAGTACAATATGAAGGTACAGACATGTATTGAGCAGACAGAGTCTTCGTTAGACGCAGGAAATATTCAGGAATCAAAAGCTAAACTAATTGAAGGTAAATTCAGGCAATTACTTAAATACATATTTATATGGTTTTAAATTCATTAGATAGCTATATTACATTTGTAGATATGCACGTGTTATTTACGTGACTAAGGAACCGTTATTTACAGGGCGGATTTACCGCGGGTTTTCTTTGCTTTCCGTTTTCATCCTGCACGTCAAAGTCATAGTGTATTTATGCTTGAATATGATTATTTCAGCCAAGAATACGGTAATGCAAAGGCAGAAGCACATACAATTGGCTGATAGCTCTGAGCTAGGTTGGCGTGTTGTTGCGGAATATCAGTCCAACCCAATTGCTAGTGACAGCGATGATGAAAAAAGAATGTATCGTGCGGAAGCCAGGGCATCTAAAAAAGCCAAAATGGACAGGGGCAAGAAACGTTTCAGGACCAACCCTTACAGAAGACCGTCTTCTACAGAGTCGTCTGCTGTACAGTCAATGAATGGTGGGAATGGCAGCAGAAAGCCAGGGTTTTGCTTCACTTGTGGAAAACCGGGGCATTGGAAAAACGAGTGCTCTCAAGCTCAAACAAATAATAAGATAAGTGGGGATTTATATTTATATGCATTAATGGTCGGAAACCATTCAGTTTCTTATGGAGATAAAAATGACGGCTCGGATAGTCCACACAGGGATGTGGAAGATGGCAATGATATAGATAGTCATGTACAGGAGTTATCTCCCGTCGGTCGTCTAAAGAGTAATTATGATAAATGGGCTCAAATATCCGATAACATGTATATTTTAGAGGTAGTAAAGGAAGGTTACAAGTTACCGTTTAAAGTTTTGCCTAATTCGGTACAGTTGAGAAATAATAGGTCTGCTAGAGACAATCCAGGTTTCGTTTCCCAGCAGATTCAAACATTGTTGAAAAAAAGGGTTATTACATTGGTTCATACTAAACCAGAGGTTGTTAATCCATTGACGGTTGCATACAATAAAACGGGTAAACCTAGAATGGTATTAGATTGTAGGCACATAAACCCATGTTTGCATCTGTTTAAGGTAAAATTCGAGGATATCAGGATAGCTGAGCAAATGTTTGATTTATCAAGTTATGTATTTACATTCGACTTGAAAGGTGCATATCATCATGTAGATATATATCCTGATCACAGGACTTATCTTGGATTCGCTTGGTATGAGGGCGGCACTGAGAAATATTACATTTTCAATTCATTACCTTTTGGCATTTCTTCCGCTGGTCATATTTTTACAAAACTTTTAAGAGTAATGGTGAAATATTGGAGGTCAAATGCGATCACATCGATTATGTTTTTAGACGACGGAATAGGCGGTCATAGCAAATATGACTCTGCGTTAAAGGCTAGTAAATTCATTCAAACGTCTTTAGTAGACGTGGGTTTTCTTTTAGCTGTCGATAAATGCCAATGGAATCCATTAAAAGTAGGTTATTGGCTAGGACATGTCTTAGATTTCAGAATTAACAGATTGTTCATTATAGATGATCGCATACGAAGGTTAGAGATTAGTTTGAAGTCTGTATTAGTACAGCTTGAAAAAGCCGACCAAGTAATAGCGGTCAGATTTATCGCATCTGTTGTTGGTCAAATAACTTCTCTGCAAAGCGTAATTGGAAAGATAGTAAGTCTGAAAACAAGGTACTTGTACAAGTCCATATGTAGTAGATTTACATGGAATTCGTTGATTCAAGTTCCAATCAAAGCAATTTCAGAATTGAGGTTTTGGCTCGAAAACGCTCGAAAGCTTAATAACATTGGAAAGTCGTTAAAACAAGATAGAAACATAGAAGCGTGGGTGTTTTCAGACGCTAGCGACCAAGGATATGGTGGTTACATAGAATTAATAGATTCGCATCGGAATGCAGGAGTGAGTTCTAGTATCTGTCACGATATATTGAGAAGGTCCGATAATGTTAAAAATGAGCCTAGAGGGTTAGGTTTTGCTAAAGACTTAGGTTTAGGCACATATAATGGAGAATACATTCAAACCAAAGATAATTGCTATAATGGATACGAGTCGTTGTATAGTTGTTTTAACAATAAATGTTTGTTTTGCTCTTGGAGAAGCATGAGATCAGAATCGGAAGATAACGTAAGTATCATAGAAAATACAAGTGAGTCAATACTCCCGGAAGTGAGTAGGAATATTAAATCGGATATGCTCCCGGAAGTGAGCAGGAATATGAAATCTGATATGCTCCCGGAAGTGAGCAGGAATATGAAATCTGAGATGCTCCCGGAAGTGAGCAGGAATATGGAATCGGGTATGCTCCCGGAAGAGAGCGTGTGTGAAAGCGCAGTTATATCTATGTATTCATCAGAAATATACGGGTCTTGGTCATGTATAGAATCAAAGAAAAGTTCTACATGGAGGGAAATGGAGGCAGTCAGACGGGTCATTATAAATAATTTATCTGACATTAAAAATAAGCACATTAAAATTATGTCTGATAATATGAATGTAAGCACAATTCTGTTATCTGGTAGTAACATTGAGGAGTTACATGTTATTCCACTATATATAAATGAATTGTGTAATAGTGCAAACATAACTTATGTACCAGAATGGATTTCTAGGGTTTATAATTCAAAAGCAGATGCATTAAGCAGACGCTTAGATCAAGATGATTGGTTTGTTCACGACGGAATGTTCCGGTTTTTGGATGCAAAATGGGGTCCGCACGACGTCGACAGGTTTGCGTCAAATTTGAATAACAAATGTAGGAGATTTAACTCGAAATGGTGGGTGCCTGGTGTAGAAGCTGTTAATTGCTTCGATCAAGATTGGCAAGGTGTCAACAACTGGTTAGTACCCCCACCAAGTGGTGTATTAAAAAGTCTGAAAAAATTGCAAAGCGATTATGCTGTAGGTACTCTGATAATCCCGGAGTGGGAGTCGGCCTCGTTTTGGCCATATATAATTGATGATAAGGGTGTGTATAAGAATTACGTTAAGGATAATTACAATTTGCCTAGTTCGGCTATATGTTGTGGCAAAGGGAGTAAAGGCATGTTTTCAAAAGCAAAAATGTCTTTTAGAATGGTCGCATTAAGATGCGACTTTCATTCAGTCTAGGAGCAAATGAAGATGAAATGTACTGATTGTATTTTTGTTAACAGGTATTGGGATAAAACATTCTTTGAAGAGAAAATTCGAAGAGGCGGGCGGCGTAAATGTACAAGATGCGAATACATGCATTGACAAAATGGCGGATCAGATTTTAGGATCGCGGGCAGACTCCACTGTGAAAAAGTACTCTTACCAGATAAAATCGTTTGATGAGTTCTGTGATGCTAAACATTTACCAAAGAGGCCTGCCCATAGTATTCATGTTGCCTGGTATATATCGAATCTGATTGATTCTGGTAAATCATATGGTGTCGTTTCCTCGGCGGTTTATGCCATCAAATGGTTGCATCAGGTGAATGATTTCACGGATCCAACTGTTTCATCGACAGTGAGCCGACTGATTGAATGTGCTAAACGTCGAAATTCCAAGCCAATCACCAAAAAAGACGTTATCACTACCGATCAGCTTATTGAGTTATGTAATATGTATATTGCTTGCAACGACGTTTTAGTTCTAAGAGATTTAACCATGATTTTGATAGGTTATTCGGGTTTTCTTAGATTTAATGAAATGAGTGAAATGAAATGCTCTGACATAGAAATACGTCCTGATCATTTAATTCCGTTTCTTAGAAAAAGCAAAACCGACGTCTATAGAGCAGGCAGGCAAGTGCTAATCAGCAAAGGTGTTTCTAGCGCATGTCCCTATAACATGCTGCAACGGTATTTGAGTTGCTCCGAGTTGATGCTAGGTACGCATACATATCTTTTTAAGCCAGGATGTAGATCAGGCTCTAAATGTTTCTTGTTGAAGCAGAATAAACAGTTAAGTTATACTAGAGCACGAGAATGCATTGTAGGTCGCTTGAAATTAGTAGCACCAAATTTGAAATTAGGCACTCATTCTTTGCGTGCTAGCGGTGCTACCACCGCGGCCAACGCTGAAGGCGTGTCGGATAGATGTCTTAAGAGACACGGTAGATGGAAGTCCGATCTGGCAAAAGATGGTTACATAGACGATTCTTTAGAAAAGAAACTTTACATAACAAAGCAACTAAAATTGTAAATTGAATTCGGATAGCTTTTCTCTCTAACATTTGTTCAAGTTCTATCGCTGTCTTGCCCATGCAAAAGGTGTTTGTTTGCGTTTAGTAGTGTTAGGACTATCATTTATCCAGTGTTACACCAGTGCAAATTGCCTGTAGTAATAGATCATCATAATCTTAGAACATACGGTTGATTCTCTACTAATCTGTACTCTGATGACGCCGCACGTCACAGTAAGCATAACCAAACGCATCAGTTTGTGATCGATGAATTGTATTGGTAAAAACTGAAAATATAAACAGAGTAACGACTTTACTAACGCTTCCTACTTTTCTCCTAAACAAAATACAAGTGAATATATTTCAAATTGAACGCGCAAATTTGTCGTTACAAAGGCTTATTATGGTAAACTTAACAGATAACATATGCAACATAACTTACAACGATGTGCTACGTCGACGCCAAAACTTGAAGAAATAGCGTTGCGGGCTTTTACATGTGTTCTATTGTGAAAATGGCGGACTATTGACAAAGGGAAATAATTTGAAGTATTCGTCCCAAGCGGGTTCGCTGTCACGGTTCATCCAAGTTCACTTCGATACTAGAATAAAGCGTAACAGCACAAACCTTTTCCCACTTGCAGACTCATTTTGACACATCAGCAGCAGACAACGTTTGAAAACATTGTGACAAAAAGGAGAAATTGCTCATGATGAGTACTGAGTATTATACTGAGTAATTTCTTCTTTTGCCTTAATGTTTTCAAATCTATTCAATCATGTTACTTCTACATGTATATTAATTATTATATTTAATATTTTTTGCCAAAATATCTCAAAGTTGTTTGCTGAAGATGTGTTGGTATGTGGGAAAGGGATATTATATGAAAAGATGTACACCCATAAAGAACACACAGCTCCGTTACTACTGGCACAGACAGAATACTAATATGCCACACGAGTCTCAGGACAGCATAGCATGCCAGTGACAGGGGCTTAATTGATAACTTAACCCTTTCCTATAAACAATAAATATCTGCAACAGTTAACATGGAAAACATCTAGGCAAAAATATGAAAAACTATTATACCTGAATAGAGTTGAAAACGGTGTGGTTAAAGACGAAATTGCTTATTATGACTAATTTCCTCTTTTGCCAGAATGATTTCAAAAGTCGTATGCTGTAGATGCATTTAAATGCAAGGGTAGGTGTGGAAATTAATTTAGAATTATTTTAAAACATTATGCTATCCTCAATACCCACAAAACAGTCACACGATAAGCTCTCCAGTGCCACTGTCCCAGCCAGCTAATAATGAAGATAAAGATCAGACTGCATACTATGTGCAATTTGCTCATAATCAACACTGTGGTATGATGAAGTCTTTTTTAACCCTTTCCCACCTGCAGTCGCATTTTGACGCAAAAGCAGCAGACGACTTATGGAAACATTGTGGTCAAAGGTGAAATTGCTCATGATGAGCACTTTCTCCTTTGACCACAATGTTGTCAACTCTATTTAATAGTAAAACTCGGGTTTATTGAGATTTGTCATGTTTTGTCAATAGGTTTTGAATGTCATCTGCTGCAGAATTGTTGGGAAAGGGTTAAATGTATGAACTGATTAATTAATCCTTTCTCACATACAGATGCTTTATGATGCCTCCGCAGTAGAGTACTTTGTGGCAAGAGAAAAAAATTCTCATCATGTTTTCCAGTCTATTCAATAGTTATAATACATTCGTTCATACAGTTTTTCCATATTTTTGTGTAGGTCTTATTAAAATTGTCTGCTGCAGAATTGTTGTATGTTTGGAAGGGTTAAAGATGGAATATTCATTTTTTATAAATACAGCAATTAATGTAATAACATTTTGAGCTTCAACACAAGGTAAAACCTATCTACAGATCTTCATCTACACTGTTTACACATCATTTCTACTTTTTTTATACCCTTTCCCACATGCAGACACACACTTTTTGTCGCATCTGCAGCAGACCGTCTTTTGAAAACATTGTGGCAAATGGAGAAATTGCTCATAACAGTTTCTCAATTTGCCTAAACATTTTCAACTTGCTTCAATCATTATATTTATATTTAAAGATATTTGTTTTCTTGCCTTGAGGCTTTCAAAGTTGTCTCCTGCAGATGTCTTCTATATTTTCAAAGCAGACGACCCAAATTGTCCAATCAGGAAAAAAAATCGGCTGACAATGAGTGAATTAGCAGTTCTCTGGGGGAAAAACAAACTGTAAGGCATTTGTGACAAGTTAAGCTCCATATTAGCTAGTTCATTTGTGCAGTCTGATCTGGCTCTGCACTGTTTGCCAATTTGTAATAGAAGATTTCAAGAAACTTCTGCAAAGCAGTAATCAATTGTGATCTTTTAGCATGGATACACAAGCAGCTCTTTCACACTTACAGCAAATCTGCAGCAGATGACTTTGAAAATAAAGTGACAAAAACCTAAAAAATCTCCATAAAAGACAGCTTAATTGTTAAATAATGTTGAACATCTGAAGCCAAAGAAAAAATTGCTTATCATAAGCAATTTCACATTTGGGCACAATGTTTTTAAAAGTCATCTGCTGCTAAATTTCATTTGATATAAAAACACCATAAGTTGATAACAATACTGTACAAAGTTCTCCATAAAATTTGCTAAGCATCATGATGAGCAATTTCTCCATTTTCCACAATGTTTTCAACTCTATTCAATAACTATATCATCATTTCTAGAGATACTTATGCCGTGCTGTTTTCAAAGTCGTCTGCTGCAGATTTCCTGCAGATTTCCTGGATTTGTGAAAGGGTTGATACGATTGATTACATCGGGAGACAATCAAAATCCCCTCAGTCAAAATCCCCTCACCCTGAAAATGATAGGGTAGTCAAAATCCCCTCGACCAAATTGTTAGGGTAGTCAAAATCCCCTCGATCAAAATGTTAGGGTAGTCAAAATCCCCTCGACCAAAATATTAGGGTAGTCAAAATCCCCTCGATGGGATTAGCAGGGTAATCATAGGAAACATCCAAGGTGTCTAAGGCTAAAATAACATTGCACTAAAAAGACAAATAACATAGTAAGTAATTTAATCATTTTTGGCCGGATTGCTTAAGCAATTCCGGTCTATAGATTGGCGATGTCCGTCTGTCTGTCTGTCTGTCTGTCTGTCCGTCAACATTTTGGTTAAAGTTTTAGGTTAGGCAAAATGGTTAAAGTTTCTGGTTAAGCAAAATCTCAGACATGGAAAGAGCTACAAACTTGAAAATTGGTCTGTGTGTAGCCACTAACATGTTCTTTTGATTTCCATGATAACTCTTCACCTTCACCTTCCTATTGCCCGTCTGTCTGTCTGTCTGTCTGTCCGTCAACATTTTGGTTAAAGTTTCTGGTTGAAGCAAAATCTCGGACATGGAAACAGCTACAAACTTGAAAATTGGTATGTGTGTAGCCACTAACATGTTCTTTTGATTTCCATGATAACTCTTGACCTTCACGTTGCTATTGCCTGTCTGTCTGTCTGTCTGTCTGTCTGTCCGTCAACATTTTGGTTAAAGTTTCTGGTTGAAGCAAAATCTCGGACATGGAAACAGCTACAAACTTGAAAATTGGTCTGTGTGTAGCCACTAACATGTTCTTTTGATTTCCATGATAACTCTTGACCTTCACGTTCCTATTGCCCGTCTGTCTGTCTGTCTGTCCGTCAACATTTTGGTTAAAGTTACATCACAGCAACTTGCGTTTTAATTTGCTTTCAACAGTTTTATAGTTATATCAACTTGTGTTTTAATTTGCTTTCAACAGTTTTATAGTTATATCATGGCAACTTTCGTTTTAATTTGATTTCAACTGTTTTATAGTTATATCACGACAACTTGCGTATTAATTTGCTTTCAACAGTTTTATAGTTATATCACTGCAAATTGCGTTTTAATTTGCTTTCAACAGTTATATCACAGCAAATTGCGTTTTACTCAGCTTTCAACAGTTTTATAGTTATATCACGGCAAGTTGCGTTTTAATTTGCTTTCAACAGTTTTATAGTTATATGGACTTGTGTTTTAATTTGCTTTCAACAGTTTTATAGTTTTATATTATTTATATTTTATTATTTATTATTTTATTATTTTTGGCCGGATTGCTCTAGCAATTCCGGTCTATAGATTGGCGATGTCCGTCTGTCCGGATGTCTGTCTGTCAACATTTTGGTTAAAGTTTCAGGTTGAGGCAAAATCTCAGGACTGGAAAGGGTTACAAACTTGAAACTTTGCCTGAAACTAAAAAGTAACAAGTTCCATTGATTTCTAGGGTTACTTTGACCTTGACCTTGGTTTGTCGATTTTCAAGGTCAAATTGCCGACAATCCGGCCTTACCGTCTTTAGCGGTTTCTTGTAATATATATTCAGCACACAGTTTCTAGGACATTTTATATTTTCACAGTTTAACTAACCACATTCTACCATATTTAGACACTTATGTGTTTATCTTATTTTTATAAGTTGTCCAATCACTGACAAGAATTCCTCAAGGGACTTATCTCCACGTACATATTGAAGGCAAAGATCTTTCAGCCGTTGTTGGTGTGTCTTTGTTGCCTTCTTTACACGTTTCTGTTGGGTTCACCACGGTCACACCGCAGAACATCAGCTTCCACCATAGACGCATATTTGCCAATACACGAAATAACTTAAATATTAAAGTAATTATCTAAGGCAGTATGCAATCAATCACATTCTTTTTAAGGGAATTAACATGTAATTAACGGGTAATTATTGACTGATCACTAAGATGAATGTAAAAGGAAATGTCTGCAAGTTTCTTATTATAGTTAAAAATAAAATAGAAATGATGTACTATATTTAAATTTACATTTACAAGAGAATATATGATCTTAGATTGAGCGGATTATGAATAACCATCGAGGGGAATTTGACTACCCTATCATTTTGGTCGAGGGGATTTTGACTACCCTATCATTTTGGTTGAGGGGATTTTGACTACTATGCCATTTTCAGAGTGAGGGGATTTTGACTGAGGGGATTTTGACATAAACTGAAACACATCTTATCCCATCTAAACTCAATCTCACTTGCAGACGCATTTTGATGCATCTAAAGCAGTAATCTTTTGAAAACATTGTGGCAAAAGAGGAAATTGCTCATGATAGCGATGAGGACGGTCATGATGAAACTGTGCAGAGTTGCAGACTGATTTGGAACTTCTATGGAATCGAAGTGGCAAACGGTGTTTTTTGTATGACATGGTCCATGTACTGATTGTATGCTTCAGTTAGGATGAAACTAGATATAAGCTATCTGTGTTATGCCCACATTGTTAGATATTTATAAATATGTTGATTAGTCAAGCGTTTTATGTCCTTGAACTCATTGAAATGCAATCACAGTGAGATATCATGGGCTTTATACAAAACTGTTGTAAGAACATGTACAAGAGAAAGTTGATGCACCGCATCAATGTCGCCGGATATCCATAGTGCAGTTGTGCATAACACTAACATTATAGTAGTTGAATAAACAGTTATCAACTGAGGGGCATATTGGAACATCAGGGGTGGGGTCAAGTGAAAATGTATCATAACTTGCATTGTTTTGTCAAGGAAGTGAATGATAATTGAAGCCTTTCATTGTTTATGATCAATCTCCATTCCAAAGTAGGTTGACCATACACACAACCAACTAATGATTGATCATAAACAGTAATGGAAATGAGAAATCTTGCCAATCATTAGTCTTAGTATGTATACAGTGCTTTCATTAAGGAATTATTATAAGATTTGTGAATTCCACATACACTTTTCAAGATGTTTGTCAGAACATTTGAATGTTATTATTGTTTCAATAAAACCACAAAACAGACAATTTAGGATTTACATGCAACAGAACGTCATTTT
Source organism: Serripes groenlandicus (assembly GCA_031761405.1). NCBI lineage: Eukaryota > Metazoa > Mollusca > Bivalvia > Cardiida > Cardiidae > Serripes > Serripes groenlandicus. The sequence continues at coordinate 127,668,004 of JASEVX010000004.1, read as the reverse complement.
ACCTTTCCTCTATTAAAGTCAACAGTGGACACCTTTGCAGCAATCTACTTTTAAAACAATGAGTTAAGGGTTAAATCGCTGAAGACATGAATTTTCTCTTTTTCTCAAAATGATATTAGCTTGGCATCCTAATTATATCATACTTTAACAAATGTTGAAATGTAGTCCAATATTTATAAATTAGACCACCTTCGAAAAATAATATCAACTAAACAGTTAAATCTCATTGAAATTGTTGTATAATTTAAACTTAATTTCGAACATAAACTGAGCCCTACAACATGTTAATTTATTTTAATTCTGTCCTTCCTTTTTTATAATGAAAATAACAAACTACTCATGTTTTAAAATTATATTATGATGAGCACCCTTGTGTCATTGATGCATAACAATATGCAGATCGGAAGCAACATGCCTTTAGGGAATTAAATGACACATTTAAAATTTTCAAGGACGAAATAATTGTGTACGAAAGACCCGATTCTTTCTTATTCGCAGAGGTGTCGTTCTTGAAACTCTCTTTATAGGCAGAGAGTGTTCGTTCAAAGTAATTCTTCTATTAAAACTAGTTTTATCTCGGTTTGTTCATTTCTTCATTTGTTTCGAACCAAATAAACATTTTAAATCACCTACGATTTACTATTTGTAAGTGAGTGTAAAGAAACGGCTCTCTGCAAAGGAGATTGATCTACGCAGTTGGTATTCGCGAGTCACGCTTCAAGCAGGTGCGCGTATGTAAATAAATTAGACTGCGACGTAAATTTGTGTAGTTATCGCGTTTTGAGTACATGTAGTATATGGTGTAAAATAAAGTATATCAGTCTAGCTAATAGGGACTGTTTTGTCTTCGTAAATAAAACAAAAAAACATAAATGAGAGTCAAAATAAAAAAACTGAAAATACCTAAAACATCGGAATATTTATTTCATTTTAGATGTGTCATTACTTAGTGTTTTTAAACAAACACAATTGTAATATGTTCAAGACATCTAAATGTGTTTCTTTCTAATAATAATCCCCCCTCCCATGTGATTTCCGAAAACCTATTAAAAATAGAAGTCGCAGGCTTCTGCCCGGCGACTAACAAGAAGTTCTTACAACTGCTTATAGCATGAAGCCATTGATATGGAGCTTTATACCTCTTGATAGTCCCCTTTATTTCATGGTTAAAACTTAAAAACAGTATTTTCTACTTCATGTTTTTAGTGCCAACATACAAATGTTTTTCCCAATTGCTAATCCTATATCAAGATCTTGTTTGATACAAATGGTGATGAGTTTAGGTTGCGCAAATCGGTCTGTACAGTTGTAAAGTTTGATATTGATATACAATCAAATTCTGATTGTTAACCCTTTGTAGCACTCTGGTCAGCTTCATCAAATTGTCCCCGAGGAAAACCCAGGTAAATAAATGAAATAGTATAGTAGTATTTTTCGTAACCTTATTGTGACAAAAAACTCTCTTTGAATTGAAAAATATTGACTTAATGAACATTTATTTACTATGCATTTCATTAACATACAATTAACTAATAATGAAGATATTACAATTTAAAGATAACTATTTGTGCTGATCGGTGCGCAGCATGAGCGCGGCCATTGTTTACATATCGCAATGTCTCGAGACTTTCTGAAAAGAATCGCGACTTCATTTACACAGTATGTCCCAAACAAAACATACAAGTAGAGTTAGCTAATGAACGACTGCTGTACTATAAAGGAAATACAAAATATACATTTTCGTAAGAAAATTAACCCCGGAAGTTTACAAACCTAAACTTCAATTATTCAAAATGAAATTCCAAGCATTACATTATATTATTACTAGTTCTATATAAAGTTTTTTAGTAAATAGTATCAAACCATAGTAGGTGGATATAAAAACGAACTTGACTCGTGTAATATATATCAGCCAATTAAATATATGTGTGTTAACATTTATTTATACAATAATTTCATTCGTTTATATATTTGACAGTTGTTTGTTATGATTTCAAAGCTCGTTAGACATAATGAACCGTCGTTTTTGTAGAACAATCAAAGGTCATAGAAACAATTAAATTTCCGGTAGTGGTCGGACGCTACTGTAATAGGATCTGTCGGCGAGTCTTTTGAGCAGACATAATTCGATCCCTTCCCTACATACTTTGAAGTTGACGGTAAAGAGATTTTCCATACCATTCATCTGCTGCAGATTTGGTGTATTTTGGAAAGGGGGAATTGAAATGGTTAATTTTGACCAAATTTCCAAAAGGATTTTTGTTGTAAAACATTTATATTATATATTGAAGAAAAATGTTTAAACCTGCTTAAATATCCCTTTTAATTCCAAATAAAATCGTCCAATTTCTAAAATCGTTACTTGTTTTTAGTTGAATGTATTTTACCACAATTCATTATGTAACAAAATAGATTTGGCGTGGCCTAAATAAAAGACGGTCAGTCAGTGCAGGTTGGTCACGTATGGTTTTAACTTATCGCAGGATTGTCAGGGAGATCATTGTTTATGAAGTTATTATCATATACATATGTGATAAGTGATATTAAGCATATTAAGAGTTCATTTCATGTAAATCCGTTGAGAATTAAGGAATTGACGGGTTTAAAAACGTTAATTACGTTAAACTATGTTGCTATTTTCATTTGGCCTATAAATGTATTGAAACTAGTTGTTGATTGTGAATTACGATTTGCACGGGAATTTCGCCTGTCATCAGGAGACCCAGAGGTTGATTGGTGCTATATAACTTACTCAAACATTTGTTTTGGCCGTCAGTATCACAGGAGTTGCCAGCTGGTTTTCACTTGTTATAGTGAGTTAGTTGATGTGACCAATTCACACGGCATATGGGTATGTAAATTCTTAGTTATTGTGCAAAGGGGTTTTCGGCATAATTAAGGAATGGAATCTGTGCAAATTTACAATTTTAGGGATTGAGATAATTATTACATGATTGAATTGTTTAGAGAATTTCTGGTTCACGAAGTGAATGTTTACAGAAATTGAGTCCGTTAGGAGCGAGACAATGTGTTATGCTATTGGGAAAGATATGTTTGTATGAAAAGGATAAGAATGGAAGTGGGAAATGTAAAAGGATATTAGTATAGAGATGAGCTACCATAGGAGTATAAAATGGTAGGCTGTTAGGTTTACGGAGCATTATTGATATTATTGTAAGACATGGTTATTTATTACAATTTTAGCCGTTTTATGTCTATGGCTAGTCCATATCGATAGCCAGACAACCGAAGGTCCAAACGCAGAAGTTTGAAGAACCAGTGTGTGACGCAGTCCACAACTTAATAAGACGTCGTAACGGGGGACATTAGGAGGAGTGCCGTCATAGGACGTGTAGAACCATATATCCACAGTTGTGTGGCTTGTCGATCCCGGAATCCAAGGATATACGCGACGCAATGAATATAAGTACAACGACTCGGTGAAGTCGGGAAACGGATACAGTTGGATGTGAAGTACAACGTGTATGAACATTCCAAATACAGGGTACAGTAACGGAAGTGATGGGACAGTTAAGTGACTGGGGTGAGAGTGTGTATGAGAGTGCGTGAGTAGTTCTTTTGTTTATAGCCTCTCGATTTGTCAGGAAAGAAGTGATTACTTAAAATTGTATATATTTCATAACTGTAAATTAAACATATATTTTTATTCAACCATCGGCGTTCAATTCTACTTTAGTGAGTTGTCGACCCTTGACCATCTTGTGACACATTACCTCCAAATACAAGACACAGGAAAGTTTATGAAGAATGAGTATAGCATAGCTTCGAAGTTTTACACAAATGAGCCACGTCACACACAAATCGCAATTCGGAGGTCATATTGTGAATTGAAAATAAGATCAAATTGCATATGTGTATGATTGGTTTTTCGTCCGGATGCGTCTGCAGAGGCTAACTGTACCGCTCAAAAGCAAAAACAATGTTCGGCCATGCCTATAAAGGCTTTCTTACACCGGCACTCAAAACAACACTACAATCTCTATGACAGCAAATACATGTATACATTAAGTTGTAAACGTTGTGACAAAAGGCGTAATTCACAGATTAATCGAACATTAAAAACGTTGTACCGTTCTTTATTAAAAACCAATTAAAGGTCATAAAACCCAATCATATTTCCGGTAGCAATCGGACATTACTTATGATCTACCAACAAAGCACCGCCGAGACATGGGAAGGTGAACACGGCCGCCATGACATGATTGAAAATTGTTGAAATAGTGTCAAAATCTAATCAACTATAACAGTTTTGTACACAGTTTTGCCTAGATGGTTTGGTGCAGATTTTCCGTATGTGGGAAAGGGTTAATTGTCCAAACTGTCCATCATGTTTTATTTGCACCCCATTCCGTTTTATTTCAATTATAAGTATCGGTATACCCACCAATTAATTTACACATAACAAATTCGGAAAATTTATTTCACTTTGTCCCAAATTTGTTGTGTAAAGGATTTGTGCCACAGCATACGGAAAGGGGGAGGGGAAACCTTGTGAGGCAGAGATCAGACTGATCATGAATTGTTGTGTTTGCTTTTTAATTGTGAATCACACTGTAAGTTTCTTGGGAAGATTCATGACCAAAATATACCACACAAATATGCAATTTGATCTTATTATGAAATTAACACTGAAACTATCCAAATGCGGATTTTGTGCTGACGCGGTTCATTTGAGTAAAATTATCACGCGCTATGACGTAAGCATTTCCCATAGGCTCTCCCAAAATTCGGTTTTAAAATCTGTGACCTTTTGTGTTTCTGAAATTGGACGATTTCATTTGGATTATAAGGGATTTTTATGCAGGTTTGTGAGAAATTATTTTACAATTCATTCTTTAACAAACAAATACATCTTTTGAAAGTTTGGTCAAATATAAAAAAAATGAATTTACCCTTTTATGAACACGTCGACCATTTTCTTGTTGAAGACGCGCTTGTAGCAGACGACTTTTGAAACACATCGTGAATAAAGGAGACATTGCTCAAAATTAGCAGTTTCTCATTTTACCGTAATGTTTTCAACATTACCATTATGTTTTCAAATGTTTGCAATGATTATACTTTATAGAATTTCCTAATTTCTACTGTCTTTTACACATGCCACGGTCGTGTTTCTGTTTACCTTCCATCGCCTTTTTTTACCTGATAAATTAAATTAACGGCAATTACGTTCTCAAACTTCTCTATTATCTTATTCAATAAATTAAAGGCAATTACGTTCTCAAACTTCTCAATTTATCTAATTAAGGAAGTTAAAATAAACATTAAAAGCAAACTGTAATCAATTATAACACGGATACATTTACCGCCCGCCCCACTATGATGAATTAATAATCTAAAACAAACATACATGTATACAATATTTACACCATTAAACTTCGAAAAGTGGTCCTTTCTCATAATCGGCCTTTTTGTACCAGACATTTTTGGAAATTGGCCTTTCTTTCTGGACCTATAATCGGCCTTTTTGGACTGGCCTTTTACGCATTCGGCAAATTTTGAATTATACCTAAGATAAGATAGCGATCTGAAAATTTATTAATCCATACGGTGCTAATCGGAACTGTGTAACTGACGTCACAGGAAGTTGATTATAAGCAAAGATGGCGGCGCCTATAGGCGATCGATACCGACGTGAAAACACAAACTTTAAAAGCATATATCTTGGTAGTGCAAGCATGTAAAAAAAAGTTAATTACATCAAAATGATACATTACTGTAGTGCTATTTAGTCATATAGTTTAAATTTCAGCCGAGCGTATTCCTTGAAGATATAATTCGAAGGTTAGCCCAGGAAAGAGTCACACGACTCTCTCTAGACTCCATGCCACTTTTCCTCTTTTCTCTCTCTCTCTCTCTCTCTCCTCCCTCTCCCTCTCCCTCTCTCTCTCTCCCTCCCTCCCTCCCTCCCTCCCTCCCTCCCTCCCTCCCTCCCTCCCTCCCTCCCTCTCTCTCTCTCTCTTTCTCTCTCAGTCAGTCTGTCTCTCTCTCTTTCTCTCTCTCTCTCTCTCTCTCTCTCTTTCTCTCTCAGTCTGTCTGTCTCTCTCTCTTTCTCTCTCAGTCAGTCTGTCTCTCTCTCTTTCTCTCTCAGTCTGTCTCTGTCTGTCTGTCTGTCTGTCTGTCTGTCTGTCTGTCTGTCTGTCTGTCTCTCTCTCTCTCTGCATGTCTTTCCCCGCTTCCTTAAAAAACATTCTACAGGGCTGGCGCCATATACACGTGATATCCCGTATATATTTATACACTCAATGTATCTAATATCTCACATACCTATTTACCTATACCCTCATTGTGTTACACCTTTCACGTATGCTTGGGCACGTCTTCAGCTTACGACTTTGGATATGTTTTTGTCATAAGGCGGATAATGGACATGTTGCATGTTCTGAATACATAACAAGGTAAGTTTACATAGGGAATTGATACCACTGATCATTTTTGCTCACATTATATATCAGATAAAGAAACAGATAACTACAGCTGAGGAAGACAGAAATGGAAATGGATAGTTTTAAGGAAGACGGCGAGTTCCTCAAGACAGACAAGGAAATATCCCAAATTACAGCAGAAAAAGATAAAGTGGTTTCTATATGTGATTCACTAATGAAAGATCGTGTTCTACGTCTACGGATACTACACACTGTATTGATTTCGTGGATGTATTTTGCAGTTGTATGTATGCTACTCTCTCTCTCTTTCTCTCTCTCTTTCTATTTCTCTCTCAATCTCCTTCCTTCTATCACTCCCCTCTCTATCTGTCCCCCCCTCTCTCTCTCTCACTCTCTCTCTCTCTCCCTATCTCTCTCTCTCTCTCTCTATTTCTCTCTGTGTCTTTTTTTTCTCTCTCTCTCTCTCTCTTTCTCTCACTCTATGATACTCTCCCCTCTCTCTCTCTCACGTTTATTTCTATCAATTTTAAAGTAAATATATTTGAATATACGCACAGCGTAATAGAGCTACTGGATCTATCTTTCGTATCACAAAAATCAGAACCATTAGAATTGTTTCGAGTAATTAAACGACAGAATATAGACAGTATTCTTCTTATGTGAGTTACACAAACGCCGCTTTCACAGTGTTTCAGTTATATCACGTCGTTTCCTGGGTAAGTTACAAGTACTACTCGTCCATTTATCATGACATTAGTCAGTCAGCCGTAATGCTTACTCCGAAACCCTGAGCGTCAAGGAGAGCAACCAATACTACCATTTGTTTTTGGTCTTTGGTATGACCCGGCCGGGGATCGAACCTGCGACCTCTCGCACCGGAGGCGGTTGCTCTACCAATACAACCGAGGCGGTCTCTACTGGTGCATACAATATTAAACTCGTATACGATACGTGGTAATTTAAATATTTGGTAAAGTGTTTTCGGTTAAAATTTTAATTTGATATGAGTAGCTCTTTGAAAACATCTAAAAAAAGAAAGTGTGTATTTTTGTGTACAGATTTAAAACATTGTGAACAAAGGAGAAACTGATCGTATTATATGAAATGTTTCCTCTCTTTTATCCTCAATGTTTTCAAAATGCGTTGTTCACCATGTAAACAAATAATTCAAAGATTTATGTTCGATTTTAAATATCTATTTTAAGGGTTGGAGACTTGCAATAATCGGTCCAACCTTTCCAGACTTGATGCAGATTACAAATGTTGATGTATCCCTGGGCTCATGGTTTCTTACAGCTTTTTATATAGGGTATGATAAAATAGGGAATGGGAGGGCCTTCATTAATATACGGTAGGCCGATAACATAGGGAATAGGAGACCTACATTTATATAGGGTATGATAACATAGGGAATGGGGGGGGGGGGGGGCTACATTTATATAGGGTATGCCGATAACATATGAAATGGGAGGGCCTACATTTATATACGGTAGGCCGATAACATAGGGAATGGGAGACCTACATTTATATAGGGTATAATAACATAGGGAATGGGAGGGCCTACATGTATATAGGGTATGCCGATTACATATAGAATGGGAGGGCCTACATTTATATACGGTAGGCCGATAACATAGGGAATGGGAGACCTACATTTATATAGGGTATGATAACATAGGGAATGGGAGGGCCTACATGTATATAGGGTATGCCGATAACATATAGAATGAGAGGGCCTACATTTATATACGGTAGGCCGATAACATAGGGAATGGAGACCTACATTTGTATAGGGTATGATAACATAGGGAATGGGAGGGCATACATTTATATAGGGTAGGAGAAAAACCACCAGTTATGTACTATTTATGAAGGGTATGCGGAAATCTGCATTTATATAGGGTGTGGGAATCAACATTTGTATAGGGTAGGAACCTACACGCATACAATTAAAGAGTATTAGACGACCTACATTTATATAGGTTTAGAGAAACCCTATAGTTATATAGGGAATGATAAAACCTGCAAACCATATGTTGTTGGTTCTCGAAAGAATCGTCTAATTGTGGTAAGAGATATAGGACAAAGGCCTAATTTATGCATTGCTACCAGCGATATCTAATTTAAATATGTCTCTTTCGATAGTCTACATGCGTTTACTTTACAAGAATACTTGCACGTTAACAAACAATGATATATATATGGTCTTAAACAGACGCCTTTGCAAATATCTAGACACAAATATAGAATGTCTCTCAAGATGAATTTATTGAACAGAAAAAAACCACATTGTGACCTTAGAATTTGTTTGTTCTATTGACACAATGATTTCAAAGTCGTCTGATGCGTCAACATTCGGCTGCAATTGGGAAAAGGTTAATTGGCGAATTGGAGAAGCTAAAGAACGAAGGTACTTAATTTGTTTGTACATGTATTTTATATCTGACATTCAGATACAGCCACGGGGTGTAGAAGAAAAGCATCCGCCTTGGTATGGGAGGGCACCGGCTCGATCCCCGACTGGGTCATACCAACGCCTTGAAATGGTAGTAATGGCTTACCCACATTGGAGCTCAGGGCAGTGGAGTTAGTATTACAACTGACTGAGTCACTCGCTGGCTTCAGGATAAATGTACCAGTAGAACAGTTAAATTATCTAGCAAACGCCATGATATAACTGAAAAGATCTGACATCCAGAATTTGCCAAGTGTGTTAAGATTTGGCTACCAATGTGATTGATGTAGCTTATTCATTTATCATAAACTATTTTAGGAATATTTCGGGGTCGTTGTGTGCTGGATTCCTGTATGACAGATTCACCAAGATATTTGTTATTGTTGGTTTCATGTTACTGTTGACGGCCACTACAGCACTTGTACCGTTTTGCACATCGTTCGCATCAATGCTGATAATCCACATACTTGGGGGTATATCTTATGGAGCGACCGACGTAGGTTAGTCACTTAGTTTCATATCTTTGATAATGCTGGGTTTACACTAGGCCACGATGTCTACGATCTCCACGATTCGAGAGAATCGTGATGAGCGTGGGGGCTCGTGGGGTCGAATCATAGTGATCGTGAGGGAACGTGGTGGAATCGTAATGACCGTGAGGATCGTGACAAAGTTTTTGACTCAAAAATCTTGCCACGATTATGCCGATTTGACGACAAATCTTGAGAGAGCGTGATAGAACGTGGGAATCGTAGTAGAGCGTAGTAGACCGTGACAGACCTTAACGGAGCGTAACAGAACTTGCTGCGCGATCGTAGAGGATCTTGATGCACTTGGAACACGATTCCTTCAAGGTTCACTACGATGCCACCACGTTTCTATTACGCTCCATCACGCTCTACTACGATTTATTAAGATATATTTAATAGCAAAAGTAATGACATCACGCTGTGGCACGTTTTGCTACGAATATCCCGATAGGCATTCACGCTCTGGTACGCTCTGACACGGTATGGCACGCTTTGATAAATTCCCGCGCGGTTCCCACGATGTTTATCCACGCTCTGCAAGCTTTATTACGTTTGCCAGACTCAACAAGAAAACACCTATATTTTTTAGAAACGTCTATAACTGTTGTTAGATTTTAAATATGCCAGCAGCTAAAAGAGGGAGGAAGGCCACTGTAAAGAGATGCCAGGATGCTACACCTCTTCCATCAACATCTGAAGAAGTCATAGCAGAGGTCCATGTGGAGGCAGCGGAGATATCACAATCCCAGCCCCCTGAGGAAGATTTTCCGGATCTTCCAATCACCAAGAAGGCAAGAATGCAAAGGACAACAACCTCCTACAGTGACGAAGAAAAGGAGGAGATATTAGATTTTTTGAAGGCTAACCCCTCCATTTATGAAAAAAGACGAGCAAACTATGTATGCATAAATCAGAAATACCAAATCAACGTCTTCTTCATCTCGTGGATTCATATTTTGCCTTTGGTATTATCTTTGGAGAGAATGAGAGGGGGGGGGGGGGGCGGGGGGGTTTACCCCTAATTACTCCCTTTTATACCCAATCGTGCTGCTATCGTGGAGAGTTTGCTCAAATTGAGGCCATAAATCGCAGGAGATCTTAACAGAACGGCATTATCGTGAGAGATCTTAACAGAACGTAACAGAACGTGATAGCATATCGTGATTATCGTAACAGAACTTAAGAGAACGTAATGAAAATCGTGGCAGATCTTGACCAGAATCGTAACAAAACGTACTTAGAGCGCAGGAAAGCGTAGCAAAACGTAGAAACAGAAAGACTGAAACAATAAATCGTCGAGCTCCACGATTTTTTGCATCGTGGACATCGTGGTCTAAGTGTAAACGTAGCACAAGCGCATAAACCCATTGGTTATGGTAAAGCGCAGTTACTCATCTGGATTATTTTTAAAAACAAACCACCGGCATTGTGCTACCAAAATTTTAATTTAATTATATTTAAATGTGATACTATAAATGATGACTTGGACATCCAAGATGGTGGCAGTTTGTTGAGACATAAACCGGTAGATATACTTCTTCTGAGGCTTCAAAGTATAATTCCTGCATCATATTTTTGTTAAACAGAAAGGACGGTCCGTAGAGACATTGGTAGACTACAAATTTGATAAATAAAAGGGCAATTTACGGATTCTTTGGGCGCAATTTAACTACCATGTGATTGTTGCTTATTCCGCCTCACTCTCAGTCCTAGCCCACTCAAGATCCAATCAGATCGTCAGTTATGTTCTGTACTGCAAATGATCATGATCGAGCTTTAGTCACGAGCTTTTTTATTCAGATTGTTTTTCCTAATACTTTCAGTATCAATAACTGATGTTATACACGTTTGGGGCAACAGGTCAGCACCCGTGTTACAAATGTTAGCGTTCATCTACAGTATTGGCGCCATCATCTCTCCTCTGGTATCAGCACCGTTCCTGTCAACAAAGAATGATTTAAATACAGTATCGATGCTCTCAAATATGTCTTCGAATGGACTTTTAGTCTCCTACAACAATTCACCATCATCTGAGAATGTCACTGTTTATGCACCGAACATGCGTGTTTATGACAGCATGGTTATACCAAATAACAGCGGCTCATTACTAGACTACAATAACGAGGTCATGTCTGGAACGGAAACCCTTGATTTCAACACAAGTATGACTGGATTCCATAGAAACTCGAGTTCAATAGCATATGGTGATAGTAGGATACATATAGTTTATTGGATATCTGCTTGTATTTCGTTTATCAATACCGCCATGTTTGTGCTGTATTATAAAAATTACAAGAATGTGTACAGACAGTTTTCCGACGAGGCATTAAAGATTACGACGCCAAACAGCACGCCGAAAAGAAAAAAACAGTACAATTTATCCACAAGGACCAAATGCTTTTTTGTTGGGTCTGCAGCAGTATTGTTAATGTTTAACATGATAACAGAGAGAAATTTCACGAGTTATTTAACGAATTACTTGTCGGTCAAAATGACTTGGGATAAAACAACCGGCTCTACTGTTACTTCGACTTATTGGATAGCTGCAGCAATTAGCCGTTTAATTGCAGTTCCGATGCTTGCGTACATGAGGTTAACGCTAGCGATGGTCATCTTCCTTCTCATAACCATGGTTGGTGCTTTAGGGTTTTTAGTGACTCTTTATACCAAAGTAGATTTTTTAATATGGATATCCGTACCAGTGCTAGGATATGGATTGGCTCCCCTGTTTTCCTGCTGGTTCACGTGGCTGTCGAAAAACGTAATTTCAGCATCCGGTAAAATCACGGGAGCCATGTATATTACTGGTGTCACAGGTTGCAGTTTCTTTCCTCCGCTGATTGGTTATATCATGAAGAACTACACATACGATTGGTTTGTTTATATGCTTCTCATATTTGTACCATGTAAGCTACTTTTGTTTATTGTTGTTAGTTTAATACACCGTTATGCAGTCAATAAATGATATTAACATGGGCAAAAGCAGCCAGTTGCTTGAGGAGTTTGTTGTGGGGGGTACTGGTGTGAGAAAACCAGGAAACATATGAGTAGATGAATTGGCCACCGTGATATGAAACATTGTTGAAAACGGCGTTAAATCCCAATCAATCAATCAATTGATATGATAATTGAGATCCTTCTTACCTCTATTAAAAGAGTACAGAAGATCAAATTCAACCTTGGCCTAGATTTTAAAGTTTCAACCCGTTAACAAGATATTTTCTCAGAGCTGGCCAGATAAACAAACTGAACAAGTTTCGTGAATTGTGGATGCAAATGCACCTCTAGAGTGTTAACAAGCAAATTAGTGGCGACGGACAGACACGGAACGAACGACGAACAACAGCCAAAAGGTGATAACAATACTTTCGTGCTTAGGTGAGCTACAGGTGTTGGTATGTAAATAACCTAGGAAACACCACTATATAGCTGAAATACTTTCGGGAGCGTCTTTTAATCTAACAAGCAACTAGCAGGTGAAACAGTTTAACAAACTCGATATCATGTACTATGTTTTACTCATTTCAATGACAAATAAAACATGAATAGAAGGCACTTTTAGTTAGTTAGGTAACAGAGAAACTATCTATGCACACATTGTAAGTGTAACTGCTACAGCAACATGTATCTATAAATTTGCAAGGTGAAGCAGTCACAACAGCAAGATCACTTACTTTGCAAATGGTAACAGAGTAAAGAGTTCCATTTTTAGAGTAAAACTAGAACAAGAGGGCCATGAGGCCCTGGAATCGCTCACCTGAGAATGGGGCTATTTAAGACTACTTATCTCTTTCAGTGCTAATGGCAATATCATAAAGACAAACTTTCTGACAAAATTACAAGCTGCTCAAGTCAAAAATGCGATATCTATAGTGTCAAAAAGATTGTTCTACAATATAGGCTAGTGCCCTAGTTTTTGATCTGACCAAACCCATATTCGAAATTTTAACATGCTCAACCAAAAATAAGGCTTTCAGAGTGTTAACCAGACTTTCCTTAAATTTGGCCTAGTGACCTACTTTTTCGAACTGACCAATATTCGAACTAGATGCCACTAATTCAAACATTCCGACAAAGTTTCAACATGTTCAAGTTTAAAATGCGGCTTCCAGAGTGTTAACAAGCTTTTCCTTAAATTTGACCTAGTGACCTAGTTTTTGACCCGACATTACCTATATTCGAACTTGGCCTAGATATCACTAATTCAAACATTCCGACAAAGATTCAACATGTTCAAGTTTAAAATGTAACTTCCGGAGTGTTAACAAGATTTTCCTTAAATTTGGCCTAGTGACCCTAGTTTTTGACCAGACATGACACATATTCGAACTTGGCCTAGATATCATCAAGACAAACTTACTGACAGTTTCAACATGCTCAATTTTAAAATGCGGCTTCCAGATTGTTAACAAGATTTTCCTTAAATTTAGCCTAGTGACCTAGTTGTTGGCCCGACACGACCTATATTCGAACTTGGTCTTGATATCACTAAGGAAAACATTCTGACAAAGTTTCAACATGCTCAAGCCAAACATGCGGCTACCAGATTGTTAACAAGATTTTCCTTAAATTTGGCCTAGTGAACTAGTTTTTGACCCGACATGACCCAATTTCAAACTTTGCCTTGATTTGATGGAGATATATGTTCTGATATACTTTAATGAAGATTTTATGCAAAATGTTGACTCTAGAGTGTTAACAAGCAAATGTTGACGACGGATGAAGAACGACGGACAAAAGGCGATCACTAAAACTCACCTTGAGCACTTCGTGCTCTGGTGAGCTAAAAAAAAACCTATGTTGCTTTCATCATCTATTTTTGCAGCAAATCTAGTTAAAAAGGTAATAGAGACACTTTCTTTGCAATATATGCAACAGGTTTAAATATAATAGTTTCAGCAACATTTTCACTAAAATTACAAAGTGAAAGAAAAAGCAACAAAAAGCTTTTATTTTTTCTCTTTGCAAATTAAGTAGAAATGTGATAGATACACTTAATTTGCAAAGTATAATGATTATAGTAACACTATTACTAAATTTGGAAAGTGAACTATTAAGAGAAACAAGTTATCTTCGACTTAAATTTGTTTAAAATAAAATGAACTTATTGCTCTCATTGTTTCTCCTTGCAAATTAGTATCTTAAAAGAAACACTTTATTTTCAGTAGATGCAAACATTGTAAAATGAATGGTTAAAGCAACTCTATTACTACATTTTCAAAGACGAGAAATTTTAAGAGCAGCAAGTTTATTTTCAGTCAAAAGCAATGTTTAAGCTTTTTGCATTAACCCTTTCCCACATACAACAAATCTGCAGCAGACAACTTTGAAAACAGTGACAAAAACCTTAAAAATCTCCATAAAAGATAGTCTTTTAAACTTTAAAAAGCCACTGTGTGGCCAAAGGTGAAATTGCTCAACATGATCAATTTCACCTTTTGCCAAAATGTTTTCAAAAGTCATCTGCTGCTATTGCGTCAAAATGCGTCTGCAGGTTGGAAAGGGTTGAACATGCAGAGATATTATGAAACATCAGCATCAGATGACTTAGGAAAAAATTGTGGTAAAACAGTAATTAATCTTAATGCACAATTTGCCTATTGACATGATCTTTTCAACCCTATTAAAAAATTATACTTTCATTGATATAGATTTTCCATACTTTTGCACAGATGTCTTGGTAAAAAAGCATTTCTTGATACAAGAATGATTTTCCACTAACATGTCTATGCAAAATATTTCATTTCATCATAGTTGAGGTATGTCCCCCTTTCTTTACTAACTTGAAAGTAAAATCACCAAAATATCACCGGATAGTGTAAAAGGGTGGAAAAAGTTAAAATGTTTAACCTTTTCCCGCATATAGACGCTTTCTTATGCCTCTGAAGCAGACATCTTTTGAAAACTTTGTGACAAAAGCAGAAATTGCTCTGTACGAGCAATTTCTCCTTTTGACACAATGTTTTTAACTCTTTTTAATAATTAAACCCTTATTTATGGAGATTTTTCATTTCTTTGCCAATATGTTTTGGAAGTCGTCTGCTGCAGATTTGATGTATGTGGGCAAGGGTTAAAATCTGAATGGAATCTAACATCTAATTGGAATGACAAAGTAAACATAGTCCTCTTGGTGTAAAATTATATTCTGATGAGCAACATTCTGTTAGATTTAACCTTTTCCACATACAACAAATCTGCAGCAGACGACTTTGAAAACATAGTGACAAAAACCTAAAAAATTACCATTAAAGATAACTTAATTGTTCAAAAAAGTTGAAAACATTATGGCCAAAGAAGAAATAGCTCATCATGAGCAATTTCACCTTTGGCCACAATGTTTTCAAAAGTCGTCTGCTGCAGATGTGTCAAAATGCGTCTATAGATGGGAAAGGGTTAATTAATTAATCAATAAACTTAATAACCCTACCCCTAATATATAATTTGACACAGGTGCAAGGAATATCATTTATCCAGTGTTACACCAGTGCAAATTGCCTGTAGTAATAGATCATCATAATCTTAGAACATACAGTTGAATCTCTACTAACCTTTTCCCACTTGCAGACACATTTTGACACCTCAGCAGCAGACAACATTTGAAAACATTGTGGCAAAAAGGAGAAATTGCTCATACTGAGTAATATCTTCTTTTGCCTTAATGTTTTCAAATCTAGCTAATAATGAAGATAAAGATCAGACTGCATACTATGTGCAATTTGCTCATAATCAACACAGTGGTCTGATGTAGTCTTGTTTAACCCTTTCTCATCTGCATACACATTTTGACGCAAAATAAGCAGACGACTTTTGAAAACATTGTGGCCAAAGGTGAAATGAGCAATTGATCCTTTGGCCACAATGTTGTCAACTCTATTTAATAGTAAAACTCGGGTTTATCGAGATTTGTCATGTTTTGTCAATAATTTTTGAAAGTCATCTGCTGCAGAATTGTTGTATTTGGCAAAGGGTTAAATGTATGAACTGATTAATTAATCCTTTCTCACATACAGATGCTTTATGATGCCTCTGCAGTAGAGAACTTTTGAAAACAATGTGGCAAGAGGAGAAAGTCTATTCAATAGTTATAATACATTCGTTCATACAGTTTTTCCATATTTTTGTGTAGGTCTTATTAACCCTTTCCCTCATATAGACGCTTTCTGACGCCTCTGCAGCAGACGGCTTTTTGAAAACATAGTAACAAAAGAAGAAATTGCACAAAACGTGCAATTTCTCCGTTTGTCACAATGTTTTCCACTTTTAGTCATAGGTTATCCATTCAATTATAGAGATTTTCCATTATTTGACAAAATATGTTCAAAGTCGTCTGCTGCAGAATTGTCGTATGAGGGAAAGGGTTAAAATTGTCTGCTGCAGAATTGTTGTATGTTGGGAAGGGTTAAAGATGGAAGATTCATTTTTTATAAATACAGCAGTTAAAGTAATAATATTTTGAGCTACAACAAGGTCAAACCTATCTACAGATCTTCATCTACACTGTTTACACATCATTTCTACTTATTTAAAACCCTTTCCCACATGCAGACACACATTTCTTGTTGCATCTGCAGACGTCTTTGAAAACATTGTGGCGAATGGAGAAATTGCTCATAAACAGTTTCTCATTTTGCCTAAACATTTTCAACTTGCTTCAATCATTATTTTTATATTTAAAGAGATTTCTTTTGTTTTGCCTTGAGGCTTTCAAAGTTGTCTCCTGCAGATGTCTTCTATATTTTCAAAGCAGATGACTCAAATTGTCCCATCAGGAAAATAAATCAATGAGTAAATGAGCAGTGCTCTGGGAAAACGCAAACTGTAAGGCATTTGTGACAAGTTAAGCTCCATATTAGCTAGTTCATTTGTGCATTCTGATCTGGCTCTGCACTGTTTGCCAATTTGTAATAGAAGATTTCAAGAAACTTCTGTAAAGCAGTAATCCGTTTGGATCTTTTGGCATGGATACACAAGCAGCTCTTTTTTTCACATATTTAATAATAACTCTTAACACTTTCCCACTTACAGCAAATCTGCAGCAGATGACTTTGAAAATAAGGTGACAAAAACCTAAAAAATCTCCATAAAAGACAGCTTAATTGTTAAGTAATGTTGAAAACTTTGAGGCCAAAGGAAAAATTGCTTATCATAAGCAATTTCACATTTGGCCACAATGTTTTCAAAAGTCATCTGCTGCTAATGCGTCAAAATGCATCTGCAGCAGACGCCTTTTGAAAACACTCTGGCAAAAGAAGAAATTGCTCATTTATCCTTTTGCCTAATAATTTTCAACTTTATTTGTTAATTCAGCTCTCATTTATTAGGAGTTTTCACACTATTGCCAAGGCGTTTTCATAGTCGTCTGCTGCAGATTTATTGTATGTGGGAAAGGGTTAAAGGTTGGTTTTCCCTAGTCAGATCTCAAATGGTCTGGATAAGTGACAGTGTTGCAGTTCTATACACAAAGTATACTACGATAAAAAAACAAAATGGTTCTATGTACAAATATGGAATGTTTTTTTGATAATGAAGGATTTCTCTGAACTCATCTTACACAATAATAACAATATATTCATATAAATTTCATTTGATATAAAAACACCATAAGTTGATAACAATTCTGTACAAAGTTCTTTATAAAGTTTGCTAAGCATCAACTCTTTCCCACATGTAGATGCTTTCGGAAGCCTCATAAGCAATTTCCATTTTGCCACACTGTTTTCAAAAGACGTCTGCGTGTGCGTAAGAGTGAATGCATAGGAAACTTTGAATAAAGAAATAAAAGTCACCCATCCCCAAACAATGAACAATGAAAAATAACATCCAACCAAATATGACGATGAATACACATACATCTACATGTTTTATACCATTCCAACATGCAGCATTTTGAGGCATTTGCAGCAGATGTATTTGAACATATTGTGGCAAAAGGAGAAATTGGTGAAAGACTATTCTTTCGAATTAAAAAATATTCTTTATGTTTTCTTTGATTTTACATGATCGTTTTATGAGAATAAAAGACAAAACAGATTGAGACTATTTTATGCAATTAACAATTGTTACAAATTAGTCACGAACAATGTGGCAAATGGAGAAATTGCTCATGATGACAAATATTTCAGACAAATTAAGAAATAAGGGAAATAAGAATGCGAGGAATGGGAGGAAATACATCTTTCAATTATCTCCCTTACACAATTATGCCCAGTTTAATGACTGGTGATGCATTTATCGAATTAATAGGCTCAACCCATCACTGAATTGAGTCTTTTGACAACATTGTGGAAAAGGTTGAATTACTTGTTTTAATCTATTTTAATCTACCATTCTTCCAAATTTTTCAGTTTTGTTAATAGTATGATACTGTCAAGCATAGACGATTCTGGTATGTAATAATTTTTAATGCCTATATATTCTGTGACATCTTTAAATAGTCTCAATAAACATTTAAGACTTTTGGCAATTTTAAATTCTGTTACATCTAACGAAATATAGCATGTAAATATGAATATAACTGGAATTGAAAAGTATATTGGGTTTTGGCGAGTTGAAATAAATGTGAAATAAAATAATTTTTAAATGACCGGTGTTGTTGTAGTCTTTTACAATCTTTGGTTAATACATCATATGTTTACAACAATAGCCCTTTACTTGACATAGATGATTTTTGAAGCCTTCGAGTCACACAACTTTGAAAATATTGCAGAAAAGAGAGATCATGTTCAAATTTAGCAAGTTCTCCTTTTTCTAAAATGATATCAACTCTGTATAAAAAAAATAACGTTAATGTACAAATCTTGACCCCTTCCAACTTGTAGACATATTTCCACAGATCTGCAACAGAAGACTTTTGTTACAAAAGGAGAAATTAAGCATGATGAACAATTTCTCCTATTGCCACAATATTTTCAACTTTATTCTATCTTTATACTTTCTTTTATAGGAATTTTCTAAACAGTTTGCATATACGTTGTCTGTTGCAGATTGAACGTATGTGGGAAAATGTTGAAGATTTTCATTATAAAATAAATCTTTAACCATCTCATATTATATTGTTAAATTTGGCTGCTTTGAACATTTCTGAGGAAATGTTATGCAATTCTTAAAAATATGGCTTTGATACACATTTTGGGAAATTGCTAATTATGAGCCAAGTACTCTCTCTGATTAAGTGGTGTTTAATTAAGGTTGTTCCTTAACCCTTTTCCTCATACGACAATTTTGCAGCAGACGACTTTGAACATATTTTGTCAAAAATTAGAAAATCTGTATAATTGAACGGATATATAACCTATGACTAAAAGCGGAAAACATTGTGGCAAAAGGAGAAATTGCTTGTTTTAAACAATTTATTCTTTTGTCACTATGTTTTCAAAAAGCCATCTACTGCAGAAGCGTCAGAAAGTGTCTATATGAGGGAATGGGTTAAAGTGTTTAATTAGTATGTAAGGTAATATGCTTACATTGCGGTGGGTGATGAAATACTGACAATAATCAAACAATTTTCAAAAGTCGTCTATATCTAGTAAAGGCTTTAAATTCTGCCAGCCACACAACATAAAGCTTTCATGGTTAAATTAATATATATATGTTTATATTTATAATACATGATTCTATGATATCTTGCTTAATACTTTCAGTATCAATATAATAAGACATTTTTTGACAAACAATGTTCAGAGAGGGTTGATTGATTGATTGGGGTTTAACGCCGTTTTTAACAATTTTTCAGTCATACCAACCACGGCAACCTGTTCACCTACTCATGCGTTTCCTGGTTTTCCCACACCAGTACACCACACAACATACCTTCCAAGCAACTGGCTGCTTTTCCACATAGACTGTTAAACAGCCCATTGGTGAAAGACGAATGACGCAGGTCACAATGACTTTTGTCAAACGTCGGAAAGAATGTTGGCAGAGCTGGGATGCGAACTCACAACCCCTGGATTGACAGCCCGCGTCGCTACCGGTGCTTGGCGTTCAGAAAGGGAAGTAGCTACTAAACCTTTCCATAATGTTAGACCCTGTTAATTTGAAAACTGTCTTTTTTGGATCTTATTGACACTCATCATTTAACATTTTCACACTTGTAGATGCATTTTGACACATCTGCAGCAGACAACTTTTTGAAAACATCGTGGCGAAAGGGGAAATTGCTCATCATGAGCAATTTCCCCTTTTGCCACAATATTGTTAAACCTTCATTTCTTAAGAGATTTCCCTTCAGAAAGGGAAGTAGCTACTAAACCTTTCCATAATGTTAGACCCTGTTAATTTGAAAACTGTCTTTTTTGGATCTTATTGACACTCATCATTTAACATTTTCACACTTGTAGATGCATTTTGACACATCTGCAGCAGACAACTTTTTGAAAACATCGTGGCGAAAGGGGAAATTGCTCATCATGAGCAATTTCCCCTTTTGCCACAATATTGTTAAACCTTCATTTCTTAAGAGATTTTCTGCACTTTTGCCTATATGTGTTCAAAGAAGTCTGCTGTAATTTTGCTGCAAGAGGGAAAGGGTTAAAGTAAAATGGCATTTCACTAGTGAACTACACTTCTAGGGTTTTGTCAGAATATGCAATTAGGTGTCCAAAGTATTGAAATAGATCAAAATAAAAAACACTCTTTAATACAATATTTCGGCCATAGGCCTTTCTTCAGGTGATATTGAATTATAGTGTTTTTATTTTGATTTATATATATATTGATTCCCTACAAAATAATACTTTTTAATCCTTTCCAACCTATAGACGCATTTGAAAACATTGTGATAAAAGGAGTAATTGCTCAAAACAAGCAATTTCTCCTTTGCCACAAAGTTTTCAACTCTTTTCAGTAATTATACCTTCATTGTCAGAGATTTTCCATATTTTTTTTTCTAGTTGTTTTCAAAATCGTCTGTTGAAGGTTTCCTATATTTGGCAAAGGGTTAACATAAACTATTTAAGCCAAACAAAAAGATGGATGAGAATGCAGATGCACTGGATTACAGGCTCATTTGCCCAATTTAATATGTTCATGGAGTGGAGAAATTGTTGAAAAACAAGCAACTTCTCATTTTCCAACAATGTATTTCTACTCTATAAAGTCGGACTCTCAACTAAATCAATTAAAAACATATTCTTTTTTGAAATTCTTTTTTATCTTTAGCTGTTTACATTGAGGTGGAGTCTGAAATTAGTACAAAAATAAATTACAGAAATAACATAAACTATGAATTATTTTCTTCAATAATCTTTTTATAGGTTAACTACACTCTTTATAAAATAACAACTATCACATCTATAAATAACAACACTTTGTCATCAATCTGACAAAGATCTATTATTTCTTAATTATTTAATCTGACATTATATTCATAATTCTAATGAGAAAACAAGAACTGATTGGTCCCCAGTGACTTGTTGTCAAAAATAAAACAAAGTCATTATTCAACCAAGTCCAATATAACAAAGTCTTTATTCGACCAAGTCAAATAAAACAAAGTCATTATTCGACCAAGTCAAATAAAACAGTCATTATTCGACCAAGTCAAATAAAACAAAGTCATTATTCAACCAAGTCAAATAAAACTAAGTCTTTATTCGACCAAGTCAAATAAACCAAAGTCATTATTCGACCAAGTCAAATAAAACAAAGTCTTTATTCGACCAAGTCAAATAAAACAAAGTCATTATTCGACCAAGTCAAATAAAACAAATTCATTATTCGACCAAGTCAAATAAAACAAAATCATTATTCGACCAAGGCAAATAAAACAAATTCATTATTTGACCAAGTCAAATAAAACAAAGTCATTATTCGACCAATTCAAATAAAACAAAGTCATTATTCGACCAAGTCAAATAAAACAAAGTCATCATTCGACCAAGTCATTATTCGACCAAGACATATAAAACAAAGTCATTATTCGACCAAGTCAAATAAAACAAAGTCATTATTCAACCAAGTCAATCCTCTCCGATCCCATAAATAAATGAAAGAATATTTTGAAATTTTACAATTCTTTGGAATGCATGTTAACAAAAGTTATGGAAGTTTCTTGTCAAACCTTTCCCACATACAACAAATCAACCCCAGCTTGGCAAAACTATGGCAACGTTTTTTTTAAAGAAAGTAAATAATTATATTAACAAGAATTAAGTGAAAGCACTGTGACAAAAATAGAAAATGCTATATTCATTAGTAATTTCTCCTTTTACCACAATGTTTCCAGAAGCTGTTTGTTAGATGAGCATCAAAATAGGACTGTAGGTGGGAAAGGGTACATATATACTGGATAAGAACTGGATATTTAATGTTGGAGACAGCTGCCAACAATGATCCCATAACTTAAAGATAAAGTAAGAAAGACTTTTAATCAATTTGGAATGTAACATTTATACACACATTGAAGATCACTTTGGAAAAAATTCTGGGAAAAAGAGGAAATTAATACTTCAATAATTCATGAGTAGTTTCTGCTTTTCCTACAATATTTTTAACTCTTTCAAAAAACTACTTAGCTATCCTTTATAGAGATTTCCCATACTTTTTCCCTGGATGTTTTTAAAGTCGTCTGCTGCAGAATTGTTCTATGTTGTTGGTAAGTGTAAAAGTCACTGGACCACAGTTAAGCCGTTTCCCACATACAACAAATCTTCAGCAGACGACTTTGAAGACATAGTGGCGAAAACCTGAAAAAACTCCATAAAAGACAGCTTAATTGTTAAATAAAGTTGAAAACATTGTTGCCGAAGCAGAAATTGCTCATCATGAGCAATTTAACCTATGTCCACAATGTTTTCAAAAGTCGTCTGCTGCTATTGCGTCAAAAGTCGTCTGCTGCTATTGCGTCAAAACGCGTCGGTGGGAAAGGAATAAAAAACCAAGTCATTGTATATATCGAGGGCTTGGCGTGAAACGGTTGTAACTAAAATTGGTATTTTTTTACCAAGGTTAATCACCGCGCCATAAAGTTTTAAAAGTGTTAAATCATTTTTCTTGGAAAACAATGGAAATTTAGGTGCCATTGCTCGTTCTGAGCAATGGCACCTAAATTTGCATTGTTTTCAAAGGGGTCAAAATTGCCCCTAAACCAGGGTTTTCAAAATAGGTTTTTAGTTACAACCGTTTCACGCCAAGCCCTCGATATAGACATCCCCTCCTCTAGGGACCATTACATTAGACGTTCTTTGACAGTCACAGCAAATCTAGCATTTCTGATTGCCTTCAATATTTCTATAAAGCCATGAAAACCTTTAACCATTCTTCTTTCTCCCTTTTTTAAAAAAAAACAAACCAATGTAACATGTTAATGGAGGAAGAACATCAGAAACATAGGATAATTAATAATTATAAATTACATCTATGTTCATAAAAACAAACATAAAATGTCTGGTTGGAGGAATGATGAGCTCAGTACCAATTCATTGATCCAATATGCAAATTAGATGAAGTATTTCAGCCAATCAAAAAAACATCGATATGTTCTGTTCGGTACAGTCGATTGCCGACCGTGGTTTATGCATCATAAATAAAAGCCATGTGATGCATGAAAACCGAGTAAGTTTAAACGATTAATTGTTGGTTTATTTGTAATGCATGACGATGGGCGTGGCTCAAAATACAATCTCGGATCTATGAATTAACCAAAAGCCCCAGATTTTAGACTGGTATTACAAAATAAATATTATTTGACATGAATGGTTATCACTTGTTCTTCAATGATGTCTGACAAATACAAACAAAAGGTTAACAAGTTTAAAGACAAAAAAGTGTGAGTGAGTCCCGTTAATACCTTTTCTGAAAGAAGTTCAACCATATCAGTCATCCATAATTGTCTTGGCTATTTCAAGCCAGTAATCAACACACTAATCAAACCAGGCAACCGGCTACTTTCTTAATCATTTCCCAGATATGGATGCTTTGTGACACCTCTGCAGAAGACAACTTTTGAACATATTGCTCATCATGAGCAATTTCTCCTTTTGTCACAATATTTTCAATAATTTAAATTTTAGAAATAGAGATATTCAATATTCTTGCCGAGATAATTTCAAAGTCGTCTTTTGTTGATTTGTTGTATGGGGGGGAAAAGGGTTAAAATACAATTGTATGATAAAATGGAGGAAGACAAATGCCTCTGGTCACAACAAATTTTGTCAATTGTCAAAGAATGTTGGCAACATTTCTTCTGACCAAATCTCCAAAGCATTGAAGGTATCATGGTATCTGATCTCTAAGGCAACAATGCTGTCAAAACCAAACTTGATAGTTGCACGCTTCTATATAACCCTTTCCCTCATAAAGACGCTTTCTGATGCTTCTGCAGCAGACGGCTTTTTGAAAACATAGTGACAAAAGAAGAAATTGCTCAAAAACGATGTTTTCCACTTTTAATCATAGGTTATCAATTCAATTATAGAGATTTTCTATTTTTTTTGACATAATATGTTCAAAGTCGTCTGCTGCAGAATTGTTGTATGAGGGAAAGGGATAAACATGGCCCTAGGTAAGAAGCGTTTTCCTTTTCCACTCCCATATCTGTCTGTCAATGCCTGAGCATGCTTCCATCATTAACTTCTGTCCATCCACGGACACTGTCATGCATTTGTTGGTATTTACATGGACCACAGTGTTGTCCTGAAATTGTGAGAAAGAGAGCAAATACTTATATTAATAATTGTTGCAAGTGTTGACAGAGGTGCTTGATTTATTTGGGCATTGTCACGTCAAAACAAAGATTTTATTCAATAAATGTTCTTTCATGTAAAGATATTCATATCCATATTTTCGATTGAATGTTTTCAACATCATTTGCTGCAGATTTTACCTTTTGCCGCAATGATTTCAAAAGTTGTCCGCTGCAGAAGCATCAGCATGTGGGAAGAGGTTTAAAGTTAAACATGTCAAATTAGTTTAATGGTAATACTCCGACAGTCACAGACTTACCTCCCTATACTGCCATTCCTGATTTCCTCTTTGTCCGTGACACGGATATATGATCACATTGGGGCCGCCAGCAAAATCTAAGCACCCGTCATCCCGGCGTATTTCTCCATTCTTACTGAGCATCCAGTACTGGTTACCCCCCTGGTTGTGGCAGGGCCACATGTTGACAGGTTTATGATAGTTTTGATTGTCGACTGAACTGTCCACACACATTGGTTTGGCTTTGTTTCGGATCTGAATTAGTGAATCAAACATAAATATTGAGCTGCGTCTAACGTTCTTGGGCTCTCATCGACCCATTGATAGGCTTCATATAAAGTTCTATTTGTGTATAACTAGTGGAGCTACACTTCTGATTATCTTTCTTTGTGAGCCAATTCTGTGTGAGCAAGATGTGCCTTTTATAGATTAACCCTTTCCCTCATACAACAATTCTGCAGCAGACGACTTTGAACGTATTTTGTCAAAACAAAGAAAATCTCCATAATTGAACGGATAACCTATGACAAAAAGTGGAAAACATTGTGGCAAAAGGAGAAATTGCACGTTTTGTGCAATTTCTTCTTTTGTCACTATGTTTTCAAAAAGCCGTCTGCTGCAGAGGCGTCAGAAAGCGTCTATATGAGGAAAATGGTTAATACCCCAAACCACATTACATGAACATGGCTGTTACATTATTGTATGTTGGTAGATTCATGTGATTTTCAATATTATTTCAAGATGAGCAATTTTTCCTTTTTCCCAAAACGTCTTCAAATATCTTCTGCTACAAACACATCAGAACATCACTTGTAACATTAAAAATTGACAGAAAAAAAAAGTGTTCCACTATTTCATAAGTTAAAATTGACAGAGATCTGAAAATCAAACCCTTTCCCATAATTATACAGATGCCTCTGCAGCAGACGACTTTTGAAAACATTGTGGCAATAGAAAGATTGCTCGTAATTCCCAATTTCTCAATTTGCCACAATGTTTTCAACTTTATTCAATAACTGTTCTCTCATACTTTAGAT
Source organism: Serripes groenlandicus (assembly GCA_031761405.1). Lineage (NCBI taxonomy): Eukaryota > Metazoa > Mollusca > Bivalvia > Cardiida > Cardiidae > Serripes > Serripes groenlandicus. Next base: position 127,641,654 of record JASEVX010000004.1, on the reverse strand, counting down.
ATTTTTGACCAAATAATTTCAAAGTTCTCTGATGCAGATTTGTTGTATGTGGGAAAGGGTTAACTGACAATTATTGAGATTTTATAGTTTTAACCTTAACCCTCTCCCACATTCAACAATTTTGCAGCAGACGACTTTGTTGACATCTAGACTAAAACAGTGAAATTCTCCACAAATGAAGGTATAATTATTGAAAAAAGTTGAAAACATTGTGGCAAAATGAGAAATTGCTAGTTTTATGCAATTTCTATTTTCATCAATTTTTTTTCAAAAGTCGTCTGCTGCAGAAGGGTCAGAGAGAGTTTACATGTAGGAAAGGGTTTAATGTCATCATAGCAGACAGCTCCATAATTTCATGAGCGCAAAGGCTAATACAATTTCTATAGAAAAGTATATTATAACAAATCCTTACAACCTTATACAAATTCTTAACCTTATGCTGTAGGTACTCAAAAGAATTGTTTCACTATGAGGAATATTTTGAGTACCTACAACATAAACTTAGGTTAGGTAATAAGTGCGATATTGTTGGAAAAGGTGTAAGTGTAATAATCTTGACCTATGAGATATATATGTGTATCTAAAGCCAATCCCCAGTGGCTCTGTCGGTAGCATCCTGGACTGTCAATCAAAGAGTTACGAGTTTCAACCCGAGCTTGGCCAACCTTCTTTCCGACATTTGACACAAATCAATGTGACATGCGTCATTCGTCTTCCACCAAGGGGCTAACTGTCTATGACTGTTGAGTGGAGTACTGGTTTAAGAAAGCCAGGAAAGACATGGGTAGGTGAACTGGCCACGAGATATGACCAAAATATTGTTGAAAACGGCTTTTAACACAAATCAATCAATAAATCAAATATCTAAAATTGTTTATAACAAACCTCTCCAGATGCTAGAGATTCTCCCGGTACAAATAAATCTGGATATATGTTTTTGACAAACCATCCAAAACTATTACAATTTAACTTTTCACGTAACTGTTTCCTCTCTGTGACGTCCCCATAGTCTCCCTGAAAATATCAATCAAATCACTAAAAGAACTGATGTCCACATGTAAATGCTTTTTGACTTATTTTTAGCAGACGCGCCTTGGAAATATTTTGGTATAAGAAGAAATTGCTCATAATAAGATGATTACCGTTATATACTTTCATATAGTTATTTTTCGTATTTTTGTCGAGCAATTTTCTATTAAGTCTTTCCCTCATATAGACGCTTTCTGACGCCTCTGCAGCAGACGGCTTTTTGAAAACATAGTGACAAAAGAAGAAATTGCAATTTCTCCTTTTGCCACAATGTTTTCCACTTTTTGTCATAGGTTATCCATTCAATTATGGAGATTTTCTATTGTTTGACAAAATACGTTCAAAGTCGTCTGCTGCAGAATTGCCGTATGAGGGAAAGGGTTAAGTCTGCTGCAGATTTGTTTTATGTGAGAAATGATTAAATATTGGGTTTGCATACCTAATATCATAAACAAGATATAAAAACAGAATATTCAATTCATGATTATTATGCAGAGGAGATTTCTTTAACCCTTTCCCTCATACGACAATTCTGCAGCAGACGACAAAAATTTAAAAAATCTCTATAATTGAATCGATAACCTATGACTAAAAATGGAAAACATTGTGGCAAAAGGAGAAATTGCTTGTTTTGAGCAATTTCTTGTTTTGTCAGTTTTCAAAAAGCTGTCTGCTGCAGAGGCATCAGAAAGCGTCTATATGAGGGAAAGGGTTAAAACAATAGAAGGAGGAGTCTTGAGTTTGCTCCACAAGGCTCATGGTTAAATAAGAAACAATCAATTGTTCAGGATTGAATGTTTGGTGTTTTACTCATCTTTTAAAAAAATACAGTTATATCACAGCGTTTCCTGGGTACGTTACAAGTACTACTGGTCTATTTATCCTGACACCAGCCAGTCAGTCGTAATACTAACCCAACAACCCTGAGCGCCAAGGAGGGCAGCCATTACTAACATTTTTAAAGTGTTTGGTATGACCCGACCAGGGATCAAACCCACGACCTTTTGCAGTCAGGTAAGCTATAATACAAGAGGACAAAAGCCAAATATTGCTCCACTTGCCACAATCAACATGGCTTATAGGAATCAAATAGAGATTCACTCATGGAACATTTCTACAAATTTATTTGAAATTTGGCCAGATACTTTCAGAGGAGAACATTTTTAAAGTGTTTTAATTATAGCCATATAAGGCAAAAAAGACAGGCCGGCCCCCTTTGTGGCCATGTTTGTCCACCAATCAACTAGGCTTGAAAGAATCTGAAAGAGGTTCACCCTAAGACCATTTCTACAAAATCTGCCAACCAGAATAGGAGAAGAAAATTAAAAAGGTTTTTTGTTTGGTTGCCATGGAAACAAGATTTCCGAATGAATAAAAAAAATGAAGGAATTTTGGTGAGAAAATAGAGAGGGATGCTTGCTTTGAAATTTCATCCAAATTGACCAACTGGTTACAGAGGAGAAAATGTTGCCGGACACAAGAGGGAGATCACAATTACTTGATCACATTGTGCACAAAAACGTGAAATTTGATTATTATAAGCAGATGGCACTTTATCACACTTTGTTATAAGCAAATAGCACTTTATTGCACATTGTTATAAACAGATAGCTCTTTATTGCACATTGTTATCAAAATAGTTGACTGTATCAGGGCATGTTATATATAATTAAAAAGTATTTGCTTGATCCGGGACTTTGTGCAAAAATCATTTTTATGTATACATGTCTTGATTAAATTTGTCAACTCTCTTATGAAAAACTGCACACTTTTACATTGGATGAAAAGAACCAGTACGCAATTATGAAATAAACCAATATGCCGTTATACCGTTTAGCTACAGTCACACCGAAGCCGGACCCAACACGGAGCACCCCGGATTAACACGGAACATCCCAGATCAAGAGATATCTTGATCCCGGGTGATCCTGGCTGAAATTGAGTCACAACATTGTCACCCCGGACCCAATAAGGCAGCACAAAGGATAAACTTGGAGCCAACACAGATCTGACCACGGCAGCGCCATGGACCGTCCCAGACCAGCTACGGACTGTCCCCAGACCCGACACGACATGCCGGATCGCTCAGGATCAACAGGGTGCTACTGCGGACCTTCCCAAAGACAAGACGGTCGCTACACGGACCATCCCCCAGTACCCCAGACGTTCCCGGATGACCACAACAGTTTTAAACAGTTTAAAATGGCCGGGGTGGTGTCCAGGACCATGACGGACACTCCAGGACTGTCCTGGATACAACGCGCATCCAACACGGATCTGACCCCAGATCGGCCAAATTTCAGTCCGGGATACTCCGGGATACTCAGGGAGGTCGGTATGACTGGGGCTTTAACCCTTTCCCTCATACGACAATTCTGCAGCAGACGGCTTTGAAGGTATTTTGTCAACAAATAAAAAATCTCCATAATTGAATGGATAACCTATGACAAAAAGTGGAAAACATTGTGGCAAAAGGAGAAATTGCACGTTTTGTGCAATTTCTTCTTTTGCCACTATGTTTTAAAAAAAACGTCTGCTGCAGAGGCATCAGAAAGCGTTTATATGAGGGAAAGGGTTAAATACATTTACCTTGCACAAAGGTCAGGATCAGGTCAACTTTATCAAGGAATACTCACCTTATCATAATTAAATCTTTCATAATAATAGTTTTTATATTCATCCATCCACACCTCAGCAAGTCTGACAGTGTTTTTCTTGACAACATTGACGCCCCCTCTCCATTTATAAGGGCTTCTTTTCCTAAATATATGACCTACATGGGAACATGGGATTATCTCTAAAGTACCTCCACACATCCATACCTATAAATATAATAATAATCATAATAATGTTAATAATAATGTTAATAATAATGTTGATAATAATGTTTTATTTCGATATATTGATGTCTATAACAAGTAATTAATCCTTTCCAACATATAACATATCTGCAGCAGATGACATTGAAAACATCTAGGCATAAATACAGAAACTTTCTATAACTGAAAGAAAAAGTATTGCCTAAAAACGTTTTCAGTTATTGCTGATGCAGCAGATGTGTCAGAAAGTGTGTGTATGAGGGAAAGGAATAACAACGAGAGCTCTCCGTAAGACAGCGCGTTCCACTTTTTAGTGCTTGACAAATAAAACAAAACTTTTTGCAGTAATAGGCAACACAAAAAGCCCTAGTTACCTTATGTTGTCTACAGATAAAACAAAACTTTTTGCAGTAATAGGCAAAACAAAAAGCCTTGACAGAGTTACCTTCTGTTGTCTACAGATAGGGGTTATGATGGTAAACAAGTATTCCAAGATCCTAAAGGGTTCAGTCTATAAGTGGATTTTACCTAGATTCAATGAATTTTTAAGTCGAAAAAGGGCCTTAATTCTGACAAAAACATTCACAGATTTATGTGCTCTTGTCTGTTGATGGAGGTTACAAAATGATGGTGAACAAGTGTTGTAAGTGTACTATATATCTCTAATAGTTTTGAAAAAAAGTGGGTAGGTACGGAAAAATTCTAAGTCAAAATAGGTCCATAATTCTTACAAAAACCTTGACAGAGTATGTAGTCTCGTCTGTTGATGGAGGTAATGATGCTGAACAAGTATTATATGTTTCAAAGAAATGAGGTGGTACAAAAGACTTAACCAAGGTGTGACACCAACGCCTACGTCGAGGCGAGTAGGACAGCTTGCCTTTTCCTTGATAGGTCGATCTAATAATAATGGCTTCATTTAGCCCATTCTGACATGCAACCAATATGCAACAGTGCGGCATTTAATCTATCTCGGCAAAATCTCAATAATTGAAAGCACAAATTTAGTAATTGGAAATATCATGGCAACAGGAGAGACAAACCCTAGGAAACATTAACCCTTTCCCACATACAGACGCTTTCTGAAGCCTCTGCAGCAGATGAATTTATAAAACATTGTGACAAAAAGGAGAAGCAATGTTCTCCTTTTGTCGCAATTTTTTTTTTAGCTTTTTTCAAACATTATACTTTCACTTACATGGATCTGCTGCAGAGGCGTCAGAAAGTGTCTATATGAGGAAAAGGGTTAAGGAAAATGCACAGTTGAGTAAACCTAATCTTGGCTATAAGCCAGGAGTAACAAATTAATTAACTGAATACAATATAGCACATAATTAACCCTTTCCCACATACAACAAATCTATAGAAAACATATACTGTACACAAAAAATTGAAAAATAACCATAAATGAGAATATAATTATTGAATAGAGTTGAAAACAATGTGGCAATAAGGAGAAGTTGCGCATTTTGAGCAATTGCTCCTTTTGCTTCAAAAGTCGTTTGCTGAAAGGGCATCTGAAAGCATCCATATGTGGAAAAGGGTTCTGTTTAAAATTAACAACAGCTTTTGTCTTAGGAAAAACTTGTTACATTTTGAAAATTGAGAATATGAATTTGATTATAGAGAGCTGAAAACATTGTGGGAGAAAAAGGATAAATGGATCATTTTGAATAATTTCTCTTTTTCCCACAATGTTTTCAAACAACCTGTGCCTACGTAAGGCATCAGAAGTGGTCTGTATGCTTTACAGAGTTAAAACTTAAATTGCACCATTACTTCACATGGCTTTAAATCATAGGTCGGCTGCTTTACAATCATCAGATGAACAATTTCACCAATCCAGAAAACTGAAAAAATTATATTGATAACGAGTTGAAAATATTGCATTAAAAGGTGAAATTGCTCGTTTTGAGCAATTTCACCTTTTATTGCAATGTTTTCAAAAATCGTCTGCAACAGCAGGCATCAAGTGTCGTCTGTATGAAGTAATGGATTAATAAGCAATTTTCCACATACAGAATCTGATGCATTTTAAGCCATCAGGAGAAGACTCCTTTCAAAAACATCGTGACAAAAGGTTTTATTGCTTTATTGTTGTTTTTACGCCGTTTTCAACATTATTTCAGTTATATCACGGCGACATGTAGTTCACTTATTCATGATCCCTGGGTAAACAGACCAGTACTAGGCTAGAAAATTTGCCTTGCCCAAGGGCACTCCACGATGACCATTGTGCCGCGACTGGGGATCGAACCTGGAACACCCGGTTTCAAATCCCCGACGCTAATCACTCGACCACGGCGGATTCCTGTGACAAAAGGTGAAATTGCTCATAACGTTTTCGATTCAATTAAATCCTAATACTTTCATATATATAGGGAAAGTCCAAAATAATTGCCTAGATATTTTCAGCGTCATTTGTTGCATGTTGGAGAGGGGTTAAATGGCGCTATTGACCACATATAGACGCTTTCTGACACCTCTACAGCAGACAAATTTTGAAAACTTCGTGGCAAATGGAGAAATTTATCAAAACGATAAATTTCTCGATTTGCCACAATGTTTTCAACCTTATTCAATAAGTTTAGTGGCTTTTAGTGAGGTTGCAATTCATTTTGCCTACATGTTTTAAAAGTTTTCTGCTCCATATTTGTTCTATGCGGGAAAGGGTAAACCCTTTCCCTCATATAGACGCTTTCTGATGCCTCTGCAGCAGACGGCTTTTTGAAAACAGTGACAAAAGAAGAAATTGCACAAAACGCCCAATTTCTTCTTTTGCCACAATGTCTTCCACTTTTAGTCATAGGTTATCCATTCAATTATAAAGATTTTCTATTTTTTGACAAAATATGTTCAAAGTCGTCTGCTGCAGAATTGTTGTATGAGGGAAAGGGTTAACGCTGTGCACCTGTAAGTCATTTCATGTAAAATATTCCACAAAACCCCAAGATAACAAGGGAAATTATAAACCTTTAAGAAGACTATAAAGGGTTTTAACATTGTGCAGATCTACTTCATTGCGGTGATGACAAAATCCAGAACTGACCAAATAAGGCATAAATTGTTATAATTTGGTTCTAGACCCATTATTTGGATCGGTTACCGACTTCAGAAATATTTATCTTCCTTTATTTCGTTCATGTCTGCAATCGTTTTACGACTTCCAAGAGAAATTAACATTGTTTGTCTTTTGTCTTAATTTTTCCTACGTGATGGCTTACTTTTATGTTTAATCAATTAATCTTTGCTAAAAATACAGATGCATGTTTAGGCGTCTGTAGCTGAAATGTGTTGAATTTATTAATTAATTTATTGGGGTTTTACGCCGCTTTCAACAATATTTCAGTTATATCACGGCGACAGTTCACTTATTCATGATCCCTGGGTAAACAAACCAGTACTAAGCTAGAAAATGTGCCTTGCTCAAGGGCACTCCACCATGACCGTAGTGACGCTACTGGGGATCGAACCCGGGACACCCGGTTTCGAAATCCCAGACGCTAACCACAGCGGATTCCTGAAATGTGTTAAACTTGATTCAATAAAAAATACTCTTCATTTAATAAGATTTTCATATTTTGAAAGTCATCTGCTGCAGATTTGTTGAACGTGGGAAGGATTTAACCTATATTTTTAAGATTATCCTGCTTTCAAAATTACTGAGCTATAATAACAGTTGAAAAGATGATTCTTTTACGCGCCAGCAACATTGATTTTGGTTGTTATTAAGTGAGATGACATTCATTTATAGAGATTTTCCCTGTTTTGCCTAGATGTTTTATAAGTCGTCTGCAGCAAATTAGTTGTATTTGGGTAAGGGTTAAGCACGAGCAACATTGACTTTGGTTTGTTAGTAAGTGTCTCAGATATTGAGAGGGAAAGACAAGTATAATCTCTACTATCCTTTTTCCTTATGTAGAGGTTTTCTGATGCCTCTGCAGCAGATGCATTTTGGAAACATTTTAGGAAAAGGAGAAATTGCTCAAAACAAGCAATTTATCATTTTGTCACAATGTTATCAACCTTTTTTCAGTAATTAAACATTCATTTATAGATATTTCCTGTTTTGCCACAATGTTTTCAAAATTGTCTGCTGCAGATTTGTTGTACATGTATGTGGGAAAAGTTTAAGCACCAGCAACATTGTCTTTGGTTTGTTAGTAAGTCAAATATTAAGAGGGAAAGACAAGTCTAATCCCTACTATCCTTTGGACCCTTATGCAGACGTGTTCTGATGCTTCTTCTGCAGCAGACGATATTTGAAACATTGTGACAAAAGGAAAAATCGCTCATTGAGCAATTTATCCTTTTGCCATAATATTTTCAATTTTTTCTCTCTCAAAAATTATACATTCATTTAAACAGAATATCCATATTTTTTTAGTAAATGTTTTTGATGTCGTCTGCTGCAGATTTGCTCGTGGGAAAAACCTACTGGGACTCGATCCTTACCCGAAATGATAACTCTAAATTCTCTCCGCCCCAGATGTCCATACCCGGATCATATGTTCCTAAATGTTGAAAATATTCCCTGGATATGGAAAACAATCCACCTGCCATGGTTGGTGTTCTGAAAGATAAATAATGCATGTTTATGGAATGTTTTATACATTAAATAATGCCTGTTTATGAACTGTTTATACATGTTTAATTGTCTTCATTTAGGGAGATTTTCCATGTTGTTGAGATGTTTTGAAAGTCAACAAAGATTTGTTGTATGAGGGAAATGGGTCAAAGTCGGCTGCTGCATAATTGTTGTATGTTGGAAAGGATTAACCTTAAAATGCCGACTTTTGAAAATGGACTTTTCCAGCTTTTCATTTGGAAGAGTCAATTCTAGGAGAATTTAACCCTTTCCCTCATACGACAATTCTGCAGTAGACGACTTTGACCGTATTTTGTCAAAACATAGAAAATCTCCATAATTGAATGGATAACCTATGACAAAAAGTGGAAAACATTGTGGCAAAAGGAGAAATTGCACGTTTTGTGCAATTTCTTCTATTATCACTATGTTTTCAAACAGCCGTCTGCTGCAGAGGCGTCAGAAAGCGTCTATATGAGGGAAAGGGTTAAAGATAAAACTGTTGAGTAGCCCGGTCAGATGGCTTGGATGGGTCAGCTGTTCTGGTTCTATACTGGTGGAACAGACGTTACAAAATCGGTTCCAGCATGTAAAGGGAACATATAGTTTATTTCTAATATGTGAGAGCCGCTGAGCAAACACCATGGAACGCTCGTCTGATTTTTTCTAAGCCGAAAAAGGGGCATTACTGAATAATTATTAAAGCCAGAGTTATGTGACTTGGTGACGACATGTGTATTGTTCCATGTGTACCAAGTTTCATTTGAAAATGTTGAATGATTTTTGAGTTATGAGGTAAGGTTACAGTTAGTGACAACGCAGATGCAAATGCTGACGCCGACGCAAAGGCTATCACAATAAGGAACAAGAGTGCCAACTGTCACAAAATAAGCCCGTCCTGTTTTTTTGAGACCAAGTATAGTGATAATTTGTTGTACGTCAGGCAAATTTAGAGAGCGGACACTAAGATATTATGCCAATACACATTCTGACCAAATTTAGTAATGATTGGACAAAGGCTTCTAAAGTTATTTAGCTGACAAGACCAATTTTAGGTAATTTCTATAATTAAAGGGCGATAACTCTCGATTGACTAGAGTGATATGGCTAGTTATCAAACTTGTTCAAGATATTATGCCAATACACATTCTGACCAAATTTTGTGATGATTGGACAAAGGCTTCTAAAGTTATTTAGCTGACATTTAGTTCATACCGGACGCCACAGGTAAAACTATAATACGTAAAAAGTGTGCATCAATTTCACATAAGATGATCTCATACTTTCTTGTCGAAACAAGATTGCTTTAATTTAAACTTATTTATTTTACATTGATTGTGCAATAAGCTATTAATTTCTCTTGATGTCTGCATCCTGGAGCCATAACCAGTACTCTGCCCGTTTGTGTGGAAAAATCCCAAAGGCAGAACCCGTTCATCAAGGGATTCAAACCTGGGACCTTTAGTACGAGAGGCCGACGCTCTACCACTGTCTCCCACAAGATTGCTTTGAATCATCAAGTAGAAATTGCTTCTATTTAGTGGAAAATATTTTTATCAAGATTTTCCCAAACATTGACAGTTGCGTGACAGAGAAACTAGTACACCATCTTATTAGTTTATAAGTAATAATCAGTATAAAATGTCCAAACCACTTGTGACTTATCCCTTTCCCTCATACGACATTTCTGCAGCAGACGACTTTGAACATATTTTGTCAAAAAATGGAAAATCTCTATAATTGAATGGATAACCTATGACTTAAAGTGGAAAACATTGTGACAAAAGGAGAAATTGCTCGTTTTGAGCAATTTCTTCTTTTGTCACTATGTTTTCAAAAAGCCGTCTGCTGCAGAGGCGTCAGAAAGCTTCGTTATCAGGCAAAGGGTTAAAAATAAAAAATATAATGTCCTTGACTTGAGACAGGGTTAAAACTATCACCATGTACAGAGCTCTAGATAAGGAGCATTTTTCATGTTTTAAAGTTCTTATTTGACATTCAAACCCTATGTTGTGAATACTCAAAAGAATCGTCTCCGTGATCAGAGAATTTGGTTGAGTAATAAGAGAAATATTGTGGGGAAAAGACCTATTCACTCCCTCTTTATAGCTAGTCCCTCTGACAATGTAGGTTAGTAAACTATTTCATTCCTATAATGTCAAAATGAAATGTCAAAGTGCCTGTCCATGGGAAAATGAACAAGTTTGCTTTATTCCGTGAAGTCTGATTCACTGTTTGAAACCCCTGTCAACTTGTCTAATTCACTGTTTGAAAGCCCTGTCAACATGTGTAAATTCTGATATAGCAGATGAAGAGTCTGATTCACTATTTGAAACCCCTGTCAACTTGTGTAGATTCTGATATAGCAGATGTAGAGTCAGATTAATTGTTTGAAACCCCTGTCAACTTGTGTAGATTCTGATATAGCAAATGTAGAGTCAGATTAATTGTTTGAAACCCCTGTCAACTTGTGTAGATTCTGATATAGCAAATGTAGAGTTTGATTCATTGTGTGGAATCCCTGTTGTCAACAAGTGAAGATTCTGATATAGCAAATGTAGAGTCTGATTCATTGTTTGAAACCCCTGTCAGCTTGTGTAGACTCTGATATAGCAGATGTAGTCTGATTGTGAGCAATTTCTCCTTTAGCCACAATGTTTCAATTCCACTCATAAGCTATAGACATATGTTCATTCATTTATAGAGATTTTCCATTGTTTTGCCTAGAAGCTGATTGATTGATTACTTGATGTTTTACTACGCTTTCAACAATAATTTAGTTATATCATGGCGTTTCCTGGGTAAGTTACCCTTTCTTCTATTCCATTTACCCTGACACCAGTCAGTAAGTCGTAACCCAGCAAACTGGAGCGCCAAGGAGGGCAGCCATATATTACTACCATTTTTAGTCTTTGGTATGACCTGGGCGGGAATCAAACCCACGACCTCCCACACTGAGGCGAATGCTCTACCACTACACCACTGAGGCATTGCTCTACCACTACACCACTGAGGCATTGCTCTACCACTACACCACTGAGGCATTGCTCTACCACTACACCACTGAGGCATTGCTCTACCACTACACCACTGAGGCATTGCTCAACCACTACACCACTGAGGCATTGCTCTACCACTACACCACTGAGGCATTGCCTAGATGGTTTCAATCATCTGCTGCATATTTGATGTATGTGAAAAAGGGTTATTCAGTCAATAACAGGTGCACACTGGTATTCTTATCTGAATCAACAATGTTCGCAAATTAATGAAAAACATCTTAACCCTTTCCCTCATATAGATGCTTTCTGATGCCTCTACAGCAGACAGCTTTTTGAAAACATAGTGACAAAAGAAGAAATTCAATTATAGAGATTTCCTATTTTTTTGACAAAATATGTTAAAAGTCGTCTGCTTCAGAATATGCGTATGAGGGAAAGGGTTAAAATGACTTCTAAGAACATTTCCACTGGATAGTAGAGCCAACAGAAGTTCTTACGATCTTTTAACACTTTCTCACTTGCAGGCAAATTTTAACCTGATATGCAGCAGACAACCTTTGCCACAATGTTTCCAACTCTATTCAATAATACAACCTTTCGTTTAAATAGGAATTTTCTATCTGTTTAAAACCCTTTGCCACAAACAGATGCTTTCTGATGTCTCTGCAGCAGAGAAATTTGGAAAACATTGTGGTTATAAGAGAAATGCTATAATGAGCAATTTCTACTTTTGTCACAATGTTTTCAACTCTATTTAATAATGATACTATCATTAATAGGAAGATATTCATCAGCTAAAGTCTTTGTTTAGCCTCGTAATAAACAATACATATAAGGGTATAAAAGTTAAATTGCCTCTGAAGAACATGACATATGCATTTACACATGAGACCACTAAATAAGTTACAATCTTCCCAGAAAACCATCGAATCCAAATTTCCAAAAGTAAAAATACAAACACAAACCAACAGATATTTCGCAGGAAAACTGTTAAATTCACAGAGAGCTGTGAATTCAATTGAACTTTGGCATGCCAGGTTTTTATTTATGAATCCCTAGGTCTCAATTGTTCCATTTAACAACATCATTCCTTTCTCACATGAAGTATCTGCAGCAGACAACGTTTGAAAGATTTGATTGCTCATGATGAGCAATTTCTCCTTTTCCCACAATATATTTCAGCTTAAGTCAATAATCATAATACAATTGTACTTTCATCTACAGAGATTTTTCCCATTTTCCCGTGAATATTTTTAAAAATCAACCGCTGCGTATTCGTTATATTTGGGAAAGAGTAAGGAGTGTGCAATCGATGTTTGCAAATCTAATTTGGAATCCATTAGTTCTAGGTTTGTTTTCAGTAAACACTGTTTTAAAGTTTCTATTGTCTCTTTTATTAGAACTGTGCAAGGTTTCTCTTCACAAAATCCATTTTCGATACGAAAACCTTTGACCTATTTCTACCGAGAATTACCTTCTGACTTTCTCAACAGCAAAATACTTTTTGTGAGAAAAGGGGGATGCATGTATTACTAATTAATTAATATGTTATTCAAGTTTTTCCCAAAATGTTTTCAAAGTTGTCGGCTGCAAATTTGTTGTTTGACGAAAAGTGTTAACCCTTACCCACCTGCAGACACATTTTGAGGCAATTAGCAGCAGAGGACTTTTTAAAACATTGTGGCCAAAGGTGAAATTGCTCAATAATGAGCAATTTCTCCTTTGGCCACCATGTTTTCAACTTTATTTAACAATTAAGCTATCTTTTATGGAAATTTTTCAGGTTTTTGTCACAATGTTTACAAAGTAGTCTGCTGCAAAATTGTTGTTTGGCGGAGAAGTGTCAATTTTATCTATCTCTTTAGTTGTCCCATCACTGTCATAAGAATTATATATTAACCCTTTCCAACATACAAGAAATCTGCAGCAGACGACTTTGAAAACATAATGACAAAAACCTGAAAAATCTCCATAAAAGATAGCTTAATTGTTAAATAAATTTGAAAACATTGTGGTCAAGGGAAAATTGCTCATCATGAGCAATTTCACCTTTGGCAACAAAGTTTTTAAAAGTTGTCTGTTGCAGACACCTCAAACTGTGTCTATAGAGAAAGGGTCGAGTCCCGGTAGCTCAGTCGGTAACGACGCAGGCTGTCAATCCAGGGGTTGTGAGTTTGAACCCCCGCTCGGCCAACTTTCTTTCTGACGTTTGACAAAAGTCATTGCGACATGCATCATTCGTCTTCAACCAATGGGCTAAGTCTATGTGGAAAAGCATCCAGTTGCTTGGGAAGATTGTTGTGTGGAGTACTGGTGTGAGAAAACCAGGAAACACATGAGTAGGTGAACTGGCCGACATGATATGACTGAGAAATTGTTAAAAACGGCATTAAACCCCAATCAATCAATCAATCTATAGGAAAAGGGTTAAACTTTCAAATACAGTTCAGTAAAGAAATGAGTAAAGATATTCAGGCCTTCCCTATAAATATTTACTCATACTGAGATGTTAGATCAGGGTAATATTGCCCAATCAGCAGTATAAACATTACAAACTGCAGTATAAATATAGATTACTTTGATTTGTTTGCATCGTGTCTCTCCTCTTTACAGTCTGTAACTTGGCCCCAGAAATTTCCTCAAAATTGATCAGAGCTGTTTTCGCACCTCCAAATCACCATGAAGCAATTAGGGGTCTAAATGGCTATTTCACAGCATGCAACCCAGCTGTTAATTCCTGACCATTATCTGGTAACTGTAAAGAGGATTTTCTACCTCACTTTAGATCAGTTATATAGCAGACAGACAATATTTGAAATCTTGTGCATTATATTTTAATTTTTAAGAAAAGAAATCAATATGAAAGTTTTATCATTTATATTTGGATTTGTAATATGTATTTAACCCTTTCCCACACCCAACTATTCTGCAACGGACTACATTTAGAAAAAAAATCAATAACAATCTTTATTATTGAATGTATAATTATTGAATTAACTTGAAAACATTTTCGTCAATTTGATAAAAGATCTGTTCACTCCAAAAAGACTCCAACATTCAAATATTTCCTTTCATGACATTCGGGCTATCACTATATGCAAAAAAGAAGATGCCAGTCAAAAGGGTGGCTTCAAAACGTCAAATCCAAAGAAATGGCTACCACCTCATTCAGTTATTGAGAGACTATGTGACCTATTTCAATTACAAATAGATTACATAGAAACTATCGGGAACCATGGCAGTGTGCTTCCAAACTTTGTTGGAAGCGGAATTCTCAAACGAAATAGTGGTGGTGAAATCGAATATGACTTTGGCCCTGAAGCGCACTTTGGGTCATTAGGTGATCTTCCAGAATGTCGTCAAAGGAAAACAAAACGAATGCTTGATGATACACCACAGCATGGAACTCGTCGGAAGAGATACATCAACTGCCAAATCAAAATCAAGTGAAAACTGACCCGATACAAGCTTACTACAAATGGTCTAAATGTTAATATCAATGTTAAACTATTCCCATTTCTGACGCCTTAATAGCAGACGTCGTTTGGAAACATTGTGGCTCGCTGTGTGATTACTTTGTTCATGGCTATATTATGTTGTTTGCCAGCTGTATGTGAATATGACCGTACCTTTTCGTTTCGGTAAAGGCTTTTTAAACATACATGTTATTGTAATCACTCTACTACACAGTTTATTTTGTATCCGTGCTACGTCTCCTTTAAAGGAAAGGGCGTGATTAGCAGTTGTAACATTAAAACATACAGTATGCAGCCAGTGAATGATAAAACTACCTGTATAAAAATGCTTTGTTCAATTATGTGTTTCTTTAATATTATATGATCATAGAATTGGGTTATATCAAGTAAGTCGATTCGCTTTTGAAAATACATATAATAATTGAGCGCCTGTAGCACTTATGACCGACCATTAATTGTATTTAGACTTATGTCTGCAGCTTTTGAAAACATAGTGACAAAAGAAAAAATTGCACAAAGCGTGCGATTTCTGTTTTTGCCACAATGTTTTCAACTTTTTGTCATATGTTATCTATTCATTTATAGAGATTTTCTATATTTTGACAAAATATGTTCAGAATTGTCGTAGGAAAAGTGTTAAAATCCTTACAAATAGACGAAATTATCAGAAATAATTGATGTCTCCGTTCAGGGATGCAATAACTGCATATTGTACAATATGTAGCGTCGCCATCAAAATAATTATAGATGTCTATATATGTATAGTAAGACTACCTGTACCACATATTAATAAGAATTAGTGAGTTTAGGTACACAGACATTACCTTTGTATATAGTGACATATAGGCCCAAGCTAGGGGCCGGGTGTTTTTCCAACAAACTTTGTTTTATGTTTCATTATATGTTATACAAAAAAAAAAGTCAGGTCACTTTAATCAAAGATTTACTTACTTACTGATTATTACTTGTATACCAAAGTATTAAGCAACTTTTGTTAACTGATCAATTACATATCTTTATTGTATTTGCTTAAATTTTTGTTCAGTCGCAATGGCATTACATATCATCAACTTAAGTCCGATATTTATTGTCATGTGGGTGCTGGATAAAATTATATCTCCTGTATGCGTACATGAGATTGTGTATGTATGAATTATAACAAATGGGCAATATTGTCATATTGCCTGGTAATACACAAACAGTATCTGCAGCCAAAGGACATGTCTTGTTAGTTAACCAACGGCTTCCTTTCACAATTAATGAATGCTGTGGTTATACAGTAGCAATTATTGTTGAATATATTGACCAATCAATACACATTTTTGATAAATTAAGTCAAAGCATTTGTTTAACCCTTTCCCTCATACGACATTTCTTCAGCTGACGACTTTATACATTTTATCAAAACATAGCAAATCTCTATAATTGAATGGATGACCTGTAACTTTAAGTAGAAAACATTGTGGCAAAAGGAGAAATTGCACTATGTTTTTAAAAAAAAACGTCTACTGCAGAGGCGTCAGAAAGCGTCTATATGAGAGAAAGGGTTGACAATATGTATACAATTGGCTCAATACATAATTAAACACTGACTGTTTGACATCCAGTCAAATATGTTTGATCATGTATATAAATAAGAATTTAGAGGCAAGAATATTCTTTGAAACAACAGTTACTGTTTCCCACATAAAACAAATCTGCAGCAGAAGACTTGAAAACAATTAGCCAAAAATATGGAAACTGTCATCAAATAAAAGAAAGTATTTTGAATGAACAAAACATTGTAACAAAAGGCAAAATTTCTTATTTATCATTTTTGCCTAAATGTTTTTGTCAAATGTTGTTTGCTGCAGCCCACCAGAAGAGTTTTTTTATGAGGGAAATAGATATGTTAACATGATAAAATCATCCTTTTTTAGATTTTTTTTCTGTTAAATGATCAGAATATTCTCATGTCGAATATATGGTTAATAAAACATATTGATTAATACAACTTGTTGAATTTATAATATTTCCACTAGCTCTATCAAGGTAGATTGAGAACTCACTTGTCTAGGCTTCTTAACGGTTTATTACCTGATGAGGGAATTACCATGAAGAAATTTAGGGCCATTAAAGGTCACACCAGGGTGTTAATTACAGACCCTGCTGAGATAACCAGATAGCCCATTTCTATGAATTCTCGGGAAATGTGGGGCTAAGTTACAGACTGTTTAGAACTTTTCACATCTCTTCACTCATAAACAGTGTCTACCAAATCCCCCCCAGTTTGTCATCATATTGTCCTTAATGCTTTACCACTTGTAGAAACATTTTTGCATTAGAATACATTTGAACAAGAGGCCCAAGAGGGCCAGTATCGCTCCACTGCCATAAACCAAACATTAAATCTTTAAACGGCCCCGCCCCCTTGTGGCCATGTTTTTTGACCAATCAGCATGGCTTGGTGGAATCTGATACGAACATTTCTACAAAATTATTTGAAAAATAGCCCGACACTTTCGGAAAAGAGGATTTTTTAAGTTTTCATTATAGCCATATAAGGCCAAATAGCACTGCCCCCTGGTAGCAATCTACATTGCTTGAAGGAATCAGATAGAGGAATACCCTAGGAACATTTCTACAAAATTATTTGAAAATCGGCCTGACACTTTCGGAGGAGAAGATTCTTTAAGTTTTTACTATAGCCATATATTAAGGCAAAATAGCCTCGCCCTCTGGCAGCCATGTTTTTCAACCAATCAACATGGCTTGAAGGAATCTGATAGGGGAATCTGATAGGGGGTCTCCCAAGGAACATTCCTAAAAAATTCTTTGAAGATTAGCTTAACGCTTTCGGAGGAGAAGGTTTTTTAAGTTTTTCACTTTAGCCATATTAGGCAAAATATCCTCGCCCCTCGTCGGCCGTGTTTTTTGACCAATCAACAAGGCTTGAAGGAATCTGAAAGAGGGCCACCCAAGTAACATTTCTACATTTAAGGCCAAATAGCCCTGCCCCCTGGTAGCAATCTACATTGCTTGAAGGAATCAGATAGAGGAATACCCTAGGAACATTTCTACAAAATTATTTGGAAATCGGTCTGACACTTTCGGAGAAGAAGATTTTTTAAGTTTTCACTATAGCCATATATTAAGGCAAAATAGCCTCTCCCTCTGGCAGCCATGTTTTTCGACCAATCAACATGGCTCGAAGGAATCTGAAAGAGGGTCACCTAAGTAACATTTCTACAAATTATTTGGAAATCGGCCAGACACTTTTGGAGGAGAAGATTTTTTAAGTTTAGCCGGGTTGGGATGAAGACGCCGACCCAGCTTCTGAAACAGTATGTCGTCTCAAAGAGGAAGACGTAACGGTTGTGCCATCGACACACGCTACAGGATCGTACATCCGCATCACATAAAGTGGAAGCCTGGTGGCGAAAAGATTCACCAGAGGGGTCCTGATCTGCATGAACACTGAGTTTAGTACACTTTAGTTCAGAGTCCATTTCGCAGCTAAGATCCTATTTTAGTTGGATGGACTGTCTGCCATGACGTACAGGTGACCGCAGACGTGTTTTACTAAGATAAATAATGACATCGCCCGGCACCAAAGGAGTAATACCATGTCTCTAGCCGGCAACGGAGGCAGAGATTGAGAGCTAGAAAAACTGTTCTCAATTCTAAGTTGTTTATGTGTAGACACTGCCGTGATATAACTGAGGAATTGTTAACAATGGCGTTAAACACCAATCAATCAATCAATCAATTATGTGTAGACAACTTTCCTCTCTTGACCACATGCCCTGGGCTGTTAAGCCCTGTGGCTCTAAATGAGCAACCTAACCCACAGCACTGGCATCTGTAAAAAGGTACAGATCCGGAGGCGTTGTGAGCAAGGGGACTCCTTGCAGATAGTAAACAGGTCTAACCACCAGTGAAGGTGTGACTAGAGCTATCTCCGAAGGGAAGTCCCCTGAATTGGAACACTTCCCCGTTTACCATGAATCGAAGATATTTTCTCGTTAAGGAACTGATCGGTACATTGTAATAGGCGTCTGTTAGGTCTAAAGAGACCGCCGAGTCGCCTTCTCCGATAGCGTTCCTGTTGTGGGTGCTTAAAAGAATCTTCTAAGTGAGACGATTCTATTATCGGTCTCCACCGGCCGTCTTTCTTAGAAACAAAGAAAAGACGGCTGTAGAAACCCTTAGAATAGGGCTCGAGAACACTCTCTATGGCCAAAGAGGAGATCCAAAGTTAAGGGTGTGGCCCTGAGCTTGTCTCTGCTGCTAGGCAGCAAGAAGAGGATTTGATCAAAGTCGGCATCTCTCCTCAGAGACAGCATTTCCGTGGCGCTCTGCAACTTGAGCGCCATCAGATGCTGGTTCCCCTTATCAAAAGCTTCATGGATTCTAGTCACTCTCTGTCTAGAAACCTTTTCCTCTTTGAGTAATAGGGCCAGAGCTACCGCGAATTGGTCATCATGGGATTAAACCATGCTTCCCAGTCGCGCTCTGGCCTCCCACTTCTTGAATACCTTTACAGGTACTGATATTGAAGTCGATACCAGAGTCGATGCATCCCCGTCTAAGGCAGGTACCGTAATAGGGAAAATATCCTTGGACGTAGTAGTATACGCCCTCTATTGAAAGAGATGACGGGATGCACCACGCTGACGAACAAGTGTCAAGTGACCTGGTTGCCTGAACCTGCTCTAACAACCTGCCCACACTGTTTGCCTGTGGAAGTAACTGCTGGGGTGTAGACACCTCCGCAGTCAATTCTTCCAAGCCTGAAAGGCAATCTTAGTGAAACTTTCTATGTGGCATTTCCATATGGTCCTTTACACTTCCCACAAGATTTTAATAAATACCTCAAACCATGCCTTAGATACAGCTAAGGACAGACAGAATGACAGATAGTCTAAGCAAACCAATATTTATATCTGTCTTTGGTTAGGGATTTAAATAAATCATTACTAGCAATTTAAATTTTACCAGAATGTTTACAAATGACCTCTGCTGAATATGTGTCATGGCTGTGGGAAAGGGTTTAAATCCATAAAATTCAAAGTGTACCTAGAATTGGTTGTTACAAACAGAAGTGTACGCAGCATAATGCAATTCTATTCAATCATTAACACTTACAATGCTGAATTTTTAAAGTGGACTGTTCCATATTTGTATTTAGAATGGTCCATGGCTAATTTCAGGAATATCGAAATAAAAATGTTGGGTTGGGCAGCCAATTGTATAGACAACGGTAAGATGGCAGGAATATGTGCCAGTTGACCTGCCTCTATTCTGGTTGCGGTTGCACAGGATTCACAAGAATTTGTTATTGCAGTCAAAGGGTTTTAAATACTTAAAGTAAGGAAGGCTTTTAACACAAACATTTTCAGAAAAAATCTGTTTGTACAAATAAATCTTGTTTTGTTTCAGACAGCCAGTCTCCCTATTGCATCAATAAATCTGACCCTGTATCATGGTTGACTTCTGGCAGATGTACATTCAGTCCAGATAAGGAGGGGTATTCAGCTGTTTTCCCCACAATTTCTCTCTTATTATTAAAGCAAACCCTATGTTGTGGGTACTCAAAAGAATCGTCTCAGTGAGACGAGTCTTTTGAGTACCCACAACATAGGGTTAAATGGTCAAATAAGGATTTTAGAACATGCAAACACCCCTTATCTAGTGCTCTGTACATACATAACATTTTCCCACATATACAAGCTTGGTCACACCTCTGCAGAAGATGACATTTGAAAACATTGCTCATATTAAGCAATTTCTCTTTTGCTACATTGTTTTCAATTTCATTCAATACTTGTTCTTTCATTTATAAAAAGTTTCAATATTTTTGATTAAATGTTTTCAAAGTCGCCTGATGCAAATTTGTTGAATAAGTGAAAGGATTTGTCATCACATACTTTAACACTATCCTACAAGCAACAAGTCTGCAGCAGACAACTTTAAAACCCTCAATGAAACAATGTGAATTATCTGTGAATGAAAGCATAATTGCTCGTGATGAACCTCTTTAAGCACAAGTATAATTTATTAAAAAGAGTTGAGACATTGTAGCAGAAGGAGAGATTGCTTATTATTGGCCCCATTCTGCTGCCTCTCCAAAGCTATTCTTTCACTTTCGGAGATATTAATAAAGACAACTCTTTCAATATCAGATAAATGGCTGAATGGAAGACTTTTAATGTATTATATGCGTCTTCCAATGGTAGGTAACAATTACAACATCAGTAGTATCCTGCCTTCATGTGCTGGTAAAGCAGTAGTCTCCTGCCTTCATGTGCTGCTAAAGCAGTAGTATCATGCCTTCATGTGCTGGTAAAGCAGTAGTCTCATGCCTTCATGTGCTGGTAAAGCAGTAGTCTCATGCATTAATGTACTGCTAAAGCAGTAGTCTCATGCCTTCATGTGCTGGTAAAGCAGTAGTCTCCTGCCTTCATGTGCTGCTAAAAGCAGTAGTCTCGTGCTTTCATGTGCTAGTAAAGCAGTAGTCTCATGCCTTCATGTGCTGGTAAAGCAGTAGTCTTACTCCTGCGTTCATGTGCTGGTAAAGCAGTAGTCAAATGCCTTCATAAGCTGCTGGAGCAGTAGTCTCCTAACTCATGTTATCATTGTTTAGTAAATATCAACTAAATGTTTGAAAAGTGTGTTTGAAGGAACCAATGTGTCACCTGCCAATAAATCAACAAATGGCAGACAAAAACAAGAGGGCTATGATGGCCCTATATCACTTACCTCATTTAATAGAACTTCAATAGTTTTCAATGCTTTTACACTATACATATAAGGAAAACATGAACAACTTTAAAAGAGGACCACTTATAAGGAACATTCCTGTAAAGTTATTTTGAAATCATTTGATTGGTTTAGTATGAGAAGTCATTTGCAGGAAATTGTTAAAAGACGGACGTACAGTCGACGGTAAAAGATCAGAAAAGGTCACCTCGCACTTCATGCTTAGCTCAGCTAAAAAGACGGACAACCCTGCCAACAAAGACAATTCAAAAAGATTTTGGCAAACTGTGTGGATTTTGATTAGACTCAAATGCTTTCCCACATACAAAAAATCTGCAGCAGACTACTATGAAAACTTCCTGGCAAACGTATGGAAAACCGCTAAAATTGAAAGTGTAAATACTGAAGAGTTGAAAAAATGAGCAATTTCTTCTTTTGCCACAATCATTTCAAAAGAGGTCTGCTGCAGAGAGGTCAGAAAGAGTATATATATGTGAAAGGGTTATTGACATGTAGCACATTTGGTTTTCCTGTAACTAATTTCAACAATGTGTCTGTAAGAAGCAGTGTTTGATACACAACTAGGCAGCTGCAACAAGGCCAGAATTGACCTGCCAGTCTTGTGACTTTCTCCAAATAAATCTACATCAATAAATTATTTTAACCATTTCCCACAAACAGGCGCTTTCTAATACTTCTGCAGCAGACAAATTTAGAAAACATTGGGACAAAAGAAGAAAGTGTTTATATAATTATATACAGCCACACTGTGTTTTGGACAAAAATTAACATATATGTTATAGAGATATTTCCCATTTTTGTCGCTATACGGTTTCAGACGTCTGCTGCAGATTAGTTGGATGTTGGAAAGGGTTAACCCAAACAGACAAGAACTGATGTTATATAATGTCTGTTCTATGACCTTCGATGCATGAATAACTTGATGACTGCTATGATAATCGCCTGATCACTGTGCATGTTTTCAATGCATGGTCTGCTAATATGTCAGTAAGCTAGAACATGAAAGACAGACAACTGAAAATTGATCTACAAGTAAGTGTTCTTGTGAAGGCAAATGACACAAAAAGTGTATTGTTTTCAAAAGAGTCAATACTTACAGGTCAATTTTGACCGTTTGCTGACCATAGGGGGTCTCATTGTACCATAAACATTGCAGCCCTAAGCTTTGTATCATACAGTAGTAAACAAATCATCATATGATCAATGTTTACAATCATCAGTATGTCAGAAATTTATCCTTTTGTCAAATTATTCTCTAAAATTATATTTTAGACATATTTTAGAGTTATCTGTTGCAGATGTGTTGTATGTGGGAAAGGGTTTTCTCTTTGCACAGTGGTTATTATAAGTTGAACTCTTTCCCTCATACAGATGCATTTTGATACCTCTGCTGCAGACCACTTAACCCTTTCTCTCATACGACAATTCTGCAGTATAGAAAAAATAGAAAATCTCTATAATTGAATGGATTACTTATGACTAAAAGTGGAAAACATTGTGACAAAAAGAGAAATTGCTCGTTTTGAGCAATTTCTTCTTCTGTGACTATGTTTTCAAAAAGCTGTCTGCTGCAGAGGCGTCAGAAAGCGTCTATATGAGGGAAAGGGTTAAGAAAACATTATGACAAAATCAGAAATTGCACATCATGAACACTGCTGCAGATTTGTTGTACGTGGGGAAGGGTTATTAACTGTCAAGTTATAGATGACATTATGGCTTCCATAATGACTTAGACAAAATCAGCTGAAGTTATATGATCAATTTGAAGTACCTGACAGGCAAGTAGTCTAAATTATTCCGACGCTTTCGCTCATATTCAGGGATAGCATGCCAGTTGAATTGTAAATTCCAATCGAACCCTCCGATGCTCGTAGACCTAGCATTGCCATATTGATATTTAAACGAATCATCTTCGATGACATCAATTACGGGGCAGACTACGATGGATTTGTTTTCAGCGATTCGATCCAATAGGGGTTCTAGCCAGCCTGAAAGGGATAAAATTATTTCATTATGAGGGCGTTCATCCCGAGTTTCCTTAGGTCTGACCATGTCTAATGACATTAAAGGTGCTGACCTCCAGATTATAGATAGTATAGTCAAAGTTTTTTAAAACTGTTCAAAAGTTGTCTTGGTATATTAGAATCATAATTCTGAGATAAAATTAACACTTTTCCTCATATAGACGCTTTCTGACGCCTTGACAGCAGACGTCCTTTTGAAAACATAGTGACAAAAGAAGAAATTGCACAAAACGTGCAATTTCTCCTTTTGCCACAATGTTTTCCACTTTTTGTCATAGGTTATCCATTCAATTATGGAGATTTTCTATGTTTTGACAAAATACGTTAAAAGTCGTCTGCTCCAGAATTGTTGTATGAGGGAAAGGGTTAAGACTAATAATTTCACTTTCCATTACCATAAACATCAGAATATTGATTGTTTATGCTTCATTTTTATTTGTTTGGAACAAACAAATTTAGTAGCTGCAATTCTGAAGCCGTTCGTCTTATGTAAAAGTCCATGAATTTCATACGCGTGAAAGTAGTACTCAATACTTGCTCTTACTTTTCAAATGTATCACGATTTTTGAAATAATGATATATTTATATCGTCTTTGTTTTCTTATGTGGTTCTTATATTCAAAGAGAATTACGAAATAAAATGAAACATTGTATTTTAAAACATGAATGCGGAGAGATTTATAAATCTCAATGAGTGAACTGCTACAGGGAGAACTATTTCCGATTTAAGCTCCAGATACGGTATTTGAATTTTCAATCACGCATTGAAAATGTAGATAAAAACAGAATTGAAAATATTTTCTTTGTGCCTTGTCGGCCATATAAATATAGTATAAAGAATTAAAAAAACAAATATGTGCGTCATAAAATGCATTTAAAATGAGAGTAACACATTTGCAGAGAAATCGTGATCGTCGAATTCTATTTATAAATAATACAACGGTATGGGGGGAGGGTCTAAAGTGCGGATGTGATCTGCGGACAAATACATTATAGAGGGAAAATGCGGACAAATGCAATATAGAGGGAAAATGCTTACGCAATAGAATATAGAGCAAATCTGCGGACGCTATGATTTGTTGTAAAAAATGTTTAATTAAAGATGGGCAACTGTGTATAATTTGTTACATATGATCATATCCGGGGTTTTCTTTGTAAATATATAATGTGTTTGATTGCTTTTATCAGTGATATAGAATAAACCAAAAATCGAGATCATGCTGAAATGGAATCTCTTTGTAAAGTGTTTTAACGACTTTCCTCTTTATATCATATCTATAGATATCAATAAAGAGAATTGATGGATTGATTTTCCGACAAGTAAATGTCTTTTGACGCATCTGCAGCGGACGAAATTTGAAAACATTGCAAGAATAGAATAGGTTGCTAGTAACTAGCCATAGGTTTTGCTTCAATTATATCCTCTCCTTTACACTCGATTGAAGGGTCATGAGTTCTAGTTATTGTTGGGCCTCTTCATTTTCTACTTTGTAACTTTCAACAGTTTTCCATGTGCCATACTACGAGGCAAATGATCCATGCAACATTCTATTCTGTAGGGTACTTGGAAGGGGCAGAACAATTTAAATAACAAATAAACAATAAGTATATATATATATACAACACTTTAAATCTTAATTTATTTCTAGTAATTATATATATATGCAACTATAATACTAATCTATAACAAATAAGTTAAATGTTTTTTTCTTGCTGTGTAAACAGTAAAAAGCAACATATATTGAAAACATTGTGGGAAAAGGAAAATTTGCTTATTTAAACAATTTCTTAATTCCAATAACCTTTCTTTACCGTCGTATAAACCAAATTTGTATTTGAAGGCTGTTATAAGTAAAAAACTTAAATGTTGCCAATTTAATCACATATCTTATCATTATAATAGCCAAATAATTAACAAAAGTTACAATTAAAGTCCGCATCTGTTGTCGTAATATCCACAGGTGCATTAACACAAGATTTGTGAAACCAATTTGTGCATATATCACATTGTACCATGACGGTATCGACACATCCCGGCAAGTTACAAATACATACATGTATATGATAGGTTTATTGGGAAAAGGGGTTACATTTATAATTTGTTTGGAATGACACTCGTAAACAATGGTAATTAACAGTGTATGGTCACGCATCCTTAATTGATTTGGCAAGCTTAAACACCCTTTAAAGGAAACAGCGGCCAGCTTAGGTGTATACTGTAGAGTAAAATTCGGACGGCACAGGTATTGGTTTTCTCTGGAGCATTTAATCATTTTATAATGCATGATTTCAATTACTCTTTCATTTGGATAGATGTTTCTTTTTTAGCTCACCTGAGCACGAAGTAAATAACCAACGCTAAATGTCGCAAAATCTTCTAACGTTATATGTCGCATCTGTAACGCCAAATGTCGCAAAAAATTGTACTGCCGCTATATGTCGCAACATCAACGCTCATTTTTTTGCGACAATTAGCGTCAGCCTTGCGACATATAACGTCAAGTGCGACATATAGTCAAAATATATATGCACTCTCGTACTATCGATATGGATTCGCACTCTTACGATAAGGACTCTCACACAAGCGATATGCACTCTTGTACTACTGATATGGATTCGCTCACTTACGATATTGATTTATACACTAACGATATGGACTCTCACAAAAACTATATGCAGTCTCGTTCTAACGATAATGACTCGCACACTAACGATATGGACTCTAGTAATAGTGATTCATTAGAATAACAGATTGTGAGAAATGATACATTTAAAACGGAAACCGAAACACGTTCATCAAAAGCACCATGTAGAACTACCACAGTTGATTTGGTATATTATTGTTAACCTTGGTTCGAAACAAAATCCTTCGTCGCGATACTCCCTTCAACGGGTGAATAGATTGTTCAAAGACATTGTGAGCAAGACACAACCGCCTTGGTTGTATCTCAACCCTTGCCGGTTCTGTGATATATCTGTGTCGCCTTTTAGTGTTAGAAGAATTATATGAATAGCAGGACCTGGCTGTTGGTTAGTGCAGGCAATCCGTGATGTGTTAACACATTCCTCGCGGGCCAATGCCTGGCTCTACTCTATCTGCGGATAGCCACATTTGGTGGCTAGTATACAATAGATGGAATATGGTATAAACGTTCAAGGTATCAGTTACGGGATGTTAAAGTGCTACATTTATAAACTTTTTTATAAGTAGGTTAAGGAATGGCAACAAAAAGCATGTTACTTATTCCGTGTCAGTTTTTATTCCAGTATTAGCTTATACAGTTTGTGACAAGAGAGACAATTGTATACCAGTTACAATATGTGGCTATCCATAGAACGCATTAACATTTTGAAAACACATGTACACGGACATACACTGTTACATTACGTTATAACATGTACAATTTTACAGTTTTAAAAAACTTAAGAAAATTGTACATGTTATAACGTTATGTCACAGTGTATGTCCGTGTACATGTGTTTACCAAAAAAATGTCTTGGACGTTTATACCATATTCCATCTATTGTATACCAGCCACAAAATGTGGCTATCCGCAGAAAGAGCCAGTCATTGGCCCACAAGGAATGTATAAACACAAAGCGCAATCTGTTATTCTGATGAACCACTATTACTAGAGTCCATATCGTTAGTGTGCGAGTCATTATCGTTAGTACGAGAGTGCATACAGCTTTTGTGAGAGTCTATATCGTAAGTGTATGAATCAATATCGTTAGTGAGCGAATCCATATCGTTAGTACAAGAGTGCACATCGCTTGTGTGAGAGTCCTTATCGTAAGTGTGCGAATCCATATCGATAGTACGAGAGTGCATATATATCTTGTATATATGTCGTACTTGACGTTATATGTCGCAAGGCTGACGCTAAATGTCGCAAAAAAATGACTACTTCAAGAGCTATAACTAAAAAAAAGAAGGGACAGAGTGAGATGAAACATTGTAATTTGTACATTGTGAAACAGTAATACTACAAAAGAGTGCTTATAAAGGAGTGAGACATTTAGCGGTGATGTTGCGACATATAGCGGCAGTACCTTGTTTTGCGACATTTGGCGTTACAGATGCGACATATAACGTCAGAAGGTTTTGCGACATTTAGCGTTGGTTGCGACGTTTAACGTCAGCCTTGTGACATAAAACGTCAAGTGTGACATTTAGCGTTGGTGCGACATTTAACGTTGCTACAGTGTTCCTTGGCCGCCAGGGAGCGGGGCTTTTTTGCCTTATATGGCTATAGTGTAAACTCAAAATAATCTTCTCCTCCAAAAGTGTCAGGCCGATTTTCAAATAATTTTGTAGAAATGTTCCTAGGGTGACCCTCTATCAGATTCCTTCCAGCCAAGTTGATTGGTCGAAAAACATGGCCGCCAGCGGTCGGGGCTTTTTTGCCTAATATGGCTATAGTAAAAACTTGAAAAATCTTCTCATCCGAAAGTTTTTGGCCAATTTTCAATTCTTTTTGTATAAATGTTCATTGGGAGACCATCTATCAGATTCCTCCAAGCCATGTTGATTGGTCGAAAAACATGGCCGCCAGGGGGGGGGGGGCAGGGCTATTTGGCCTTATATGGCTATAGTGAAAACTTGAAAAATCTCTTGTTAAGCAGGAAGTTTTTGAGTAAGATTTTAGAAAACCCTTGGTCAATGGTGATTTTTTTTGTAACAAAAATTATTAAATACTTAGATGAGTGAGTCGGGGCCATAATGGTTATCCATTTGTTTTACATGTCTTTTGAAACTTGGACATTAAATATAATATTCACATGTATGTCTCATGATTTATTTTTATAGACAACTAAAATGGCATTTAATTTTAACGGATGCGTCATTTATTCTTTTACCCGAAGTTGTAATATTTATAAACAATGCATAGTTTATAAATCACACATCTATGCAAAGGCAAATGTTTGAACAGTTTTATGTACCCAAACAAATTCAGTGCCTTCAGCGCTTTGATTACACTAAGGTTTGACGTACCCAATAAGCGAAATATTTTACATTTTCATTGACTTTCAATTGACTGTTTTCGAACATTAACTGCCAAAATAGTTTTGAACAATTTATTACTTACTTTGTTGTCACTATTAGCAATATTTGCAGAAGTTTCAACATTTAAAAATTTTGATCTCCATCTGTATTTTCAGCACCTTTAAATTGTAACCCTTTTAACCCTTTCCCTCATATAGACGCTTTCTGACGCCTCTGCAGCAGACTGCTTTTTGAAAACATAGTGACAAAAGAAGAAATTGCACAAAACTGCAATTTCTCCTTTTGCCACAATATTTTCCACTTTTTGTCATAAGTTATCCATTCAATTATGGAGATTTTCTATGTTTTGACAAAATACGTTCAAAGTCGTCTGCTGCAGAATTGTCGAATGAGGAAAAGGGTTAATCTTTAATATGAGCTGTGCTCTAAGAAAACAATGATAATGTGTTTGCAACCAGCATAGATCAACTGTTCAGATTGATCAGGATCTTCACAGTTTGCGACTTAAAATCAAGACACTTTAAAAAAAACATTTCTGACAACAAAATCTTTTTGGATCATAATTATATTGCACAGGTTATTAATATTAATTACCTCTTACGACTTTTGAAAACAACGCGACAAAAGGAGAAAATGCTCAATACTAGCTATTTCTTCTTTTGCCACAATGTTTTAAACTAGCTTCAATAAATATACCATCATTTAAAGAGCGATTTCCAATTTTTGCCTACTGCTAATGTTTTCAAAGTCGTCTGCTGTTGTATATGGAAAAGGGTTAACCCTTTCCCTCATACAACAATTCTGCAGCAGACGACTTTGAACTTATTTTGTCAAAACATAGAAAATCTCCATAGTTGAATGGATAACCTATGACAAAAAGTGGAAAACATTGTGGCAAAAGGAGAAATTGCACGTTCTGTGCAATTTCTTCTTTTGTCACTTATAATGTTTTCAAAAAGCCGTCTGCTGCAGAGGCGTCAGAAAGCGTCTATATGAGGGAAAGGGTTAATATTAATTTTAACCTTTTTCCCACATACAACAATTCTGCTGCAGAGGACTTTGAAACAAGAAACCGCTGAAGACGGTAAGGCCGGATTTTCGGTTATTTGACCTTGAAAATCGACAAACCAAGGTCAAGGTCAAAGTAACCATAGAAATCAATAGAACTTGTTACTGGTTACCTTCAGGCAAAGTTTGTAACCCTTTCCAGTGCTGAGATTTTGCCTCAACCTGAAACTTTAACCAAACCTGAAACTTTAACCAAAATGTTGACGAACAGACAGACAGACGGACGGACATCGCCAATCTATAGACTGGAATTGCTAGAGCAATCCGGCCAAAAAATGTGGAAAACCTATTTAAATGAATATGTTACTATTGAATTCAGTTGAAAACATTGTGGCAAAAGTAGAAATTGCTCAAAACAAGCAATTTCTCCTTTTGTCCTACTGTTTCCAAAAGACGTTGGCTGCAGAGGTGTCAGAAAGTGTCTATATCTTTGAAAGGGTTAAGGTTGGTTATCCTAAAGCATGACTGATATCCTTGTATATAATAATGTTTCAAAATAAAAAATATTTGTGAGAAAAAGTTATTTCTCAATATAGGTGATGATATTTATTTTTTCCACAATGTCTGAAAATTGTTTCTCTATAATTATGTGCATTTCAACAGTAAATGTAGTTACATGCCTAAAAAAGGATATTTTTACATGTTCCTCTCAAATCAGGTTATTTCATTTAATAGAGAGGCAAATTCATTTTTGAAGTTAAATTTTGAGAAATCCTGACACTAATACAGTAGAAATCTCCTTAAATTGAAATGAGACATGGCACTTTCGGGTGTTATTTTAACTGTTAGCACAGAAATCTCAGTGTAAAAAGCAATACCAATACTCTTATAGAATACATCATTTTAACCCTTTCCCACATAAAGACACATTTCGATGCATTTGCAGCGGACGACTTTTAAAAACATTTTGGCAGAAGGAGAAATTGCTCATCATGAGCGATTTCTCCATTTGCCACAATGTTTTTAACTCTATTTAATAATTACACTTATTTTAACCCTTTCCTTCATAAAGACGATTTCCGATGCCTCTGCAGCAGTCGGCTTTTTAAAAACAGTGACAAAAGAAGAAATTGCACAAAACGTGCAATTTCTCCTTTTGCCACAATGTTTTCCGCTTTTAGTCATAGGTTATCCATTCAATTATAGAGATTTTCTATGTTTTGACAAAATATGTTCAAAGTCGTCTGCTGCAGAATTGTCGTATGAGGGAAAGGGTTAAACAGATTACATATTTTAGCCTGGACATTTTCAAAGTTGTCTGATGCAGATTTAGGGTTAAATCTTTCCAACATGTAAATCTATTTTGATCTCTCTTGTAATTTATTTATTTATTTATTTGAGTTTTACGCTGCTTTCAACATTATTTCAGTTATATCACGGCAACAGTTCACTTATTCATGATCCCTGGGTAAACAAACCAGTACTAGGCTAGAAAATGTGCCATGTCCAAGGGCACACCACCATGACCAAGGTGCCGGGACTGGGGATCAAACCTGGGACACCCGGTTTCGAAATCCCCGATGCTAACCACCCGACCGCAGCGGATTCCTAAATCTCTTTTGTAAACATTGGTTCAAAATGAGGTATAACTCATAATGAACAATTTATGCTTTTGTCAAATATGTTTCCAATTCTTTTCATTTATAAAGACTTTCCATGTTTTTGCCAAGGGTAACTTAAATTCCTCGAAGTCGTCTACTACAGATTTGATACATAGGGAAAGGATCGATACTTTTCTAACATGATGTTGTTATGAAATCATCAGCATTAGTATAGTCTTAATTCTTTTACAAAGATTAAACATCTAAAATTCTATGGAAAATTTAGACTTTAGACTCAGGATTGCCTGTACATTCATATTTGTAGGAAAAAAAATTAGGTGAATAGAAATAATTTTTGTTTGACTATATATATGACTTTTTTTATTTGAAGGTATTTTCAACAGAATATCAATAATATAACAGCAGTTCTTGTCTCAATTATGGGAAATATTTAACCCAACTTGAGCCGACTTATTGGGCTCGCAATTTGGATTCAAAAGGAGAGATTATGCAAAGTTCTTAACAGGGGATGCTAAAATACCATTTTAAAAATCTATGGTATTGGCACAAACAGGCATTGAACCAAGGTCTTCCACACCCAAAAGAAAGACACTGGGGGAGATGGTTTACACACAGAGGAGATGGTTTATAAAAAGCTAGTTGTAACAATATTTCTGCATTAATTGATACATATAGCGATTTAGGGTCTTAATGCATAAGCGTACAGTGGAGATAGACGAGCCCATGCATCAGTCATGACATTTCCCAAGTGAATGTTATATGAACTTTTAACCTTTTCCCACCTAGCTACAACAAAACTGCAGCCGATGACTTTGTAAAGAAGATATCATTACTGAAGTAAGTTGAAAACCAGTACCTGGAAAAGGAGAAACTGCTTGTTTTAAGCAATTCCTCAATTTGTCGCAATGTTTTCAAAAATTGTTTGCTGCAGAAGCGTTAGACAATGTCTGTATGAGTGAAAGAGTCAACCCTTTCCCACATATAGACGCTTTCTGACACCTCTGTAGCAGACGAATTTTGAAAAACATTGTGACAAAAAGAGAAATTGCTCATAATGAGCAATTTCTCCTTTTGTCACAATATTTTCACTTCCTTTAAGCAATTTATAGAGATTTTCTATGTTTCTGCTAAGATGTTTTTTAAGTTGTCTGCTGCAGATTTGTTGTATGTGGGAAAGGGTTAATGCATTTTACTGATACATCCTAGAAGTTGAATGCGAGTATAACTTAAGGCTTTCACTCATTCAACCAATCTACAGCAGATGACTTTGAAAATATCTTTGCTGAGATATGAAAAACTCTCTATTAATGAAAGTATAATAATTCAATAGGGTTGTTAAAACATTGTTGCAAAATGAGAATCTTTTCCATTTGTCACAATATTTTCAAAATTCATCTGTTGCAGATGTATCAAAATGCGTCTGTATGTGGGAAAGGGTTAAAGTGATGCCAAACTGGAAAATTTTGAATAAATAATAACATTTTGTTAGTGTGGTGTTCATTTTTATGTTGCTTTCAGCAATTTTTAAGTTATATCAGGACATTTCCTACGGACCCCATAAACCTCAAGAGTGCCAAGGAGGGAAAGCCATTACAATCATTTTAAAGACTTTGGTATAACCCAGGAAGTTTTTCAACCCATGAACCGCAGCTTATGCAGATGCTCAAACACAACAAGGCTTTGATATATATAGCACAAAAATTGATCTAGATCTCAAAAAGGTCTGTATATGGAGCAGGATATAAACTTACCAACCGCGCATTCACAATGCGAGTCTAAAAACGTTACGACATCTCCTGTTGCTGCTGCATAACCAATTAATCGAGCCCGTATCAGACCTTCTCTCTGTTTGGTTCGCACCAACTTCACTTTTGGGTAATCTTTGATGTAGTCTTCAAGTGGCTTTGCTAAATGTGCTGCAAGTAGATAAAGTAAACATATTATTTGTCAGTTTAAATTGTGCTTTATCAGTTTCCCACGCATTTTGACGCAACTGCAGCAGACGTCTTTTGAAAACATTATAAGTGACAAACGGAGAAATTGCTCAAAATGAGCAATTTCTCCATTTGCCACAATGTTTTCAACTTTATTCAGTAATTATAACTTCATTTATACATATTTTCAATGTTTTTTGACTAAATGTTTTCAAAGTCGTCTGCTGCACAACATTTCAGTCAGTATCAATCATAAAATACTGCCTGCAAATTTATCCTGATACAAGCAAGTCAGTCTTAAACCCTTTCCCACCTACAACAAAACTGAAACAGACGACTGAAAAACATCTAGGTACAACTGCAGAAAATCTTTGAAAAGGAAAGAATAAATATTGAATAGAGTTTAAGCCTTTCCCACGTATATATAGACACTTTCTGATGTCTCTGCAGTAGAATGATGTCTTTTGAAAACATTGTGACAAAAGGAGACATTGCTCAAAACAAGGAATTTCTCCTTTTCCTTTCGCCACAATGTTTTCAACACTTTTATATATTTATATTTTCAAATATGGAGATTTTTCACATTTTTGCATAGATGTGTTCAAAGTCTTCTGCAGAAGATTTGTTGTATGTGGGAAAGGGATAAAAAACATTGTGGCAAAAGGAGAAATTGCTTATTTTTAGCAATACCTTTTTCCCACAATGTTTTCAAGACTCGTCTGCGCATAATGTGTCTGCAGTAAAGAAGGGTCTGTGCTGTCAGCACAGTTAGCTACATCTGTTTGGACCCCAGCTAGGATGTCAATAAAACAATATGGATGAGCTGGTTTCCATTTTTTTGGTTCAGACTGTTCCTCCCCATGGAATACAGTTTAACCCATTGAATCATAAACATTCTGTGACCCAGTCTATCATTTTAACACAGACTGGGATCTCATTTTTTACTGTGATTTGAGTGTTATAATAATTCAATGAGTATATTAAACTATTCTAAATAGATTCCTTAGTTATGTTCTAATTCTAAATGTAAACAAGAGGACAGCATTGGTTTCCAGAATTGGTTGAAAAGTTGAGACGTAACATTTATAGTCAGTGTTAAAAACAACTTATATCGCTTTCTAATGAAGTTTCCAAGAAAATAGTAATACTTTATAGTAAATTCTGTCTCCATTTTAATGCAATCCTAAAATCCTCTATTGGCTATCTGAAGATTCTGAAAGGTTTTTCATGCACTTAAAGAGACACTGAGCAAACTTCTAAAGAATCCGATAAATTCTGTGGTATCTATTGTGCTAGCACATGAATCTCTATTTTAACCCTTTCACACATATAGACGCTTTCTGACGCCTTAGAAGCAGACGATTTATGAAAACATTGTGGCAAACGAAACAAGAGCACCGCGGGTGCCTGACGATCATCTGTTATTATCATTTTACTGTTTATTTATTTTATATAAAAAATATTCAAATTCGGAAAGAATATTTACATATTATAATGACCACACACAACTGCTATTTTTCAAGGATTGAAACAAGATTAATTATGTGGAAATAAATACAAGTTCATATACATGATAAGAAAGATCTTCACATTGGATGGCTGTCACAATCAGTCAAGATCATATTAGCTGAGTCTTGTGTATGCAATGGACAGGCATTGGTACATTAAGTCAACTTTAACTAAAGATATTAAATATATAAAAAATCTCTATAATTGAATGGATGTTACTATGACTGCAGAGTCGTCAGAAAGCGTCTATATGAGGGAAAGGGTTAAAACATTTCCAAAGAAAACCTATAGCTTCTGTTGTTTTCAATGATCAGTTTTCCCTTTCTATATCAGTACTAATATGTCAGCTGAGTCTTGAATTTTGCTGCCGAGGTGTAAAAATGCATTTACAGAAAGGATTACTGCAACTGAAACTATGATATCTGCCAATTATAAACATCGCCACAGATGACTAAATGCTTTTAACCCAAGTAAAATTCCCACCTGCAGACGCATTTCGACGTAATAGCAGCAGACGACTTTTGAAAACCTTGTGGCCAAAGGTGAAATTGCTCAGGATGAGCAATTTCTCCTTTGGCCACAATGTTTTCAACTTTATTAAACAATTAAGCTATCTTTTATTGAGATTTTTCAGATTTTTGTCACTATGTTTTCAAAGTGGTCTGCTGCAGATTAGTTGTTTGTGGGAAAGGGTTAAAAAAAAACAGCAGTACTATATATGTCACAACAGATTTATTTAAGCACAAGACACGCAATATCATCAATTTTTGCAAACATTTATATTTATGACAAATCGGGCAGGAAAAGGAAAAGGAATCACCCTTCTCATTGGTGGATGTCAAAACAAGACTGTTTATTGATAAATCATAATTCAATATGACAAATGTCGGAAACGAAAGGAACCTTTACACATCAACACTTCCTGGAAACGCGATTGAACTTTTCCTGTAATTATAACACATCAATGTGTAGACACTCATGAATATGCAAATCATCTCTGTCAAGTCAGAAACGGAACAAATTGTCAGAGATAGTCTCACCAGAAAAAGAGACGTTCACATGCATATGAAAATGTTGAAGAAATATTATGGGGTATACTTTCTTTGACAAGAAGAACAACATGTCCTTGAACATTTTGTAGACCAAAAAAGTTGCTTGCCCAAGAAGTTGAACTTTTGCATAAATGCAGTCCTATTTTGAAGCATGCTTTTAAAAAATGGTAACAACTAAGCCTTTCCTATATGTAGATGCATTTTGAAAACAGCAAAGAAAAGAAGAACTTACTCATAATGAGCAATTTCTCCTTTTGCCACAATGTTTTCAACTCTTTTCAATAATTATACTTTTTTTTATAAAGATTTTCAATAATTATGGGAAAGGGCAGAGACATATAAACACAGCACTGTGTTTATATGTCTCTGGAAAGGGTTAAGCAGACTTCTTATAAATACAAGTGCAAACGAACAAAAAACCAAAATATTTTTAGACACTTTTAATTATATCATTTTAAGTACAATGTAAAGACGAGAGGGCCATGATGGCCCTATATCGCTCACCTGATTGAATAGAACTTCAATAGTTTTCAAAGTTTTTACGCTATACATGTATATAAGGAATACAAGCAACCCCCCTGGTGGGCATGTTTTTCAACAGATCAGAATAAATTGAACAACCTTGGTAGACCTGGAGGGTCACACATGGAACATTCTGGCAAATTACTTTCAAATCGGGACAGTGATTGAGTACAAGAAGATTTTTTAAGTTTTAACTATATTACATATATAATGAAAACATGCCCCGCCCCTTGGCAACCATGTGCTAGGAAATGTACCTTGCTCAAGGGCACTCCACCTGATGACGGTCGTGTTAGGAAAGTGCCTTGCCCAAGGGCACTCCACCATGACCACCATAACTGGGGATCAAACCCTGGATGCCCGGTTTGTTTCAAATCCCAGAGGCTAACCACTCGCCCAAAGTGGACTCCTCTGCTCAACATAAGCATTATCAATTTCCCCCCCCCTGGAAAATTGTATCAATCCCGGACTTCTTACAAATACAAGTGCAAACAAACAAAAAACCAAAATATTTTTTTTGTCCCGGGTTCGATCCCCAGTCGCGGCAATTCGATCATGGTGGATCGAGTGCCCTTGGGCAAGGCACATTTTCTAGCCTAGTACTGGTTTGTTCACCCAGGGAACATGAATAATAAAATTTAAATGTGCGCTAAATGACCTTAGCTGTCGACGCGCCATAAAACAATATACATTCATTCAAATTTTTCACATGTAAGTATATCACTTTTTACCTCATCTGTTTTTCTAAACAGAAGACAACTAGTACATTCAAACTTGCATAAAAGGTCATCTCTGTTAACCCTTTCCCTCATATAGACACTTTCTGACGCCTCTGCAGCAGACAGCGTTTTGAAACATGTCTACAAAGGAAGAAATTGCTTAAAACAAGCAATTTCTCCTTTTGTCACATGATGATGTTTTCAACTGTACTTTCATTTAAAGGGAGTTTCCATTTTTTTTTCGAGTACGTTTTCAAAGTTGTCTTCCTTGTGCTCAACAGTCACCTGTCTTCAACAGCCATATTGTGACTCTCCCCGAGCGGCTACTTTGACTGTATACCAAATAAATAAACTGTAATACAGACTCAATTATGGGCTGCGGAGAAATATTAATGGTACCCCCACAGCTTTTGGTATGAAACCCTGCCTTTATTGATTTTTGTGCATATCCAAATTAAAAACATTTCCCTCTGAAGCAATGTGCATGAATATTTCAATCAAACCAAGATATTTTCTGCTCCAATCCAATTCATATAAAAGACAAAAATAGTCCCGCCATGTAAAAGGACTCTTTTCCAAATAAAGCAAACAAAAGACCGAAAGACTAAGCCGTTTACCCGACACTGGTGATCGAAAATAGTTCCCCCATTCCCATACTCAACGAACCTACAGAAGATGACTTTGACTTTGTAAACATCTAGGCAAAAGCATGGAAAAACTCTATAAATTAATGGAAGTATTATTATTGGATAGAGTAAATTAACCCTTTCCCATCTATAGACACATTTTGACGCATCTGCAGCAGAGGACTCTTGAAAACATTGTGACAAAAGGAGAAATTGCTCAAATCGAGCAATTTCTCCTTTTTGACACAATGATTTCACCTCTTTTCAATAATGATACTTTCTTTTATAGATATTTTGACCTTGATAATTTCAAAGTCGTCTGCTGCAGATTTATGCGGGAAATGCTTAAATAAATTGTACCAACAGGAGAAATTGGTCATAATTTTACCCTATTTCTTTACAAAGTCGTCTGCTGCAGATTTGTCGAGTGTGGGAAAGGGTTAAATAAATTGTACCAACAGGAGAAATTGCTCATAATTTTTCCCATTTATTTACAAAGTTGTCTGCTGCAGATTTGTTGCATGTGGGAAAGGGTTAAATAAATTGTACCAACAGGAGAAATTGCTCATAATTTTTCCCATTTATTTACAAAGTCGTCTGCTGCAGATTTGTTGCATGTGGGATAATAATTTGAACGGACCTCATTGTGGTTGTTCTTTGATGAACAAAACAAAATAGAACTCTATGTGTTTGCTATTTTATCTTACTTTATACTATTAAAGGTATAAAATAAGAATTCAGAACAATATTTAGTGCTTTTATTAAATTTGATTGCTCAATAAAGCTATTGTTTCATGACATTTAAATTCAAAATATTTCTCAGCAAACGATGCATGGTATTCTAACAAAAAGGAAGTTAGAAATCTTTGTGTTTGGTTGTTTATCTTACCTTACTTCTAAGGATCGATATATAAATTCAGAAATCTTTGTGTTTGGTACATGTTTATCTGACCTATTATTAAGGGTATAAGAATTAATTCAAAACAATATTTAGTGCTTTTATTAACTCAGATTGCTTATTAAAGCTAATGTTTCATGCCATCTAGATTAGAAACGTTTCTCAGCAAACAATGCATGATATCCTATAACATATAATATCCACCATACTGTAATTAGAGAGATGAGACAACTGACAATAGGGTCTTTTTCAATATATTTTGATTAATCTTTTATTTCAGTAAATATCTGTCTCGTATTGCCCTTCTTTATGTCTGATCACATTTGACAACTTTCCCTGACTGAAGAAAATGGCTGTTTTCATTAAACCTTTCCCTCATACGACAATTCTGCAGCAGACGACTTTGAACATATTTTGTCAAAAGATGGAAAATCTCTATAATTGAATGGATAACCTATGACGAAAATGGAAAACATTGTGGCAAAAGGAGAAATTGCACGTTTTGTGCAATTTCTTCTTTTGTCACTATGTTTTCAAAAAGCCGTCTGCTGCAGAGGCCCTCAGAAAGCGTCTATATGAGGGAAAGGGTTAATATTGTGTTTTACACAGCTTTCAACAATTATTCTTTAGTTATAATACAGAACTTCCTGGGTCCGTTACAACAACAATAGGTCCGTTTATCCTGACACCAGTGAGTCAGTCTTACTGCTAAACCCGGTCCCAACCCTGAGTGCCAAAGAGGGAAATCCATTACAACAAAAGGACACAGACAGACAGACAGACGACAAAAAAGTGATCCATTTAACTGCCTCCCGTCTAACAGTCATCAAGGGACAAACAAATATGCACCTCATCTTAACCCTTTCCCACATCAACAAATCTGCAGCAGACGACTTTGATATCTTCTAGGTAAAAATATTGTTAACTCTCTTATTATAACTGCAGGTATAATTGCTGAAAAAAGCTGAAAACATTGTGACAAATGAAGAAATTGCTCGGCTTGTTTTCAAAAGTCGTCTGCTGCAGAATTTTGCAAATGCATCTTGGGGTTCACATGTGATAACTCTTTTGGGCCTGCAGACACACATTGACACCCCTGCATCTGACAACTTTTGAAAACATTGTGGCAAATGGAGAAATTGCTCCACTTGCCACAATGTTTTCATTTTTATTCAATAATCATACTTTCAATGTTATCATTTCTATTCAATAATCATACTTTAAATGTTTTCATTTTTATTCAATAATCATGCATACTTTTTTAAAGATTTTTCATATTTTGACATTTATGTTTTCAAAGTTGTCTGCTGCCCAGTTTTGTAGCATGTGAGAATAGGTAAAGGTAACACCTCACTATGTTGGTAAATGAGCGCATGGCATTTGTCTCAGTTACTAGTTTAAGATCTGGTCGAGGGTTCGATGCCCGGCCAGGTCATACCAAAGACATTCAAAATGGTAGGAATAATGGCTGCCCACCTTGATGCTCTGTGTTGCAGGGTTAATTAGCATTACGACCGACTGGCTGGTGTCAGGATAAATGGACCAGTGGTACCAAGGAAAAAATGTTGAAAGCGGCGTTCAACACCAAACAATATATTGTTTAAGATCTGATATTGCATTCTCTAGTAAACACAAAACACTCTCAATTTTAAAGTGAGTGGTATATGTGAATCTTTCCAATCAACAAAACATGTGAAACTTTGCCTCAATGTTTTCAACTGTATTCAATTAATAAAGTTCAATTAATAATGGGTTACCATATTTTTGCCCAGATGTTTTTCAAAATTTGTCATAATTATCTGGGAAGGATTAACCCTTTCCCTCATATACACGCTTTCTGACCTTTCTGCAGCAGACAGCTTTATAAAAACATAGTGACAAAGGAAGAAATTGCTCAAAACAGGCAATCATTCTTCTTTTGCAACAATGTTTTCCCACTATTAGTCATGTTTTGACAAACTATGTCAAACTTTAAGTCGTCCGCTGCAAAATTGTCGTATGAGGTCAGGGATTAAGGGTTTAAATGTACACATCAATCCATCAACTTTTGCTTGATACATCTTCATTATCAATTTCAACAAGCCAACAAAGTTATTTTGAGACAAAATTTTAATGGTTTCTAAAATACAAAACTTCAACAAACCCCACTTTTCTTTTGAAAACCTAACATTACCACCGAACCAAAAGAAAAATCACCATTAAATTAATAAGCCTATCTTTTTGCATTCCCTGACATGAAAGCATTTTGCAGCACAAAAATTTACCATATTCTCCCATAATTCCTTGGGAAGCGATAATTTCACTTGACTTCGATCATAAGCGATGAGACCAATATTTGCCTTATAAATCATTCTTAATTATAGAAGTGAAACTTGACAAGATCTTCTTGAACCCTTTCGTTCATAGATTCAACTCTCCAGAAGGCCTGTAGCAGAAAAGATTCAAAGGAAGAAATTTCAGACCGTTTTTCATTTACAAAAGCCGAGACTTTCTCCTGATAGCATATTTCAGAAATCAAAACCTGCATATATAAACAAGAGGGCCATGATGGCCCTATATCGCTTACCTGATTTAATAGAACTTCAATAGTTTTCAAAGTTTTTACTCTATACATATAAGGAAAACAAGCAACCCCCTGGTGGCCATGTATTTCAACGGATCGGATTTATTTGATCAACCTTGGTAGAAGGTCACCCAAGGAGCATTTGTGCCAATTTTTGTTTAAATCAGGCAGGTGCTTTTGGACAAGAAGTTTCTTAAAGATTTTACAATGCACATATAAGGAAAACAAGCCCCGCCCCGTTGCGGCCATGTTTTTCAACGGATCGGAAATAATTAAACAATCTTCATAGAGGGTGCCCTTAGGAACATAAATTGGTGCAAAATAATTTTTAAATCGGGCCAGCACTTTTGGACAAGAAGTTTTTCTAAGATTTGGCAATTTTCCCCTTTTCTAATGCCGCAGCAACCAAAGTTCTACTTGGAATTGAATTCTTTGAACAACATTGAGAGGGGACCACCTTAGGACCATTTCTGTGAAGTTATTTTGAAATCTGGCCAGTACTTTTGGACAAGAAGATTTTTAAAGTTTTAACAATGCACATATAAGGAAAATGAAGTTTTTAGAGTAAAACATATTTTTATTAGAAAATACTTACCAGTCATTTAATACCTGATATATAAGCCCCTAGCACTTAACTCATCCAGAAAATTGATCGCGCCCAGCGTATCCCTCACGTCCGTGTGATATACACGGCTGCCGGCAAGCACCGGCCTACGTGACCCACGTGCCACTTTTAATTTACCGTAAGTGTTGGGTGACGACGCGGGGTTGGGAGGCGGGACTGTGAAATGACTGGTAAGT
Source organism: Serripes groenlandicus (assembly GCA_031761405.1). Lineage (NCBI taxonomy): Eukaryota > Metazoa > Mollusca > Bivalvia > Cardiida > Cardiidae > Serripes > Serripes groenlandicus. The sequence goes on along the minus strand of JASEVX010000004.1, from coordinate 127,599,692 downwards.
ATTTTCTAATAAAAATATGTTTTACTCTAAAAACTTCATTTTTATGTCAAAAATACGTTACCAGTCATTTAATACCTGATGACTTTGCAGCATCGGCCGGAAGGATCGTCCAACACTTTGTCATCAGAGATGTAGCACCATGTAATTTATTTGTCATTTTAACGTAGTACTGAACACAACAGCTTATAAAGTCGGAGATTGGATTAAAGGAATATTCAATCTGCTGTGAACTTTATTGTTGTGTTAAATGCATATTTAGCGAACAACTCGCTGAGATGCCACAAGTGGGCCCAGAGAATACAAATTATCTGACTGAGAAGACATGGAACGCAGATAGAACGATGAAAACGTGGACTGCGATTTCCATACTGCAGCATGCATAATGTCCTCTAAAGGAACATTGTTGGTAAAGGCCCAACTAGTAGAAAGAGCGCGAACCTCATGCGGACGAACCTGAAGCAATGAGAGATCGCCGAGTGACAGATCTTTGTACGCTAACTTAATAGTAGATGATATCCAGCGAGAAATAGTAGCTGCTGAAATATCATTACCTCCTATAAGAGGAAGAAATAATCTCTTCCTAAGACCCCTTGCCCCGTCAACCCTCTTAAGATAATACTTAAGAGATCTGACGGGACAAAGGAATCTGTCGGGATCAGAAGGACCACAGTTTGCAGAGAGACTGGGAACTGTAATGGCTTCCGGAAGAACCGACGGTAACTGATTCTTTACCAGGCTGACAAAGTAGTGTGAAGGAGCCGTCGGATTCATTGAACCTGGCGTACCCCGACTCTACAGATAGTGCGTGTAACTCACTTCTACGCCTAGCGGTCGCAAAAGCGAGTAGAAACACTGTCTTGTAAGTCAAGAACTTAATAGACGCAGACGCAAGAGGCTCATTGGGAGCTTTCGTAAGTGACCTAAGAACACAAGATAAATCCCATTTTGGAGTTAAACTCCTGGAAATAGGTTTATCTAGCTCGAAAGAACGTATAAGTTCAGAGAGAAATGGATTTGAACCAATGCTCTCTCCCCCTTTGAACTTAAGAGTATTCGATAGCATAGAGCGGTATCCTTTAACCGTACTAACAGCCAGATGCTTTTCCTCAAAGAGGAAAAGAAGAAAATCGGCAATCTGAGTTATAGAGGGACACTCATGATTGACCGATCTTGCACCACACCAATCTGAGAAGATCGCCCACTTCGAATCATAGACAATTCTAGTGGACTGTCTCCTTGATTCTGCGATGCGAGAGGCAACTTTGACAGAAAAGCTTCTCTCTCGGATTGAACGCTTGATAAACTCCAAACGTGAAGGTGTAGCATTGCCAGGTTGGGATGAAGACGCCGACCCGGTTGCTGAAACAGAAGGTCGTCTTGAAGAGGAAGACGTACCGGTTGTGCCGAGAGGCAGGCCAGGAGATCGTTGAACCACGATCTCTGGGGCCAGAATGGTGCTATCAACAGTATTCTGCACTGTTGAGAGCGTAGTACTTTCTGAAGTACGATTGGGACTAGAATGAATGGGGGGAACGCATACCCGAATAGACGGTTCCAATCGAGGGTCAGTGCGTCCACTGCCCAAGCTGCAGGATCGTACATTGGCGACACATAGAGTGGAAGCCGATGATTGGCTCTGGTGGCGAAAAGATCCACCAGAGGTGTTCCGATCTGCATGAACACAGAGTTTACCACACTCTGGTTCAGAGTCCATTCCGCCGGTAGAATCATGTTCTGGCGGGATAAACTGTCTGCTAAAACATTTAGGTGACCGGGAACGTGTTTTACTAATATTACCAACGACGCCGCCCGGCACCAAAGGAGCAACTTCCACGTCTCCAGAAAGAGAAGGTGGGAGTGCGTTCCTCCTTGCCTGCGAATGTAGAAAACAACAGTAGTGTTGTCCGTCGACAACAAAACAGTTTTGTTCGCAACGGAGGCAGAGAATCGATTGAGGGCTAGCAGGACCGCCCTCAGCTCTAAGTTGTTTATGTGCAAACACCTTTCCTCCGCTGTCCACATGCCCTGGGCTGTTAAGCCCTGTGGCTCTAAATGAGCTCCCCAACCCACAGCACTGGAATCTGTAAAAAGGTACAGATCCGGAGGTGGAGTGAGCAAGGGCACCCCTTGTAGATAGATTAACGGATCCAGCCACCACCGAAGGTGTGACTTGAAGAAAACCGTCAGAGCTATCTCCTGTTCCAGTGAATCCACAGATGGACGCCACAGGGACAGAAAAAGATACTGAAGGGGTCGCATGTGGAGCCTGCCTAGACTGACTAGGTCGGCTGCTGCACTCAGGGAACCCAGAAGTGACAGCATGGATCGGGCTGTTACCGACACCTGATCCAGGGTGAGTCTGATTTTCTTGCAAAGAGAATCGACTCTGTCCGAGGGAACTCGAATCACCGCTAGGTCGGTGAGAAAAGTCATTCCCACGAACGTAAACCTCTTTGACGGAATCAAGTCCGATTTCTGCGTGTTGGGTAGAAGACCCAATCGCAGAATGGTCCGCCAGGCTAGAGACAGATCGTGAATTAAATTCAAACGATTTGCTCTGTGAAGAAGCCAGTCGTCGAAGTATTGTAGGAGCTGTGGGCCCTGCATACGCAGAAAGGCTCCCACAGCATTGATTACCTTGGTAAATACTCGCGGTGCGGACTTGAGGCCGAAGGGAAGTGCCACAAATTGGAAAACTTCTCCCTCTACCACAAACCGAAGGTATTTCCTCGACGAGGAAGCGATCGGAATGTGGTAATATGCGTCTGTGAGGTCTAGAGAGACCGCCCAGTCGTCTTTCCGGATAGCTATTCTGATGGAGCGGGCCGACTCCATCTTGAATTTCTCGACCGGTATCAATAGATTTAGAGCTGATAAGTCTATTACCGGTCTCCACCGACCGTCTTTCTTCGGAACAAGAAATAGACGGCTGTAGAAACCCCGAGAATTGGGGTTGAGAACCCTCTCTTAGATAGCCTTCTTTTTCAGAAGTGATGAAATCACTTCTGACATGGCCGGATGGCGTGATGACATATCGATCGGCACGCTTGTCAGAGGAGGTGGGGAAACGAAGGGAATTAAGTACCCTTCCCGTATCACAGACAAGATCCAACGATCCTCTGTTATACATTCCCACTCCTCTATGAAATGCGACAAGCGGCCCCCGACTGCTATCTCCGGCCTTGGGAAGATCATAGAGAGGTGCGCATCCCTAGGGCTGCGGCCTAGGGAGAGAGCTGCGCTTAGAAGTATGCCTCTTAGCTCCCACTTGAAAATGGGGCTTTGGTTTGGCAGACTTTTGGCCCGTGGAAGACGGTTGTTTTGGCACAAAGGCCTTAACATCCTGCTTTTGCTTCTTGGCAAGGGGAGGTTTTCTAGCCTTACCCCCTTTTCCAGATGGCGCTGAGCGCTTCTGGCTCTGTGCAAAAGCATTAGCTGCATTCGCCGAGAGGCGTCTGGACTGTTCTGATGAATCAGAAACAGTCACCGCAGCTATTCTTCCACCGAAGAGGAGATCGGAAGCTAGAGGAGCAGCTCTCAGTTTGTCCTTGCTTTCTTGAAGCAGCAAGGAGGATTTGGCTAAAGCCGCATCTCTCCTTGCGGACAGCATCTCTGTGGCGTTCTGAAGATTCAGAGCCATGAGATGCCTATTGCCCGTATCAAAAGCTTCCAAAATTCTGTTAGCACCTCTGCTAGAGACATTCTCCTCTTTTAACAATTGGGACAGAGCTATAGCGAAATGATCATCATGAGAAGAAACCATAACACCCAACCTAGCTCTGGCCTCCCACTTCTCGAGTAACTTGGAATTAACCGTTACAGAAGTGGGTGCAGACAGTCCCAGCATAGCAGCGTCCCCGTCTAAGGCTGGCACCTTGACTGGGAAGAACTCTTTCGAAGTGGTATACTTCTTAGGAGTTACCCATTCTTTAGAAATGGCTGCTGGGACTGACCAGGGTTGACAAGAGTCAAGAGACCTGGTGGCCTGCAATTGTTCAATCAATCTGCCCAGATTGTTTGCCTGAGGAAGCAAACGTAGTGGTGTAAAAGCCTCTGCGTTTAATTCCTTGAGACTTGATAGGTTTTTCCGACGAGGGGGAGCGTCAACCTTTGGGCAAAAATGGTCAGGAACTACCCTGAACACTTCATCAATAGCCTGTTGTAGAGACATACGCTCTACCGTTGGCTCGTCACCTGAAAAGGACTGATCTCCCATTTCTTCGTCAGACGAAGGTGTGGGAGAGCTTTGAATCCTGTGACCATGTTCAGCTCTACTTGGTCTCTCGACCGGGAGATGAACGACCGACTCAGACAAGGAATCATGAGATGAATCTATGTACTGATGTAGACCCTTTGATAACAACTTCCCTTCCGCAGCAGGATGAAGTTGAACTGGGTCGACAGTCGGGACCGAGCTAACCGTATGTGACGGTCCCGGCCTCCCCTTCACAGGACACATCGAGTGTACTTGCTCGGGAGGATGCCTATCTAAGGACTGCCTCATAGAGAGGTGTCCTCCCGGGGGTTGCAAATTCCCATTATTTGGATATTGCTGCTCCCGGTAGGCCTGAGTAAACCGTAGATCACCACCCCTTTGTTCCGGTTGAAACGGGGTTTGGTATTGAGAAGGGGTGTAATCTCGAGAGATATACACCGACCCCTTTGGAGAACGGATTGATTTCTCAGAACGAAACTCCCTATACCCGGTGTTCGACGGCTGAGAATTTGAACCAGGTACGTAATGACCATAGGTTTGATAACTATTACTCAGCTGTCCGGGGTACGGTTGACCGGGGACCGGTTTACCGTAACTATTAAACAACATACCCGGATGTCCGGCAAACGAATGATACCCCGTATCAAAACGTTGATGTTGCCCGAGACCTGGTCCACCGTTACCCGGTGCCTGGTTGACTGGTGCCTGGTGCCAGGTAAAACAAAACCCGGATGACCGGCGTCTCGCATACCGTGGCTATCTGACAGTATGTCTGGTTGTCTATTGACGGAAGGATAATTATTATCCCATCGAACATGCTGTCCAGACATTTGTCCTCCTGTACCTGGTTGCCCGGTACCCGGTTGACTCATGCCTGGTTGCCAAAAACCCGGTGACCCGGTGGCAATATGACTACCCGGTTGTCCGGTGCCCGGTGTACCGGTGCCGGGTGTCCTGGTGTTCCGGTGTCCGGTGACCGTTTTCCCGGAGTCATAAGGGTTCTGCTCGAAAGCATTACCCGGTTGACCTATGTTAAGAACGTTAGACGTTATCCCAACATTTGTCTCCAAAAATTCCCGCCCGTAGGCATCATTCTTTGGACCTCTGAATGAATCCGAAGACTCATAAACCACAGAGGGTTGTGTTGGAATCGGCCAATCTGCCAGGTTTCCCTGAGAAAGGCCTGTTGCTTCACCCGAAGGATTAGCCCCAACACCTGGCATCAGAGAATGTTGTTTTCCGTAAGAGAAATGGTCCACAGACCCCCGTTTCTCCGCAGTACTAACTCCAAACCCTTTTGCCAGTCGCTCTTTCCTGCCCTTTGCAGAGCCAGCCGAAGAAAGAGCGTCTGTGACGAGTGTAGAAGGAACAGCCGTAACCTTCTGCACACTCGCCACAATCTCGGAGTCTGAAAACCCTTCAAACTCCTCACCGCTAGAAGAACTCAGCACTTTTTGTTTTTTACTTACCTTCTTCTTCCGGTCTCTGTATAATCTCCTTTTCCCAGCCAAATTCCAAACGGAAGCGGTCCAGGAACTGCAGATTTCACAGGGTGATTCCTGTGTGCACGAAGTGCAATTTAGACAGGCGAGGTGAGTGTCCCATGTAGCTACTATATGGCCGCATGTTCCACGCCTCTGATCACCTTTCGGCATAGTTATTTAAAGAATAATATACGAAATAAACACCAAAAACAAACACAAAATTTTTTTATAAATTTTTGTTTCTACTTTTTATTTTCTAGTTTACTATGGACGTACCATTTGAAATCTTTCCATAAATTTAATTCAATAAATATACAACAAACATATCATACACAAGGAGATGATAACAATAATTGATACCTCTAACGAGGAGGGGAAATAAGGATGTTGAAAACAAACAATACTCGGAATCCGCACTCGACGATGTGATTGAAATAGTGGGTGGGGTAACCCACCGTGACTTTCAATTTGTTGTGTACAAAATAAACATATAAAACAAACAATAATTTTCACAATTTAAATTAGCTTAATGTTTTATACAGATTCGGGACTGAATGAGCAAACTTGCTTAAGATGAAAACGCCTTAAAAAGACAAAGAAATTAATTTATAAATAAATAAATAACTTAGCCGTCAAGATGGTGTGTCCAGGAAATTAAAAGTGGCACGTGGGTCACGTAGGCCGGTGCTTGCCGGCAGCCGTGTATATCACACGGACGTGAGGGATACGCTGGGCGCGATCAATTTTCTGGACGAGTTAAGTGCTAGGGGCTTATATATCAGGTATTAAATGACTGGTAACGTATTTTTGACACAAAAACAAGCCCCACCCCCTTGCGGCCATGTTTTTCAACGGATCGGAAATATTTGAACACGCTTGGTAGGGGGGGTGCCCCAAGGAACATTTGTGCAAAATAAATTTTAAAGCGGGCCAACACTTATGAACAAGAAGATTTTTTAAGATTTGGCAATTTTCCCCTTTTCTGATGCAGCAGCAACCAAAGTTCTACTTGGAATGAAATTGTTTGAAAAACTTTGAAAGGGGACCACCTAAGGATCATTTCTGTGAAATTATTTTGAAATCTGGCCAGTTACTTTTGAACAAGAAGATTTTTTAAAGTTTTAACAATGCACAATAAGGAAAACAAGCCCCGCCCCCTTGCGGCCATGTTTTTCAACGGATCGGAAATATTTATACAATCTTGGTAGAGGGTTCCCTAAGGAACATTTGTGCAAAATAATTTTCAAATCGGGCCAGCACATTTGGACAAGAAGATTTTTTAAGATTTGGCAATTTTCCCCTTTTCTGATGCTGCAACAGCCAAAGTTCTACTTGGAATTAAATTCTTTGAACAACTTTGAAAGGGGACCACCTAAGGACCATTCCTGTGAAGTTATTTTGAAATCTGTCCATTGGTTTAGAAGAAGAAGTCATTTGTAGGAAATTGTTAACAGACGGACTGACGGACGACGACGACGATGACGGACGCCGGACATTCAGTGATCACAAAAGCTCACCTTGCACTTCGTGCATAGGTGAGCTAACAAGGGGACCAAGATGGTCCTAATTGATCACCAGACTGATGGTATATGTGTGACTGCTAATGTCAAGAACAATTTAATCAAGGTGGAAAGTATTTGCAAGGAGTAAATAAAACAGCAGAATCAGTATAACAGTAAATTGTAGAGTAATAAAGCATTCTAAACGAGTAATTAGATAAATAACAAGGGAAGCTATTTGTAACCAGCCAGTCTCCACCAATCAACATGGCTTTAAGAATGTATGTAGTATGTAGTAACAATGGCAGCTAGCCCCTTACAGCCCCTCAACCAATCAAAATGTCGCTATATCGCTCACCTGATTTAATCAAACTTAAAAAGTTTTCATCGTTCTTTGTCTATACATATATATATGGAAAACAAGCAACACCCCCCTGGTGGCCATGTTTATCATCCTATCAAAATAATTTTCAAGTCTTAGTAGAGGGGCACCCAAAGAACATTCATGGCAAATGGACAAGAAATTTTTAAAGTGTTTACCTTAACAAGTCTATGTAAAACAAGTGATCCCCAGGGTGGAGCCATGTTTGACACCAGGGCTATAATAATTTGACCAATCTTGGTCCACTAGATGAAGTTAGATTTCAAATATTTAACTTTTAGACAAGAATATTTTTATAGTTTTTCCCCTCTATGAGTATATGTAAAACAAGTGACCCCCGGGATGGGGTCATTTTTTACCCCAGGGGAATAATCTTGGTAGAGGTCAAATACACGATGCTACATATCAAAGGCCGGGGCCCTCTACTTTCAGATTTTTTTTTTTTTTTTAAATTTTCTCTATATGAGTCTATGTAAAACAATAGACCCCAGGGAAGGGGTCATTTTTGGACCCCAGGGCTATAATTTGAACAATCTTGGTAGGGGTCCACTAGATGATGCTACATACCAAATATTAAAGGCCTGGGCCCTCTACTCTTAGACAAGAAATTTTTTAAAGGTTTTTCCCTATATGAGTCTATGAACAAGCTCCGCCCCCCTGTCGGCCATGTTTTTCAACGGAGCGGAAATATTTGAACAATCTTGTCAAAGGGTGCCCCAGGGAACATTTGTGCAAAATAATTTTCAAATCGGGCCAGTACTTTTGGACAAGAAGATTTTTAAAGTTTTAACAATGCACATATAAGGAAAACAAGCTCCGCCCCCTGGCGGCCATGTTTTTCAACAGATTAGAAATATTTGAACAATCTTGGTAAAGGGTGCCCCAAGGAACATTTGTGCAAAATAATTTTCAAATCAGGCCAGTACTTTTTGACAAGAAGATTTTTAAAGTTTTAACAATAGGTACCCCAAGGAACATTTGTGCAACATAATTTTCAAAACGGGCCAATACTTTTGGACAAGAAGATTTTTAAAGTTTTAACAATGCACATATAAGGAAAATAAGCTGCGCCCCCCTGGCGGCCATGTTTTTCAACGGATCGGAAATATTTGAACAATCTTGGTAGAAGGTACCCCAAGGAACATTTGTGCAAAATAATTTTTAAATCGGGCTAGTACTTTTTGACAAGAAGATTTTTTAAGTTTTGGTTAATTTTTCCTTTTTTGTTGCCGTGGCAGCCAAAGTTCTGCATGGAATAGAATTCTTTGAACGAGTTTGAAAGAGATCCACCCAAGGAATATTCCTGTAAAATTATTTTGAATTTGGTTAATTTGTTTAGGAGGAAAAGTCGTTTGAAGGAAAATGTGAAGGGACGGACGACGACAACGACAACGGACAAAAATGTATGTTGTAACAATGGTAGCTAGCCCCAGCACCTCCTCAGTAACAATCAACATGATTTAAAGATGCCCAAGCAACTCAACCAATCAAAATGAGTCTAAAAATACTTGTAGTAACAATAGTAGCTAGCCCCTCAACCAATCAACATGGCTTTAAACACTTATGTAGTAACAATGTAAATTAGCCCCAGCAACTCAACCAATCAAATTGACTCTAAAAATGTATGAAGTAACAATGGTATCTGTCCCCAGCCTCTCAACCAATCAACATGGCTTTGTGTAGTTAGGCATCTATGGAACATTATCTTAAAAATGGACAAGGAGTTTCAGAGTAATTTTACAGTTTTGTCATTTTACCTCTCATCTGATGCTGTCAGATGGCCATGTTTTGCAATTGAGCACTTATGCAGATTTTAAACTAGAGATTGCTTTTTTGAAAAAGCGTCTGTCTCCCCATTTGTGTGGTCGTAGGGGAGGAAAAGAAATGATTGAGTCAAAATCAATAGGGGTCATCTAATAGGTTAGGACATACCTGCACACCAAGTATAAATTTCCAGTACATAAGTGTTCTCGAGTTATTGACCTTGTGATCTCAAAATCAAACAAAATTTATAGGGGTCATCTACTAATTAGGACCAACCTGCACAATAAGTATGAGTAATTGCGTAAACAAAATTTGTTCAGGTGAATGGTACTGTGACCTTGACCTTTGACCTCAAAATCAATAGGGGTCATATACTGGTCAGGACCAACGTGCGAAACCAAGTATGAAGTTCCTCAAAATTATCATTCTTTAGTTATTGAGCGGAAACCATTTTTCAGCTGAAGGTTACCATGACCTTGACCTTTGAACTAGTGACCTCAAAATCAATAGGGGTCATTTGCTGGTGGTGACTAACCTGCACACTAAATATTAAGTTCCTGGGCCCAAGCATACTTCAGTTATTGAGCGGAAACCATTTTTCAGCCCAAGGTCACCGTGACCTTGACCTTTGACCTACTGACATCAAAATCAATAGGGGTCATCTACAGGTTAGGACCAACGTGCGAAACCAAGTATGAAGTTCCTCGAAATTATCATTCTTTAGTTATTGAGTAAAAACCATTTTTAAGCTGAAGGTTACCGTGACCTTGACCTCTAAATCAAACAAATCAATAAGGTTCATCTAGGTTAGAACCAACCTGCACACCAGGTATGAAGTTCCTTGACATAATCATTCTTTAGTTATTGAGCGGAAACCATTTTTCAGCTGAAGGTTACCATGACCTTGATCTTTGACCTAGTGACCTCAAAATCAATAGTGGTCATCTTTTGGTGGTGACCAATTTGCACACCAAGTATTAACTTCCATGGCCAAAGCACTCTACAGTTATTAAGCAAAAACAAGCATTCTTCAGTTATTGAGCGGAAACAATTGTGATGGACATGACCTTGACCACTGTGACCTTGACCTTTGACCTAGTGATCTCAAAATCAATAGAGGTCATTTGCTGGTAGTGACCAACCTACAAACCAAGCATGAAGTTCCTGGGCCCAAGCAAAAACAATTTTTCAGCTCATTGTCACTGTGACCTTTCAGCTCAAGGTCACTGTGACCTTGACTTTAGATGTACTGACCTCAAAGTGGAAAACATTGTGGCAAATGGAGAAATTGCTCGTTTTGAGCAATTTCTCCTTGTGTCACTATGTTTTCAAAAAGCTGTTTGCTGCAGAGGCGTCAGAAAGTGTCTATATGAGGGAAGTGGTTAAGTAAATGACTAAGTTGACATGTTGACATAAATAGTTACCTTGCTGTCAAACAATCTTTGTTAAGAATTAATTGACTTTTTTGGGCATTTTTATTTGGGAAACAAAAATGATGAAATATAATTATGCTTTAAAGTATTTTAGTTTTATTTAGCACTAACAAGAAATGATGTGAAATTTAAAGTCTAAGTGGCAAACAATGCAGATTTCAGGAGCGACACCTCGTTCCTGAAAGACGAATGAAGCTTGTGTGGCATTGACTTTTGTCAAACAGCGGTTAGAACGATGGACTAGCTTGGGTTCTAACTATCAACCCCTACATTGAAAGCCTGCATCGCCACCAACTGCAGCTTGGTAACAACATCCTGCATGACCATCTATATCAGGGAAAGTGTTGCCAATACATCACTGTTCTTTAAAATTCTACTGTCAATTCATAATGCACACTAATTATACGGACAAATATAAAAGTTTCAAAATAACTATATTTTCCTCAAAATTTTCCTCAGAATTTTAGAACACTAGATAAAGAATTCTCATCAACTTTCAGATAATTACACAAACCATCTGAAGTAGTCCCCAGAAATAACTGCCTTAAAACCTTTTTCACTTGCAGACGCATTTTGACGCATCTGCAGCAGACAACTTTTGAAAACAATTTGGCAAAAGGAGACACTGCTTATAATGAGCAATGTCTCCTTTTGCCACAATATTACCAACTCTATTTAAATGATAAAGGTTTCATTTAATAGAGATTTTCCATATTTTTTTATAGATGTTTTCACAGTCGTCTGCTGCAAATTTATTGTAATGGGGGAAAGGGTTAAATTGTTAATGCAAGGTTTAACCCTTTCCCTCATACGACAATTCTGCAGCAGACGACTTTGAACATATTTTGTCAAAACATGGAAAATCTCTATAATTGAATGGATAACCTATGACAAAAAGTGGAAAACATTGTGGCAAAAGTAGAAATTGCACGTTTTGTGCAATTTCTTCTTTTGTCACTATGTTTTCAAAAAGCCATCTGCTGCAGAGGCGTCAGAAAGCGTTTATATGAGGGAAAGGGTTAAATTGTTAATGCAAGGTTTAAGTCTTCATTCTCCAATTTTCCTGACTTTTTGCCTCTCCTGCAGAATTTGGAAATTGTCTTAATTATCTTGTAAATTACTGCCTTAAAGGTTCTCTTCAATCATTTCTGAAGATTGGTTAACTCTCTCCAGACAAAAGTTCACGCCTCACTAGCAGACATTTTGAAAACATTTTGGGTGGAGGCAAAAGGCTCAAGCAATATTACTAAACAAGAGGGCCATGATGGCCCTGGATCGCTCACCTGATTTTTTTCACTTTAGCTTTATAAGCCCCGCCCCCTAGCGGCCATAGTTTCAGACCAATCAACTTGGCTTGAAGGAATCTGATAAAGGGTCACCCTAGGAACATTTCTACAAAATTATTTAAAAATCGACCCGACACTTTTGGAGGAGAAGATTTTTTAAGTTTTCACTATAGCCATATAATGCAAAATAGCCCTGCCCACTGGCCAATCAACATGGCTTGAAGGAATCTGATATTGGGTCACTTACAGAACATTTCTACAAAATTATTTGAAAATTGGCCTGACATTTTCGGAGAAAAAGATTTTTTAAGTTTTCACTATAGCCATATAAGGCAAAAAAGCCCGCCCCCCTGGCAGCCATGTTTTTCGACCAATCAACATGGCTTAAAGGAATCTGATAGAGGGTCATCCAAGGAACATTTCTACAAAATTATTTGAAAATCGGCCTGACACTTTCGGAGGAGAAGATTTTTTAAGTTTAAACTATAGCCATATAAGACAAAATAGCCCCGCCCCCCTGGCGGCCATGTTGTTCGACCATTTCTACAACATTATTTGAAAATCTGTTTCGGAGTAGAAGAATTTTGAAGTTTATTTCATTTCGTTGCCATGGAAACCAATATTCTGCATGGATCCCAAAAATGTGAAGGAAATCTGGTGAGGTCATTGAGTCTCAGGATGCTTTCTGTGAAGTTTCATCCCAATTGACCCACTGGTTACTGAGGAGAAGAAGTTGACGCACGACGGATGACTGACGCCGGACGCCGGACAAATGGCGATCACAATAACTCACCTTGAGCAAAGCTCAGGTGAGCTAAAAAATGATACCTTCTTATTTTCTTGCCCTCAGATTTCAAAAAAGTTTTATCAGATTTCAGTTTTCCTCCATACAACAAATCCGTGCAAATTAATTTACAAATCAGTTCTGTTTTTTTGGACAAGAAGAATCTAGTAAGAATCAAATTCTTTGAACAATTTTTGATGAGGGCCACCTAGGGAACCTGTCTGTGAAATTACTTCGAAATCGGGAGCAGTTGTTTCAGAGAAGAAGATTTGAATGGACAACGTACAACAGAAAGACGCCGGACAGGATCACAATTATAGACAATTATAAGCTTTAAATTGTGCTCAGGTGAGCTAAAATCTGTTGAAACCTGAAAACAAATTGATCATTATGAGCAATTTTTCCTTTTCCTAGAATCTTTTCAAAAGTTGTCTGCTGCATATGCCTCAAATTGAGTCAGCAGATTTGTTGTATGTTAGAAAAAGTATTTTTTTTAAAAGTTTTTAGGTATAGCAATAAAAGGGAAAACAGCACTGTGCACCCTCTGGCTTAGCTTGAAGTAATCTGATAAGAGGATCACCCAAGGATCATTTCTACGAAATCATTTAAAAATCGGCCAAAAGGTTTTGAAGGAGAAATTTTCATAAAAAAAATATTTCAGTTGCTATGGAAACCAAAATTCTGGCTGTGAAGTTTCATCCAAATTGACCCACTTGTTACAGAGGAGAAGATGTTAAGGGGTGCCGGAGAAAGGACGATCAAAATAACCCACCTTGAGCACAGGTGAGCTAAAGATTTGCTGTTATTTTGTCAATTTTATAAATCAAATTCCTCTCCTGTGCATTGAGATATTTTGAATAAAAAGATCAAAGGATGGTATATAATGGTTTGACAATTCTTGGTTTTATTGCTATACAATGCTATTAAATTTCTAGAATTTATTTCTCCCATCAGAGATATCAATTAAACTTTCAGTATCACAAAATGTGGTTTATATTAAAATGACTACCGTTAATGTCATTGTTTTCCCTTATTTTTAAATAATTTACCTGATATGCTATTTTCAGGGTCACCTTTCAGGCAAAAATGCAATATCTGGTAAATTTAAAGTTGCCATGGTTTGATACAGAATTTTGACAACACTGGGGCATAATTTGAACAATCTTGAAAGAGGACCAAATATCTTAGCTCTAGGTCTTTCTGATTCAGACAAGAACAATTTCAAAGTAACCTAAATATTTCTATGTAAAACTGGTGACCCCGCATTATGAACCCAGAGGTATAATTTAAACAATCTCGTTAGAGTAGCACAAGACGATGCTACACACCAAATATCTAAGCCTTAGGCCTTTTGGTTTCATGCAGACAAGAAGATTTTCAAAGTTTTTCCCTTTATATTTTTATGTAAAACAGGTGACCTATGGGTGGGACAACTTTTTAACTAAGAGTCATCATTTGAATAATCTTGGTAGTGAAGCACTAGACAATGCTTCATACCAAATATCTAAGCTCTACGTCGTTCAGCTTTAGACAAGAAGATTTTCAAAGTCTGCCTATATATCTCTTTGTAAAACAGGTGAACCCCGGGGCGGCGTAAATTTTGAATCCAGGGGGATTATTTGTACATTCTTGGTAGAGGACTACGAGACAATTTAAGACACCAAATATCTAAGCTCTAGGCCTTTCGGTTTCAGACAAGAACATTTTCAAAGTTATGCCATATATATCTCTATGTAAAACAGGTGACCCACATTTACTAGGCAGAGCCAATTTTGACCCAGGGGCATAATTGTAATAATCTTTGTTCAGGACCACTATAGACAATGCTACACACCAACTATCTAAGTCTTTCAGTTTCAGACAAGAAGTTTTTAAAGTGTTTCCTTTTTGTTGCAATTGCAACCAGAGTTCTGCATGGAATTAATTTCTATGAGCATCTTTGAAAGAAGATCATCCAAGGATCATTTCTACCAAGTTAAGTCAAAATCCAAACAGCTGTTTAGGAGGAAATGTCATTTAAAGAAATTGTTGGGGACAGACATCATGCCATCACAATAGCTCACCATAAGCACTACGTCCTCAGGTTAGCTAAGAAAGTCCATCTAACCTGACCACGCTAGACTGACAAAAAATGGAAAGATAGAGGGACAAATGGACAGACCGGAAAATACCACGCCAATATACCATCTGCCATTGGATATTGATACCTGAACGCCCCATTCCTAATCCCCAGGCCGAGCCCCGGTAGCTCAGTCGGTAGCGATGCGGGCTGTCAATCCAGGGGTTGTGAGTTTGAATCCTGGCTCGTCTAACTTTCTTTCTGACGATTGACAAAAGTCAATGCGACATACATCATTCATCTTCCACCAATGGGCTAAGTCTATGTGGAAAAGCAGCCAGTTGCTTGGGAAGTTCGTTGTGTGGAGTACTGGTGTGAGAAAACCAGGAAATGCATGAGTAGGTGAACTGGCCGCCGTGATATAACTGAGAAATTGTTAAAAACGGCGTTAAACCCCAATCAATCCTAATCCCCAAAGCTAACCTGTGACTTGGCCATGGCAGATTCCTCAAGAGTCATATGTATCAGTAAAAGGGATTAAAAATTATAGTACCGCATTATCTCCTGCATGAGGCAATAACAAATATGGGTCTAAGTTTCAATTTGACTCTTTCATTGATCCTGCACGTACCTTTTGACATCTAAACAACTTTAGGCAACACTTTTGAATATATTATAGGAAGGTGAGAAATTATAAACTCAAGATGAGCGTTACAATTGATGGACTGGTGTCTGGAAAAACATAACCTTTAACTCTTTCCCTCATACAACAATTCTGCAGCAGAGGACTGACGTTTTGAGCAATTTCTTCTTTTGCCACAATGTTTTCAAAAGTCGTCTGCTGCACATGCGTCAGAATACTTCTACAAGTGGGAAAGGCTTAACCACATGTTAACACATTTTGTCATCTGCTTCAGATTTACAGTTTGTGGGAAAGGGCTGAATGCAACACTTGTAATGGGTATAACTTAGGTATAACTGAAATACAAGTACCTCTGACAGTGATGGAAAACACCATTCAAACAAAACAAACAGAATGATCAATTTCTCTTTCTTCAACATCGAAGAGGCATCAAAAGTCATATCAGGGAAAATGATTAAATGATTTATTACGAGTTAATTTGACTTGCATCTCCTCCATCTTTCGGTGACAACAAAGCATCGACACAAAATTAGGAAACAAAAGAATGTGACAATGAATTCTGCATTTATCATGAATGCGAAACACGTCATGTTAATAGAGGGTTACAGAGTCTTTAGGTACACAGCGTATTTCAAGGTCTAAAATCCTTATTTGACACTTGAACCATAAATCGAATCATCTCTTTGAGGTGATATGTTTGAGTACGACAACATTGAGTTTGGTTCGTTAATAATATAATAAGAGAGAAATCCTCGAGAAGACAAGTTTACCTCTCATTTCAATATCTGTGTTGCTGGGGTTTTATGCCGTTTTCAACATTATTTCAGTTATATCATGGTGACAGTTAACGTATTCATGATCCCTTGGTAATCAAACCAGTACTATGCTAGGAAACGTGCCTTGCCCAAGAGCACTCCACCATGACCACAGCGCTGTGACTGGGGATCAAACCTGGGACAACCAGTTCCAAATCCCCAATGCTAACCACTCGGCCGGCCACGGCAAATGCCTCATCTGTGAAGACTACAGTGTCGAAGATAACCAGGTTTATAACATTTTTGAACTAAGAGTGTCAAATTAACTGTCACAATAATATCCTCTTCAGGAAGGCAAAACTCTGAAACAACTTTAAGTGGTTTGGCCAGTTTTTTTATATATCTCAACCAAGGTTTTATGCCCATAAACATTCACAGCAAGGGCGGTGATGAACTGTTGCTAAGAACTGTTGAAGTTCAAAAGAGCTGACAGGGTCCATTTGGCTAAATATTGGATAATTCTAGGGCCATAATCCAAAAGTGCCTTGAACGATTTTGATTGATATCTAATTTGACTGAGACAATATGCCAACAAACATGACCAGCAAGCTTGGTTAAGATTGGATGAAAATTTATTGGCTAAGTGAGCTGACATTGAGAGAGACGCCCGCCCGCCACAGGTGTTCACATGATATAGGCCTGTCCAGTATAAAATACGGGAGTATAAAAGTGACCAAATGCAACTATATTAAATATAACCTGGAATCATACTGTGACAAAAGTCTCAATTTTCAAAAATCTACCTGAATCCTTCAAGATTGCGCCATTTCAAATTTATTCTAAAAACATTTCTGGGAGGCGTGTCCCCAAACCTCTTAAAAATAAGGCCAGGCCATCAATTTCATTTCTTCCTAGCTATGCCCTGTATTATCCCTTCCCGACTTGTAAGACGCATTTTGACGCATATGTAGCAAACAATGTTCGAAAACACTGTGGCTCATAATGAGCAATTTCTCCTTCAACTATTTAATATTTATACTTTCATTTATAGAGATTTTCCATATTTTTGAGTAAATGTTTTCAAAGTCGTCTGCTGCAAATTTGTTGAATGTGTGAATGGGTTATACAAGCAAGAAAACCAGGAAGGAGGTAACAATCAACACAAAACGTGAAGACAAAACAATGTGACAATGATTTCCTCATCTATCATTACTATTGGATTATATGCATCAAGTAAAACTAGCCCTAACCATGTCAAGGACACCATGGGTCTTTAGGAAAAGATTGTTAGACTGTTCCAAGAAACACTCCATGTTGCCTGCCATTAGTAATACCAAGTAAATTCTCTTTTGCCACAATGTTTTCAAAAATGCATCTGCATGTGGGTAAGGAAAAAAAAAAGGTAACAAATTCACTTCAAAAGAATGTATACAGCTAATGAATAAAACTAGAATGGAGTGCTCCGCGGAGCACATGTGTCACCTAGATAGAGCCACCAAAACAAACTCAGACATGCATGGTTAGGAAAGAAACCAATCAGCTTAACTTTAAGGTCAAATTACATCAAATACATCCGCTGTCCTGCTGATCTACAGCCAAATATTCCCTTAAATAAACTTGGTTTGTATAGAAATTAGTTAAACCATCACCAGAATGCATTGAATATATGAAATTTAGTTTAAATTCATTGTAAATGTGTATAGGATGCACTTAGCCAGGAAATGATTGATTTCATCACTTTTAGTATTTTTACCTTGTTTGAAAGTGAAAGTAGAGAATGCTAAACACCGGTTTTGTCCGGGCCTGATTTGGTCCAAAATGACAATAACCATTTTCGTCTAGTCAATTTTTTCTTGCAAAATGCATGACGCCCTATTTTCTTTGGTTTGTTTTAAAGCTTAGAGGTTACTCTTTTCAATGATATGGGGTGTTCTACATGAGAAACGCTTAGAAAGTGTGACAATTGAGAACTGAAACTGGTCAATGTACATGGAAACAAAGAAGGAATTTATTTGGTGTATTGTGACTCTAACAGATCTTAAACAGATTGGAAATGATATCTCTTTCTTTTTCGACTTAATTAAAGACAACCTTAAATCAATAACTGGATGAGTTAATTACCTCAGACAGTGTTTCAATGTAACGATCATTTTTTTCTTCCTAATAGACAAGCAAAAACCAGTAATAAAAATCATTAATAGCAACTCGTGTTTCATCGCAACTTCTTTGGCTTTCTTACTAACAAGATAAACCTTGGGGACAATACCACTCACGACTAAGACATCTTCTAATCAAGGCTTTTTTGTTTAACAAAAACTAGACAACAATAGTACTGCTAATCCTTTCCCATATACATCAAGCCTAGAGGAAATGACTTTAACCTTTTCCCACATACATCAAATCTCCAGCAGACAACTTTAATCCTTTCCCACATACAACAAAACTGCAGCGGACGACTTTAAAAAAATATAAGCTTAATTGATAAATAAAGTTGAAAACATTGTGGCCAAAGCAGAAATAGCTCATCATGAGCAATTTCACCTTTGGTCAAAATGATTGCAAAGTCGTATGCTGCTATTGCGTCAAAATGCGTCTGCAGGTGGGAAAGGGTTAAAAAAACATTTTATGCAAAATTCTAAAAATATTTAAATATGTTTATTATTTATCGAGTTATGAACAATGGCAAAAAAAACTTGTTCAATATAAAAAATCAAATCTCTTTTAGTCATAATATTTTCGAAATGTGTCTGCACTGTAGGAAAGTGCTCAGTGAACAAAATTTAATGCAATACATTACGACTGTCCATCTGATAAACAAAATTAAGCAGGTGTACACCTACTAGTACAGCCAACAAAACAGACTACAACTAATCATACAGGCTGGAAATGATATTTCTTTAGTTTAATTACCCTTTCCAAAATAAAACTAATCAGCAGAAGACAAATTTGTAAACATCTAGGTAAATATATGGAAAATCTGTATAAATAAATGTATAATTATTGAATAAAATTGGAAAACATTTTGGAAAAATAAGAAATTGCTCATCATGTGCAATTTCTCCTCTTGCCAAAATGTTTTCAAAAGTTGTATGCTGCAGAGGCATGAAGATGTGTCTGTATGTGGGAAAGGTTTAAAAGACAAGCTAAATCCAATAACTGGATTAGTCCATTAAAAAGGCACAAACTACCTCAGACAGTGTTTGCATGATAACCATCGTTTTTTTCTTCCCAATAGACAAGCTAAAACCAGTAATAAAGATCATTAATAGCAACTCACGTTTCATCGCAAGTTCTATGGCTTTCTTACTAACAAGATAAACCTTGGGGACAATACCACTCACTGACTAGGACATCTTTAAAACTATTTCCCTAATATGCAAAACACATTTGCAGCAGAACTGATGATTATTGAAAGATTTGTGGCAAAAAGGAAAATTCCTTATAATGAACAATTTCAGCTTCTGCCTCAATGTTTATACTTTTCCAAATATGAATAATATTACTAATAGAGATTGTACACGCTGTGTTGTCTGTAATGATTGCTGTACACGCTGTGTTGTCTGTAATGATTGCTGTACACGCTGTGTTGTCTGTAATGATTGCTAACTTGTCTGCTGCAGCTATATACCACATGGGCTGGGTTTATGTGACTATAGATCAAACAGTTCGTACCAACCAATTTCATTTACTTTTTCGAAAATTTTATTTCCATAATATAATTTTTTAGCAGAGGTCCAGATTAACCCTTTCCCTCATATTAGAGGCTTTCTGACGCCTCTGCAGCTGAAGGCTTTTTGAAAACATAGTGACAAAAGAAGAAATTGCACAAAACGTGCAATTTCTCCTTTTGCCACAATGTTTTCCACTTTTTGTCATAGGTTATCCATTCAATTATAGAGATTTTCTATTTTTTGACAAAATATGTTCAAAGTCATCTGCTGCAGAATTGTTGTTCTATGGCTTTCTTACTAACAAGATAAACCTTGGGGACAATACCACTCACTGACTAGGACATCTTTAAAACTATTTCCCTAATATGCAAAACACATTTGCAGCAGAACTGATGATTATTGAAAGATTTGTGGCAAAAAGGAAAATTCCTTATAATGAACAATTTCAGCTTCTGCCTCAATGTTTATACTTTTCCAAATATGAATAATATTACTAATAGAGATTGTACACGCTGTGTTGTCTGTAATGATTGCTGTACAAGCTGTGTTGTCTGTAATGATTGCTGTACACGCTGTGTTGTCTGTAATGATTGCTAACTTGTCTGCTGCAGCTATATACCACATGGGCTGGGTTTATGTGACTATAGATCAAACAGTTCGTACCAACCAATTTCATTTACTTTTTCGAAAATTTTATTTCCATAATATAATTTTTTAGCAGAGGTCCAGATTAACCCTTTCCCTCATATTAGAGGCTTTCTGACGCCTCTGCAGCTGAAGGCTTTTTGAAAACATAGTGACAAAAGAAGAAATTGCACAAAACGTGCAATTTCTCCTTTTGCCACAATGTTTTCCACTTTTTGTCATAGGTTATCCATTCAATTATAGAGATTTTCTATTTTTTGACAAAATATGTTCAAAGTCATCTGCTGCAGAATTGTTGTATGAGGGAAAGAGTTAAAGGAGGAGTATACAGCTCTTTTACCCACAGTATCTCTCATATCATCCAACCAAACGCTATGATGTGGGTACTCAAAAGAATCGTCTCAATGAGACAATTTTTTTGAGTATCCACAACATAGGGTTAGAGGGTAAAATAAGGATTTTAGAACGTCCAAAACTCCCCTTATCTAGAGCTCTGGTTTTAGGTCACAAATTTCATGATAAGGATCAATGGTGAACCAATATATTGATAAATTCATTAATCTAATGGGCTTTACGGTGTTCTATCACTGTGACACAGGAGTACAGCAATTTGCGTGATATGAATAAATCCTGAACTCCACATGATGTCAAATATCCAATTAAAAAGCAAAATAGAAAAACAAATTTGTGTGGTCAAATGTAAAAGTCATTGTGACCATGTAGAAGTACACAACACTAACTTTTCCAAACATATAATTGCATAGCCATTTAGAATCGGGAACATATTACCAAGGACAACGTATTCGATCAAGGGTCAACGTCACAGTGACCAGAAGTTATTCAGATATTTGACATTTCCCCTGTCTTAGATTTAATTAACTGTATGTCAAATTGTGTAAACCTAGGTGCTGTATGGTCACAGTATATTCTGCTTATCTGTCTATATTGCGAACAGAACAGGCAATATCCTGATCGGACTGCCTGCAGTGGTCCAGATAAGGAGGAGTATACATCTCTTTTGCCCACAATATCTCTCCTATCATCCATCCAAACCCTATGATGTGTGTACTCAAAAGAATCGTCTCATTGGGACGATTCTTTCGAGTATCCACATCATAGGGTTAGAGGGTAAAATAAGTATTTTAGACCGTTAACAACTCCCCTTATCTAGAGCTCTGACAGTGCCTAGATGGGCAGCTTAATCTGGTCTTTGCTGGTCACAAACTCCTGAAGATACGCTTCCATCAGGTATTGCTCATATGATATTGTGAATAAAGGTAACAAGAATGTTCAAGGTAAACAAATGTGTTAATCCTTTCCCACATACAACAAATCTGTAGCAGATAACTTTGAAAACATCTTGACAAAAACACAGAATACAGAAAACAAGAGACCCAAGAGGACCAGTATCGCTCCACGGTCTTAGGCAAAAATTAAATCTCCAAACAGCCCCGCCCCCTGATGGCCATGTTTTTCGACCAATCAACATGGCTTAAAGGAATCTGATAGAAGGTCACCCTAGGAACATTTCTACAAACTTATATGAAAATCGTCCTGACACTTTCGGAGGAGAAGATTTTTTAAGTTTTCACTATAGCCATATAAGGCAAAATAGACCCGCCCCCTTGCGGCCATGTTTTTAAAATTATTTGAAAATCGGCCTGACACTTTCAGAGGAGAAGTTTTTTTTAAGTTTTCACTATAGCCATATAAGGCAAAATAGCCTGGCGGCCATGTTTTTCGTCCAATCAACTTGGCTTGAAGCAATCTGATAGAGGGTCACGCAAGAAACATTTCTACAAAATTATTTGGAAATCGGCCAGATGCTTTCGGTGGAAAAGATTTTTAAAGTTTACACTATATTTTTCTTTTGGTTGCCATGGAAATCAGAATTTTGCATGGATCCAAAAAAATTGAAGGAATTCAGGAGAGGACATTGAGAGGATGCTTCCTATGAAGTTTCATCCTAATTGGCCAAGTGGTTAGGGAAGAGAAGTTGTTTGAAGCAAAAAGTTAACGGATGCACGCATGACAGACAATTCACCATGACATAAGCTCGACTAGCTTTCAGCCAGTGGATCTAAAAATGGAAAACAATGTGGCAAAAGGAGCATTAATTATTGCTCATGAGTAATTTTCCCTTTTTGTCACAATGTTTTCAAGAGTCGGCTGCTGAAGATGCGTCAGAAAGCGTCTGTATTAGGGAAAGGGTTAAGTCAAAGTTTACAGACAGACAGTTGAGAGTGAAATGATTCCTGTCAAGATAGGCAAAGCAAAAATCCACTTACGTTTATCAGAGAAATCATCAACAAGTACAATTTCTCTTATAAGGTGGGGCGGTGATCTATCTAACACAGTAAGGAATGTTCGTAATAACACAGTCCAGGCTTCATTGTGAAAACATATAACAACACTTGTGTCCGGTAAAGTCTTTCTGTAAGCTTGGGTTTTACATCTGAAAATATACAAAGAAATCATTTACTTGAGAGTAACTTCCTTTTATTGAATGCACGTTCTATCATATGTTCATGACTGTAAAGTTCAACCTACTTTAAGTGAATTTGAGCTCGATCTAACATTGAATATTAACTTGGTCAAACATTGAATGTGAGCTTGGTCTAACATGGAATGTAAGCTTGATCTATCATTGAATATTTTAAAACTTGGTCAAACATTGAATGTCAGCTTGGTCTAAAATTGAATTTCAGCTTGGTCAAACATTAAATGTCAGCTTGGTCTAACATTGAATTGCAGCTTGGTCAAACATTGAATGACAGCTTGGTCAAACATTGAATGTCAGCTTGGTCTAACATTAAATGTCAGCTTGGTCAAACATTAAATTTCAGCTTTGTCTAACATTGAATGTCAGTAATGTTGGGACGATGATCGATTATAATCCAAAGTTGATCGGATATGCATCACGTTAGCGATAATCGATTGCAATTTACCACAATGGATTATAAATCGGTTCACCTTTTTTGCTTCATTTATGTTTGATTAATATTCGCTTCCACAAGGGAGATTACTCTTGTGGGCTAGCATGTAAATACAACAACTTGAAATCGAAACAAAGTGTTTTTTTGGCAATAAAATGATACAACCTAGTAAAGACAAGACATTAAGCCGGTATATTTTTTATCAAACATAAATAATAAGAAGCATTGCAAACATTAAGGCTTGTTAAATACAATACTGTATGAACCGATTATATAATCGATGTCTAATCGAATGAGGCAAAGTGTAACTGATAATCGATTGTAAAAATGGAACCGATGGCCCAACACTAAATGTCAGCTTGGTCAAACATTGAATGTCAACTTGGTCAAACATTGAATGTCAGCTTGGTCTAACATTGAATGTAAGCTTGGTCTAACATAGAATTTCAGCTTGTTCTAACATTAAATTTCAGCTTGGTCTAACATTGAATGTCAGCTTGGTCAAACAATGAATGTCAACTTGGTCAAACATTGAATGTCAGCTTGGTCTAACATTGAATGTCAGCTTGGTCTAACATTGAATGTCAGTTTGGCCTAAAATTGAATGTAAGCTTGGTCTAACATTGAATGTCAGCTTGGTCTAAAATTGGATGTAAGCTTGGCCTAACATTGAATGTCAGCATGGTCTAACATTGAATGTGAGGTTGATCTAGCACTGAATGTGAGTTTGATTTATCATTGAATATCACCTCAATCTAACATTGAATGTAAGGTTGATCTAACATGGAATGTAAGCTCCATTTAATTATGCAAATTCCACCTTGTACATCAAATGCAAGTTCCTTGTACTTGACATTGAATGATTATTCAATCTATTTTGGAAGTTCCATCTGAATGCAAATTCCATCTAGTGCATTGAATACATCATTGGTCCTTTATTTTACATTGAACATAAGCTCCATCTTTTTGAGGGAAAATTACTTACTGCACAGAAAGGGTTTGACCTTACAATAGTAAAACGGTTGTTAAGTTCAGTCTCATCATAAAAGTCTCCACCACATTAATTGAAACTTTACCCTGGCATAGAAAACATTTGGAAGTCCTGTCAGCAGACATTGAGTGAGAAAAAGAAAACTATCTTATGCTGTGGAATTTCCCTTTATACAAAATGCTTATAACTATTTTATATTGTAACCCTTTCCAAATGTGTACTCTTGTGGAATCCGCTGTGGTTAGCGTCGGGGATTTCGAAGTTCGAAACCGGGTGTCCCGGGTTCGATCCCCAGTCGCGGTACTACGGTCATGGTGGAGTGCCCTTGGGCAAGGCACATTTTCTAGCCTAGTACTGGTTTGTTTACCCAGGGATCATGAATAAGTGAACTGTCGCCGTGATATAACTGAAATAATGTTGAAAGCGGCGTAAAACCCCAATAAATAAATCCAAATGTGTACTCACATTTGACGCCTCTGCATCAGACAACATAAAAAACATTGTGGCAAAAGGAGAAATTGTTTAATACAAGCAACTTCTCTCTTTTTGCCACAATGTTGTCATTCTATTCAATATTTAATTAAACACTTTGATTTATAGAGGTTTTCCATATTTTGGTTTAACCCTTTCCCTCATATAGACGCATTCTGACGCCTCTGCAGCAGACAGATTTTTGAAAACATGGCGACCAAAGAAGAAATTGCTCAAAACAAGCAATTCATCCTTTTGTCATCATGTTTTTAACTCTATTCAATTATAATTGTACTTTCATTTAAAGGGAGTTCCTAAATTTTTTCAGGAATGTTTTCAAAGTCGTCTTCTGCAGATTTGTTGTATGTGGGAAAGGGTTAAAAGCCTTTGCTGCAGATAAGTTGTATGGGGCAAAGGGTTGAATGACTACTTCCAAGTATCTTTCTATCTACCCTTCGTTATACAGCTATATGTCACTTTAAACAACATTTATGTTTGCTGCAAAACACAACTTGCAAAAACTGCCAACTGCCTTTGCACAAATTGTCGAGGAATCTGCTGTGGTCGAGTGGTTAGCTTCGGGGATTTGAAACATGGTGGAGTGCCCTTGGGTGCAAGGCACAATTTCTAGCTTACGTACTGGTTTGTTTACCCAGGGATCTTGAATAAGTGAACTGTCGCTGTGATATAACTGAAATAATGTTGAAAGCGGCGTAAAACCCAAATAAAACAAATCGTCGACAGAGTATAGTGTGCACATTTTGTACACTTTATAAGCTTTTCATTCATCAAAATCTTCCAGACATATGTGAGAAGGAATTAACCCTATAATATGTAGACATGTGTTGAGGCATGATGTAGACTGCAGCAGACCAATAAATATAGATTCATTAACCCTTTACCACATACAGCAAACCTGCAGCAGATGACTTTGAAAGCATGTTGGAAAACGCCTAGAAAGTCACTAAAATTGAAGGTATAATTACTGCAAAGAGTTGAAAACTTTGTGGCAAATGTAGAAATTGCTCGTTTTGAGCAATTTCTCCTTTTGCCACAATGTTTTCAAAAATCATCTCCTGCAGAGGCGTCAGAAAGCGTCTATATGTGGGAAAACGTTAATCAGAAAGGGTTTGACCTTACAATAGTAAAACGGTTGTTAATTTCAGTCTCATCATAAAAGTCTCCACCACATTAATTGAAACTTTACCCTGGCATAGAAAACATTTGGAAGTCCTGTCAGCAGACATTGAGTGAGAAAAAGAAAACTATCTTATGCTGTGGAATTTCCCTTTATACAAAATGCTTATAACTATTTTATATTGTAACCCTTTCCAAATGTGTACTCTTGTGGAATCCGCTGTGGTTAGCGTCGGGGATTTCGAAGTTCGAAACCGGGTGTCCCGGGTTCGATCCCCAGTCGCGGTACTACGGTCATGGTGGAGTGCCCTTGGGCAAGGCACATTTTCTAGCCTAGTACTGGTTTGTTTACCCAGGGATCATGAATAAGTGAACTGTCGCCGTGATATAACTGAAATAATGTTGAAAGCGGCGTAAAACCCCAATAAATAAATCCAAATGTGTACTCACATTTGACGCCTCTGCATCAGACAACATAAAAAACATTGTGGCAAAAGGAGAAATTGTTTAATACAAGCAACTTCTCTCTTTTTGCCACAATGTTGTCATTCTATTCAATATTTAATTAAACACTTTGATTTATAGAGGTTTTCCATATTTTGGTTTAACCCTTTCCCTCATATAGACGCATTCTGACGCCTCTGCAGCAGACAGATTTTTGAAAACATGGCGACCAAAGAAGAAATTGCTCAAAACAAGCAATTCATCCTTTTGTCATCATGTTTTTAACTCTATTCAATTATAATTGTACTTTCATTTAAAGGGAGTTCCTAAATTTTTTCAGGAATGTTTTCAAAGTCGTCTTCTGCAGATTTGTTGTATGTGGGAAAGGGTTAAAAGCCTTTGCTGCAGATAAGTTGTATGGGGCAAAGGGTTGAATGACTACTTCCAAGTATCTTTCTATCTACCCTTCGTTATACAGCTATATGTCACTTTAAACAACATTTATGTTTGCTGCAAAACACAACTTGCAAAAACTGCCAACTGCCTTTGCACAAATTGTCGAGGAATCCGCTGTGGTCGAGTGGTTAGCTTCGGGGATTTGAAACATGGTGGAGTGCCCTTGGGTGCAAGGCACAATTTCTAGCCTACGTACTGGTTTGTTTACCCAGGGATCTTGAATAAGTGAACTGTCGCTGTGATATAACTGAAATAATGTTGAAAGCGGCGTAAAACCCAAATAAAACAAATCGTCGACAGAGTATAGTGTGCACATTTTGTACACTTTATAAGCTTTTCATTCATCAAAATCTTCCAAAGACATATGTGAGAAGGAATTAACCCTATAATATGTAGACATGTGTTGAGGCATGATGTAGACTGCAGCAGACCAATAAATATAGATTCATTAACCCTTTACCACATACAGCAAACCTGCAGCAGATGACTTTGAAAGCATGTTGGAAAACGCCTAGAAAGTCACTAAAATTGAAGGTATAATTACTGCAAAGAGTTGAAAACTTTGTGGCAAATGTAGAAATTGCTCGTTTTGAGCAATTTCTCCTTTTGCCACAATGTTTTCAAAAATCATCTCCTGCAGAGGCGTCAGAAAGCGTCTATATGTGGGAAAACGTTAATACAGATTTTCCATATTTAATTGCCTTGATGTTTTCAAAGTCATCTGCTATAACTTTGTTGTCTGCGGGAAAGGGTAAGAAGTAAACAGTGATGATACCATTCACAATGAATACAGCAGAATATAAGGGTTGAAATGTTGTCTCTAGAACGTGCATGTCAGCTTAACCCTTTCCCACGTACAACAAATCTGGAGCAGCCGAACTTTGAAACCATTTAGTGCATGATATAAAACATATCTATAAATGAGGGCATTAGTATTGAATAGAGTAGAAAACATGGGGACAAGAGGAGATATTGCTTGTTTTGAGCAATTTCTTCTTTTGTCGCCATGTTTTCAAAAAGCTGTCTACTGCAGAGGCGTCAGAAAGTGTCTGTATGAGGGAAAGAGCTAATAGCTAAGAGCTTCAGAGAAGATACCTGAACTAAAATCCAAACAGAGCTTGTGATTGGTGTTCGCCTTTTAATCTGATATAGTCAATATAGTTAAACCCTTAACCCACTTCATTCAGACAGGCAAAGTTATCCCCTACTGAATATTGACGAGGGATTGTTTTCTTGTTTTGCTACATGTATCTGATTGGAAAATGTACCTTGTGTGGAGTCAATTTCTTACATGTGTATATCTATGGACTTATTATTCTAAATATTGATAAATGAGTAGCAGAGTAAGTAGAACAACATAAGACTGCACCTGCATAATATTATATAAGCAAACATGGTATAAAGGCTTGTACAGCAGGACAATAAGCCTTAAAGCCGCGGTCACATCTTACTGTCACGCATGTAGTTGATCGTAGTGGGGGATGACCTAAGTTGAAAGTTGTGGAACGTAGTGGGGGATGACGTAGTTGACCGTAGTGAGGGATGACTGTAGTTGACTGTAGTGGACCGTAGTTAAACGTATTTGAACATAGTTTAAACTGTAGTTCAACGTAGTTTGAACTTCAAGAAACCCATGATTTGGCTGTGGTAAGCACAAAAATGTTTAACATGTTCAAAATATCTCTACGGTGAGCTTGGATGCCAAGACCCTACTGTGACCGTAGTTTGAAGTAGGTGACCCTAGTTGACCGTATTTTACCCTACTTGACCTTGTGATTACTTGTGAAATGTTGTTCTTGAAATTATGAACTTTTCATGCCACTTATGAACTGTTCATGAACTGCCATTAAATAGTTCTTAATCACAGTTCAAGAACTTTAGTTCATGAACAGTGAGATAAACTTGTTCGTGAACTGTTCAAGAACTGAAGAAGAACATGGCAAATTCTTAACAAGTTCATAAACATCTGTCAAGTGTAATTCAAGTACTTTTAATGAACCCTATAAGTTCTTATTCTGTTCTTGAATGGTAAGTTTAATATAAATATATCACTGATTTTAAAATGATATTAATTAAATTACAATGACTTTTTAGCTACCATTCTGAATAGAGAAATAAGAACATTTATAGATCACTTCTAGAACACTTCTAGAACACTTCTAGAACCAAAGAAGTTCTTATAAATGTATTATAGTGAAAACTTTTGAAATCTTCTTGTCAAAAGTAAAGGCGCTAGTGAAAAACATTAATGCAATTCCAGTGAAATTTCATTGTTACCTGCTATGTTACTGGAATACCAGTAGAATAACCAAAAATACCACTGGAACTGAACTTGAATTTGAAATATACCAAGGGAGTTAACTCAAGCATAAAACACAGGAACTCTTCAAAAAGAAGTTAGTAATGTACGTTTTTTGGTGGGAGAAATATGTTGTGTTTCAAAGGCACAGAGAAGTTTTTTGTAATTTCTTATGAACAACTTGATGGGCTCATTTGGTAAATGTCTTAAATGTTACATTGTTTATTAAATTAGCAAATTGTATTATGCTATGTCATAAACAATAAGTTTATATTGGTGATTTATTTAAGTATCACATTGCCACATGTGAAAGAAGCCAATTGTCTTCATATAAAAAATATTTTTATTGAATTCTGGTTCAACTATGTTTCAATGAACCAGAATATTTTCTGTACATAATCTGCACAGGCTTTCTGTAATTTCTTCTGTACAAAATCTGGTTCATAGGTCCACCCAGACTATTTCATACACTGGTTACCAACCAATTGAACATGAACTTCTCATGAACTGTTCATGAACAGTAGTTCTTGAACTGTTCATGAACTGTAGTTCTAGAACTGTTCATGAGCGATAGTTCTTGAACCGTTCATGAACAATCCATGAAGAGAAAATGGCACAATGAATTTGCACAGGAAAAAGTTCTTGAACAGTTCATGTTTAAAAAGAAAATCAAGAATATTTCATGAATTTTCAGTTCTTGAACAATTCATGAACTTTTTAATGACAATGTTTCCTGGATGTGTCATGAACTGTTCATGACCTGTTCAAGAACTACATATTTAAGAACTTTTTAAGAATTTGTGCCATTTTATCTTCATATACATCCCATGAACTGTTCATGAACCAGGTACCTGAACTTTGCATGAATTATACAAGAACTGTTCATGAACAGTAATTATTCATTTCACAGGGGTGTAGTTGCCCGTAGTAACATTTGTAGCAGCAATGTTGTCTCGTCAAGATCCAAAAGTGCAACAGCTGTGCCCACCCCTTAGCTTACCTATACTGCGCAGGCACAGCCTCGGAGTTTTATTGTAGATCAACGCAATTGACACTTAGAAGTTTACTTTAGTTGTGCGTACTTCGAACGTAGTTCACACATAGTTCAACGTAGGTTCAAACCTAATTCATCCATCTTCTACCTAGTTGACCGTAGTGGCACTATGGTGAACTATGTTCAAATGAACTACGGTCAACTATGTGCGTGACCGTTAGATGTGACCGCAGCTTAAGAGTTAACCCTTTCCTACATACAACACATTTACAGTACACAACTTTGAAAAGACTTAGGCACATAATACAGAAAATCTCATTAAATCAATTGATCAATTTTCAGTCATATCTCGGCGACCAGTTCACCTACGCATGCGTTTCCTGGTTTTACCACACCAGTAAACCACACAACATACTTTCCAAGCAACTGGCTGCTTTTCCACATAGACTCTTAAACAGTCCATTGGTGAAAGACGAATGACGCATGTCACAGTGACCTTTGTCAAAAGTCGGAAAGAATGTTGGCCAACCTGGGATTCAAACTCACAACCCCTGGATTGACAACCCGCATCGCTACCGAGCGAGCTACTGGGGCTTGGCTAAATCAAAATATGATTAATGAATAAAGTTTAAAACATTGTGGCAAATAAAGAAATAGCTCATTATGATCAATATGTTTGTCTGTTTGTAACAATATTTTTAAAATTTGTCAGCTGCAGATGTATCAGAATTCGTCTGCTAGTGGAAAAGGGTTGCTTAAATATCTGCATGTTCAGTGAATGATCAAATCCGGTTACAAAATCACTCACCAAATTTGTTTTATCCTTGTTGGTATTACGGTAAGGTTTAACAAATATTCCATTCTAAAAATCTGAAATTTAATCATTCCGAGTTTTTAACCTTTTCCCTCATATAGACGCTTTCTGACGCATCTGCAGCAGACAGCTTTTTGAAAACATAGTGACAAAAGAAAAAATTGCACAAAACGTGCAATTTCTCCTTTTGACACAATGTTTTCCACTTTTTGTCATAGGTTATCCATTCAATTAAAGAGATTTTCCAAGTTTTGACAAAATATGTTTAAAGCTGTCTGCTGCAGAATTGTCGTATGAGAGAAAGGGTTAAATATTGAGGGGAAAAAGAGAGGAACTATTCAAAAAAAGGCCCTGGCTTATAATAAAGCTGTGTTCATTCCAGTCATAAAACTCTCCTAGACACTAATTAATGACTTAAAGCTAAAGCAAAGACCAGAACAAAAATCCAATAGCTTTAACTTTATTACAGCATCAAACATACAATTGGAAATAGAACCTAGTCATTCAGAAACAAACCGGCATGCTCAGGAAAATTTTCGTGAATGTATTTCAAAGGATCAGATTTGCACTAAAGACATATAATGGGAATCTGTGAATAATCTTAATTAATAGCTTGAACAATTCTGTAAGACTGGTTTACCAATGGAATGTTTATGTAATATAACTTTGCAATTGGACGAGTAGTTTCCAAGGTGAACATAATGAGCAGCATTGCAACCTTGAAATTTACAAATTATTTTATGTCACAGGGAAAACCTGATCTGTATCTTGCCAAAATACAACTACCTACTAAAAATACATTGAATATTTTGCAAGTGTTACAGACAAAATGAGACGAAACCAAATCAGAACAAAATGCTGGACAGACGACAGAGAGTAACACTGTTTGCTATTTACCATTTGCTGTAGTTGCAAAGATATAAGAATAAAACACGATTTGCCACAGCAATACTAGTTCCCACAACTACTATAGATATCTCCCTTGTCTGCCATTTTGATAGGCAAATATGATGAGCATTAATAGAGAATATTTTAAACAAGAGTTGTCGGAGGACAATATAGCTCGCCTATCAGGGCCACCTTCTATCAAGGCCTACTTTAGAACATTTATAGCATTGGTAAAAGTCCAAAATCTAAAAGTGGAATAATTCAGTTGAAATTGAATTTACAAAAGAAAGAATAGCAACAGCATAAATTATATAGTTTCTGAGAAAAGGCATTGAATACCTAACTATAACCCAAAGTTCCAGGTCTTGCACACAAAGGTTTGACCAAAAAGGGACACAATTCAGTCAAAAGCCATTCCAGAGTTATGGGACTTGACATGCAGGGTCATATATTGACCTGGAATAAGTAAGTGAAGTTTCAAAGCAACAGCTTACACAGTGTCTGCATGAGAAAAGGCCTTGCACGCAAAGGTTTGACCAAAATTCTAAGTCCAAAAAGGGGCACAATTCAGTCAAAATCCATTCCAGAGTTATGGGACTTGACATACAAGGTCATCTAATGACCCTGAATAAGTGTGTGAAGTTTCAAAGCAACAGAATACACAGTGTCTGAGAAATGGCCTTGCACGCAAAGGTTTGACCAAGCTGGCAACACGTACGTCAACACCAACGTGATTACATAAGCTCCCCTATTTCTTCGAATAGGCAAGCTAAAAATGTCATAATAAGGAAAACACCATTGAATTTGAGTTTGACAACCATTATGTCCTTTATGCCTTTTTTTGATATCTGAGTGTATCGGATTCTTAAGTTAATTCTTTTTGCACATGCAATTGTTTAATAATTAATTATATTTGATATCGCTCTATTCAACATTATAGTAAATTTGCCTATCAAAATGGCCAACAAGGGAGATCATTATCGTAGTTGTGGGAACAATGTATTCTCACCTTATAACAACCTAAGTGTCACAATGACTACTAAAGACAATGACCTTGACCTTGGAGGAACTGGGTCTGCCACCTGTACATGAGCTCCTTAATTATTGTAAGTTTAATCATTATGTCAAGTTTTATCAATATTAGAGCTGCCATTGCCGATTCATGAATTTCATACATAATAAAGTTTTGTCCTAAACCTAATCAATGCAACACTTTAAACACCAGGGTGTGCTGGGCCGCGATAGCTAAGTCTGTAACAACAAGGACTATTGGTTGTGAGTTTGACCCCCCACTCAGTCATTCATTCTTGCTGATGATTGACAATGGTCATTTGTTTTCCACCAATGGAATACACAGTCTTATGTGGGATAGTAGCCAGTTACTTAGGAAGAATGTTGTGTGACATAATATAGGCATCAGAAAGCCAGGCAAACATTTCTCATCATGATCCATTTCTCCAATTGTCGAAATGTTTTCAACTCTACGCAATAGTTATACTGAGTCTATCCTTGGAAGAGGGTTTTTCATATGTTTGCGCAGATCTTTTTAAAAACATCTGCTGCAGATTCCCTGTATTTGGGAAAGGATTAAACACCATTATATCAACCAACACATGTGTAAGTACAAAAGCCCTACTTATTTTTTCCAATGCCTGTCATATTAAAAGGAAATCTCATTTCTCCTTTTATTTTTCAAAAGTTCTCTACCATTAAGGTGAACAAAAGTCATCTACCACAAAAGCATGAAAAGTGGTTTGCATCCTGATAGGGGTTAAGGAGCCTTGAGGGTTTTTTACAGCATCATTTAATGATAGCACATAGTCTATCTGTTAATCAATACATCCATGCCATCTAAAAAGGTATGGCAAGCCTTTTTTAACAATTTACCGGATATGACATTTTAACCCTTTCCCACATGCAGCATACGACTTTGAAAATGTGCATATAAAATCACTATAAATGAAGCTGTACTTTTGAAAACATTGTCGCAAATGTCCTCTGCTACAGATATGTCAAAATGCGTTTCCACATACAACAAATCTGCAGCAGACGACTTTGAAAACATAGTGATAAAAACCTGAAAAATCTATATAAAAGATAGCTTAATTGTTAAATAAAGTTGAAAACATTGTGGCTAAAGTCGTTTGCTGCTATTGCGTCAAAATGCGTCTGCAGGTAGGAGCGATTTTAAGCTTCGTAATCATCTGAGAAAAAAACCTGCACCACCAGGAAAAGTTAACCCTTTCCAACAAATAGATGCTTTCTGATGCCCCAGCAGATGACTTTTGAAAACATTGTGACAAAAGGTCAGTAATTGCTCAAAATGAGCAATTTTTCCAGAAAGACAGTACTGACAGAAAGGTCATGTCACAAGGAATACACATGTGAAATATGGAAGCAGTACCTGTTACGGTTCAAAAGTAGTGGTCAAGGTTCCAGTTTTCTTTGCCACAGACAAAGAAGTTTTCAAAATGTAGGTCAAAGGTCAAGGTCGCAATCAAGGTTAAAGTTTTTTTTGCCACAGACAAAGAAGTTTTCAAAATGTAGGTCAAAAGGTCAAGGTCGCAAGGTCAAAAATGTTGGTACTGACAGAAAGGTCATGTCACAAGAAATACACATGTGAAATATGGTAGCCGTACCTGTTATGGTTCAAAAGTAGTGGTCAAGGTTAAAGTTTTTTTTTGACAGACAGACAAAGAGACAGACAGACAGGCCAAAAACTATATGCCCACCGAATCAGTGATTCCGGGGGGCATAACAAATCCACAGGAGGCAAAAAGTATCTGGGTAAGCCTGTGGGGCATGCTTAGGCAGATACTTTACGCAGAGTCCACATTATGTCCGTTTTCTCGCAGGACGGCTCATATGTTTTTGAACCAAATTAAGTCTTAACCTCTTTCCACATTCTATTAATCTGTAGCAGACAAGTCTGAAAACTTCTACACAGAGTTAATGAACGTATCTATAAATCAAAGTATTATTATTGAATAGAGCTTTTAAGAGCTGAAACATTATGGCAAAAGGAGAAATTGCTCATCATGTGCAATTTCTCCCATTGTCACAATGTTTTCACAAGTCGTCTGCTGCTGAATGTGTCAAAATGTGTCTTCAAGTGGGAAAGAGTTAACCCTTTCCCTCATATAGATGCTTTCTGATGCCTCTGCAGCAGACGGCTTTTTGAAAACATGGCGACACAAGAAGAAATTGCTCAAAATGAGCAATTTCCCCTTTTGTCACCATGTTTTCAACTCTTTTTAATTATTGTACTTTCATTTAAAGGGAGTTTTCAAAACATTTTTGGGTATGTTTTCAAAGTGGCATGCTGCTGCAGAATTGATGCAAGTGGGAAAGGGTTTAAGCAAAATATAATCTTCAATAGTAAAACTACTACCATAAACTCTGGTTGTCTAACATTCCCAGAAATAATCTGATTTAGGGGATGTCATTTATTTCATTTAAACCATCAAATGCAGTACCGTGGAATTTTATGGCCGCAGAATGCAGAAAAACTTATAAATTGAAGAAGTATTTTATTATTTCCCTGTCAAAATACAACAAAACTTATTCTTCATAATCCATTCTCTGCCTCTATAGCATCTGGGTTTTATAATCTTTTCTCTATCCCATTTTGACCACATTGTAATGAAATATTTCATCTTGTTTTATTACTCGATCTACTTTCATTGGAATTTCATGTAATTAATCCTTTTTTAGATGGAGACACATTTCCGTGTTCTACAACAGACAATTTTTGATTTTGTTTTGTAGCAAAATGAGTAATAGCTAAGAAATATAGTTTTCAGTACCAACAAAACAGGTGTTTAAACCCTTTCCCACATTATAACAGTCGCTGTCTGATGCCTCTGCAACAGACAACTTTTGAAAACATTGAAATATCAAAATGAGTAATTTCTCCATTTGATGCTTTCAACTCTATCATTTCCCTCACTACAGCTCCATTTCAGAGATTTTTCATATTATTGACAAGATATTTTCATAGTCATCTGCTGCAGATTTGTTGTATGTTGAGTAAATAGTTTAGTTTAAACTTATTTATTTCACATCTTTTGCAAGCAACCTTTCAGCTTATATTAATCACACTCGATGTCTGCTTCCGGGAGACCTAAACCAGTACTTGGGCCGTTTGTGTGGAAAATCCCAAACGCAGATTCCCACTGATCAGAGGATTTGGATGCGGGACCTTTGGCATGTGTTTACTCCTACTTATCTAGACCTCTGCAAGCAATGAATTGTTACACAAAATATTTTACACATAAATATAATTGGCTTCATATTGGTTTTTCTACACATAATTTTTAGCATTATTTGAGTTATATTTTTGTGACAGAATAATTTGTCACGATCCCTCGGGGGACCAACAATAGAACTCAACCATGACTAGATCAGGCAAGGATGGAATCCGTGAGGAAAAGTATCACATCCCACGCAAAATAAATGGGCCCTGGCAGATTCCTGTAAAGGGTTGTTACCCTTTCCACATGCAACAAGTTTTCAGCAGACGACATTGAAAAAATGTGAAAAAGTTCTCCATTAATGACAGTTTAATTATTAAAATAGATTTGAAAACATTGTGGCAAATGTTGAAATGTTTTCAAAAGTCGGCTGCTGCAGAGGCGTCTGGAAAGGGTTTTGACAAAATATAACTCACAAAAGTACCCAATAACATTTAATATTTTCCCGATAGGCATGGAACTTATTGCCAACATTTGTAAATATCAAAAAAGAGAAAAGGTGTTGAAAGTTCTAAAAGTCACTTGAAATTTGTCACCAAATATTTCTCTTTAAAAAGAACTGACAGGAAAGATGATTTCGGAGAAAATTGGAGACCTCCAAGGAATTGCTTGCCAAGCTTCCTCAAGCCTCAAACTTGTGAACCATTCTATCAATTTTCTGCTGAATGAATCTCAAGGGTCACATAATCTCAATGAGCCAGGCGTCTTCTCACATTTTGCAGTAATTATTTTCAAGGTCTTCAGGGTTTTTTTCTTCCACTCCCCCCCATCCTTTTTCTCCCCCTATTTTTTTTGAAGATCATGCAGTGAACCTTACTGTGCATCTAAAATTTTGGACTTTAATGACCGACCAAATTCAGCCATTTTGTTAAAGCTTACATTTAACACAAATTCACTTAAA